>CM077080.1:221595791-222167887 GCA_039513925.1 Platanthera zijinensis | reverse complement strand
AAGCGCAGGGGGCACATGCCGCGTATTGTAAGTCATCTCCGGTTTCCCCCGGTCCCCGATCAACTCCATCTCCGCTCCCCAAGAAGACAAGCGGCAAATCATTCCTACCATTAGCTTCGGCGAAGAGGACCTCCAGCCCCTTGCATCGCATCAACCCCTAGTTATTACATACTAGCAGAAATTGGCAACCCCAGCTTCTGCGTGAAGCGAATTTTGGTGGATAACGGCACTCAGTAAATTTATATTTCATGACTGCGTTAACCAGTATTGGAATCCAACCAGAAACAGAATCTTCGTCCAGCAGCATGCCCCATCTACGGCTTCAACGGGGCGCCCGTGTCCGTAGCAGGCACCCTCACCCTTCCAGTGACACTAGGAGAATTTCCAAGGCAGGTTACCCACGACGTACAATTTCTAGCGGTCGATACAGAATTGTCCTATAATGCGATTTTCGATCGCCCCCTCCAGAAAGCTTTCCAGGCAGTTCCATCAATTCCGCACCTCGCAATGAAGTTTGTCACGCCTGCAGGAGTGGGGGTCATCAGGGGCAGCCAGGACGTGGCGCGCTCATGCTATCTGCACCAAGCACGGCCGGAGGTTGTCTCAGGAACCAGCATCTACCGCATATAAAAGGCCGCTCTGGAGAAGGGCCAGAACAGAGGCGAACGTGCCTTTTAAAAACGTTTCTTTATATCAAACTACCCAAAGACAACTATAAAGTCGCGAGGAAAACCCTCGTGTACAAACTATCCTGCTTACTGCATTTTCTGCTTTCATTCTAACTCTTGTCATGCAGCAAATACGTCAGAAGGACATCTTATCCCCAAGACCCCCCTGAGGCCAGGGACGTCTGTTCCTCAAGGCGGTCCGGGATCCGTCGACATGCGACCCGCTTGGCGGTTCGGAATCCGTCATCGTGCAATGACGCGACTAGGCTAAAGAAAAAACAAAACAAATCATCTCTTTACATTTATATACTGTGATTGTGATGCCACTAACTCCTAAAACTTGCAGGATCGATTTGGAATCCGTCCTCTGGGGTCCGGCGAGCAACTGTAGCACGATTGTCTCGATTCCCCTGCCGCGGTTCAAAGGTTCGCCCTTCACCCGTCCAGCGGATTGCGACGTCGTTGGGAATGAGCACCCCCGATTGACCGCGGCCCATAACGCGATAGCCTCGGCCTAGCAACAGGTTGTGATGTCGCCTGGGGACCGAATACCAAGTCCCACGCAGACTGTAGCATGGTGGCCTCGACCTTTCTCCTGTGGCAGAAATGCTCACTCTTCTCCTACGGAGCGGGTCGCGACATCGTTAGGGACCAGCTCCCTCAGTTGTGCGCAACCCACATCGCGATAGCCTCGACCTCACTCCATCGGCGCAAGGGCCAGGCCTTCACTGCGTAGTAGGTTGCGACGTCGTTTGGGTCTTCGGGGCGCCATGCCTCGCAAATACTATGGTCCATCAGCTGCTCGCGGGGGTTCGAATAGACCATGTCCTCCTGCCGACAAGAGGCCGAGGATTATGACTCTTCACCTTCATCCGAAGCTCGATGCCCCGCCATCCTGGGAAAGCCCCCACGATCTGTGTAATTACAACCTCAGGGTCCATCAGCTGCTCGCGGGGGTTTGAATTGACCATGTCCTCCTGCCGACAACAGGCCGAGGATTATGACTCTTCACCTGCATCCGAAGACTGATGCCCCACCCTCGCAGGGTCTGCCCCCCTCGCGACTAGTGCCTAACTAAGCTACAATCGCAACTAAATCAGGTTCCGGCCCTGCTGAATCCACATCTAACCAACCACAGCCATACTGTGGCACGATGGATTCACTCTCTTTGCCGCGATTCAGGGGTGCACCCTTCGTCCGCCCAACGGTTTTCGACATCGCTGGGGACCAGCTCCCCCAATTGTGCGTTGTCAACAGCGCGGTACCCTCGGCCTAACAGTAGGTTGCGGTGTTGCCAAAGGGACCAAACGTTGAGTCTCCCGCATACTATAGCGCGGTGGGTTCGACCTCGCTCTCATGGTGGCAAGGCTCGCCCTTCTCCTACGAAGCAGGTCGCGATGTCGTCGGGAGCTAGCTCCCTCAGTTATGTGTAGCCCGCAACGCGATGGTCTCAGCTTCTCTACCAAGGCACAAAGGGACGCCCTTCGCCTCGTAGTAAGTTGCGACGTTGTCAGGGTCTACGGGGCTACGCCCCTCCAATTCCACCAAGTTCACCGCAACTCGCAGGGGTTCAAACAAACATGGCCTCCCACTGACAATAGGTCGGAGCTCTAATAACTCTTCACCCCAATCCAGAGCAAATACTCTTACACCGCTAAGGGCCTGCCCCTCGCAGTTGGTGCTTGGCTAAGACAACAATTAGCCACAACAGTCAGAAGCAAAAGCAGTGATAACCACTCAACAAACATATCAAGTACAAAGGTACAAACCGAAAAAGTACAAAGGTACAAATCGATGGAGACAAGCCCACCAGTACAAAGAAGTACATACATACAAATCAATAAATAGCATCAAATAGATATTGCTGTCACTCAGCGGCCTCGCCCGCCTCAGCATCAGAGCCCTCCTCCTCTAACAAATCCTCAAGACTGAGACCGGCAACGTCGCATCCCCGCTTCCGGGACACCATCCGAAGGGTCTTCTCCATCCCCTGGCAGAAAGCGATTTCCCGCAAGTCCACCATCTGTGGCTCCACCTCCTGAGTCCACACCTCCTCGCGGACCTCCTCCGAGATCAGACACCGGTCTCGCATGTAATCCACAGAGTCCCGGTACTCTGTTAGACCAGTCGCCTTCAGCTCAACCTCCCGCTCCGCGGAGGAAAGGCGCATCACCTCCGCCCTTTATAACTCCAGCTCTGCTCGAGCTTCATCTAGAAGACGCAAAGTCTCCTCCGCAGCTGTCTTCTCGGACCTGTGCGCGGCTCTGGTGTCCTCCAGCTCGCACCGCAGCTCGGACCCAATCTGCCTAAGTCGCAAAAATATCGCGCTCTCGTCGCCACTTCAGATCCGAAAGGGCACTATTCGCCTCCCCGAGCTCACCCTGAAGGGCTATATAGCTGTCCTTCAGGCTCACGTAGTGGTCATTCCACGTAAGCCCAATATTCGCCTGAGTCTCCATCTGCAAAAGAGAAAGGGGACAAGTCAGAAGAGCATTCCTTAAAAGCCACTACTCAAAAGTTGAGAACATACGTACTGCATGGTTCATCGCCTCTAAGGAAGAGGAGACCCTCTTTCCTTTCTCCACCTGCCGCACCGCACCCGTGCTGGGGAGGCCTGGGGGGCAGAGGACCCCAGGACCTCAAGATCCACGTCATCCGGCTCGCCTCCAACTCTATAGCCGCAAGGGGCAGGCCCCTCCGAAATAACATCCTATCGCGGCAGAAGGCTAGGACACGCCTCCTCAGCTCCACGGCCTCCAAACACTAGCTTCCTCTTCTTGTCACGGGAGAGAGGGATGGAGGCAACACGTCCCGAATCAACAGACAGCCCGCATAGCAGCAGACGCTTCTCATCAACAAAAGTAGAGATGCTGTACAAGATTTTACCCAGCTCCCGGGCTCTACAAAACCAAGGACGGGAGTAAACTCCCGCTCGTGTCCTCTAGAACGCCAGCAACGGTCTGAAAGCGCGTTCTACACCTCTGGCAATCCACCTGGGTTCCTGACATATCCGAATAAGGTATTCCCGTGGCGACGATCCGCCCGGGTCTCAAACTCCAGCCACCGCTTGTTGCTAAGGACGTCCACGCGGCCCCCACTGTCGGCGCGCACCTCACACCAATCCTTGAAAATATCCAAGGAAAACCTCGACCCACGCTCGCGAAAGAATGTGATCAACCCCATGATCTGCATCATCCCAAGAGGGGTAAACTGCGACGCAGGAACACTGCAGAACTTAAAAATCTCAGCCACTTCCTCGCAAGCCGGAAGGCGAAAGCCGCTCCGAAGAGACGACTCACAAAGGGTCGTCCAACCGCGCGGAGGATTTTGCACCCGCTCTTGAGGACTATGGATCCACACCTCCAAATCAGGGGGCAGGTTGAACCACCTCCTCCAAATATCCACGTGCTCGAGGGAGAGACTCGAGCGCAGCCGCATAGGACGGCTCTGAACACCCCGCTTGGAAACCTGAAAGAACAGAAAAGTAAGGTCAGAAAAGCAAGTCCGAGCACACGTTGCGCCCACGCATACGAGCCATACACGTACACAAAGCGCGCGCAAAATCAGCCCGCACATGCCGCCGAAACAACTCGCAAGCGCGCGGGGTCATCCACTCGCGCACCCGTGCGCGGGGTTCGGCGCTGCGCGTCCCCCGCTCCCGCACACACACGTGCGTGGGCGCGGGGGGGGGGGGGGGGGGGGGGGTGTTCTCCCCTCCGGCTTCGTCCGGTGCCCGGACCCTTTCTTCGGTCGGATTCTTACCTTAGCACTGTCGCCGTCGCCGCCCATCTCGGTGTTAGCACCCATTCCGACCATCGCCGCCTAGCCCCATCGCAAAGAAGAAAATCCCGTGTTTGTCGTTCGCTCCAAGACGACGGAATTTTGGGGGGCAAATGATAGGTACCCCATGATTTATAGATAATTATGATAACTCCCGCGCACCAAATCGTAACTCCCGCACACCGGATCGTAACTCCCACACACCGGATCGTAACTCCCGCACACCGGATCGCAACTCCCGCGCACCGGATCACGTAACCACTGCACGGCGAATCGCAACCGCCGCCGCCGTTACGGGCGGCCAGCCACCCATGGCCGGCCGCCAACCCCCTTGCGGCCGGCAGCCTCGGCCGGCCTCCCCCTTGCGGCCGGCGGCCGCGGCCGGCCGCCCCTTGCGGCCGACGGCCGCGGCCGGCCGCCCCCTGCGGCCGGCGGCCCCGGCCGGCCCCCTCCGTGCGGCCGACGGTCGTGGCCGGCCGCACGAGGCCGACCGCCCTTACGGCCGGTGGCCCCGGCCGGCCCACCTCCGTGCGGCCGGTGGTCGCGGCCGGCGGCCCGGCCGGCCCCTCCGTGCTGCCGGCTGCCCCTGGCCGGCCGCCGCCTCGTGGCTGGCCGCCCGAGGCCGACCGCCCAAAAACCATTCTCCCGCGGTGGCAGCCCCCTCCCTCGGGCGGCCGCCGGCCGGCGCGCCTCCTCTGACCATCATTGTGGGCCGGCCTTCTCTCCACCGTCGATCATGGCGGGTCATCACGGCCCTCTGATCGCCATGAGCGATCGAGGCCCTCCGATCTACGATTAACCACCGTAACCACCTTGGAAACCCTATATAAGCATCCCTGATAGTTCATTTCAGGGGATCCGACTTCATTCTCTCCTTCTTTTTCTCTCTCTTCATTCCTACTTTTCCCTAGAGCTCCTCTCTCTACTCTCCTCCTCCGTTCCTCTTTCTCTCACTAACTTGACAGGTTCTACTCTAAGTGCCGCCCGAAGGAGAAAGGGAGCAAAGTGCCAGCAAAGGCAACTCTCCTCAGTCTGAGGGATAAAGTGCAGACATCCTGCAGAGCGCAAGCCAGAAGAGCAAGCACTCAAAAAAGACGCACGTCAAAGTGCACAAATTCCGAAGCGGTGGTCTGTCACCCGAGGAGAGCTCTCTCAACCCTCCAGTATTTGTAACGAGGCCCGGCGTGTCGCCCTCGCTTTCTCTCTACAAGAGCACTGTAACAGAGGAAAATAGTGGATCTTGGCTGGCACAGACCCGACCACGTGGTTTTTCCCCTTTCCGGGGTTTTCCACGCTAAAGTTGTGTGTGCACAATCTCTCTTTTTCTACTTTGACTGTGTGCGTACTTGATCGCCCGGGGCTAAGACGGACCGATCCGAAACCGGTCTACCGTGGGCATTAAGCGAACCGCAACAGATTTGACCCTCTATTTCACTACTTAAATGTTGTCACTTCGGGAAAATAAATCTCTGGCTAATATCTTAATTTGGAGAATATTATTAATTGTATAACTTTTTGATTATTAATCAAAAGTGATCTTGGTAACACCGCCCCTTAATACCAAGTGCTAGATGTGCTTAATGGTTGATGGCTTAGTATGGATATTTAATCACATCATACTGTGTTATGGTAAAGACATGGTTGGAAGTTCTTGGGTGCTAGTTAGCACGATTATACTAGGTGAAATTCTAATTACAATAAGGGCTTAGTTGGAAGCCCTTGGGTGCTGGTTAGCACGAGTTTATTCATGGAATCACATTGGTGTGTTGTTATACACTGTACAGATTGATCCTAGTTGATAGGATAGTCAACAGGCTTACTGGTCGTCACACTGGCAGAAGCTCACAGATGTCTCTCTAGGCCGGTAGGGTTGTGGTCTTTGGTGTTGATTTCTTGATGACCATTTCCTTGTGCTATTAAGATTCTGCTGGTTTTAGCGAGCAAGAGTACGCAGTTTCACCGTCAGCTTTAGCGCCGGGACGTATGTAAGGCCTCGGTGTGCTTCAGCTGGTCTTTAAGGGCGCTGAACAACCTGCAACAACGCTAGGTGTATTACTCGCATGCTATTATGCACGGTTCTTTCCGTCCATAAAAGGAAAGGGTCATTTCAAGAAGAGAATGGCCCAATCAGTCTATGGAGCCGTTACTCTTTGTACAAAGGCCCTATTCCTTCTCTCTCTCTATCTCCATGTTTCCTCTCTCACTTATCTAAATCTTCTCTCTCTAGAAGGAGAAACAGACCAAAGGAATTCGCAATCATGGAGTCTAATAATTGGACCTTATTTCTCTTTCAAGATCACAAATTCAGTTACATGATTAATCTGCTTACCGAAGTTGTCATAATTCTTAAATAGTTCCCCATTAACAACAGCTTAAGCAACTTTTAACCTACAAGATTTGAAATCAGGGACGCGCGCATATTACCCAAAATACCCTCGCAAAATTGAAAATTTCCATTGCAACTATAAAATTAGATTCTATAATAACTGGAATGTAACAGAAAGAACCAAGCTTCCTCTTTAGTTTTTCTGCAAAGGTCTCAGAACATGAAAATCTCCGACAAATTTGAAGATATTTTATATGCCACATCATCAAAAGGCCATTTAGGTCATTTGCGTGTATTTATACTATATTAATAGAGAAAAATACTATTTAGTAAAACATTCATTTTTTTTCGATTTTATCCTTCTTTAATCTATAATATATTAAAAGAGAAAAACATTTTGTTAAACATTTACTTTCCGATTTTACCTTTCTTTAATTTATATTATATATATTAATAGAGGAAAATATCCTTTCATTAAAGATTTATATTCTATTTTTACCTTCTTTAATAAAAAAGAAATTTCAAGTTCTTAAAATTTTCTTTTATTTTAAAGAATATGCTCTTATATAAACAAAATCTTCTACTTATAATAAAAATGTGTTTTTCCCGTCATTTGCAAATCCTCATGCACACCGCAAAAATGAGCAAAAAGAGCAGTATGATACTCAGGGGTTTGCAAGCGGCGTGAGTGCCGTCGCATCGGGACAATGTCGTGGTCGGGATAAAATCGTGCGGGGCACATGGGCCTCCGTGCACCATCATAATTGAGGCGCTGTCGCGGTTGGTCGTAGGGACGGAGTCCGGTACCTTTTATAGTGCATTGTTATGAGTACATCTATTTTGAATATGAGCACATCATTGAAAAGAGCGAACCACAAAATTTTATTTGCTACCATTATTAGCAAACTCACTTTCGTTTCTAGCAAACCAGAAAAAAACAGATTCAGTCTTTTTTTGCATTTTTTTTTCTCATCCCAAAAATTACTACTAGCAAAATAATCTTGCTTTTTGATAATTTTTGTATTTTTGAATTTTGATCCCCAAATATTTCTCATTTGAAAAAGTGATCAACATGAAAGTTGTAGATCTCATCGAGATCTACAACTTTAATGTTGATCATTTTTTGATTTAAAGCGGTTTATGCCTCCAATTTGGGCCCTAAAAGGAAATGCACGGAACATACAGATTTTCGGCGTGACTTTTTTCGGGGCCCAAATCGGGCATCTAAACTACTTCAAATCAAAATGTGTTCAACATGAAAGTTGTAGATCTCGACGTGATCTACAACTTTCATGTTAAACACTTTTTGATTTGAAGCCGTTTATGCCCTCGATTTAGCCCCCGAAAAAAGCCACGCCGATCCGGGGCGTCCGTACATATGTACGACGTAACTTTTTTCAGGGGCCAAATCGGGAGTCTAAAGTGCTTCAAATCAAAAAGTGTTCAACATGAAAATTGTAGATCTCGTCGAGATCTACAATTTTCATGTTGAACACCTCTCATGAAATTGTACGTATAAGACGCAGTTCAAAAGGACGTATATATTCTTAAATACACTTAACTCGTATATACAACACATCCTTATAGGAATTAGAAATCAAATATATTTCTAAACCGACCGATATTTTGTTTAAAGATTTTGGTGCAGATAATGTTTTTTTGTTGAAAAAGCAGTTTTGGACATACTAAACATTTGCGGCATTTTGACTCATTTATAATGCTAACATAAGTGGTTGAATGAATACATTTGAAATTATTTGTAATGTCATTATATGTAGCGGGTTATTTTGAAAGAATGAATGTTTTCAACAAATTTTATTTTTTTAAAAAAAAAATTATGTTGGTTTGCTAGTAATAAAATTGTTTTCAAATAGCCATTTTGAAAAATGAAGGTTTGCTAATAGTACTGATTTGCTAGAAACCAAACTGGATTTGCTAGTAACAGCACCCTTTTTTTTTAAAGCACACTTGTTTAAATTTTTATAAAAAATTGTTTTCTTGAAGAAGTGAAAAATGAACTTAATTCTTTTAACATATCTGAATACACACAAGAATCAATAACATTACATGAATTAGTTCTGACCTCCACCTTCCTCTGCCTCCTGGCAATACCATCCTTCAACACTCTCATCTATTTTCTGCTCTGCATTGCTCCGCTCCGACGAGATTGATAAACTCGAAAATCTCAGTCGCGAGCTCACGATGGCCGAATTTTCGCGGGACGCTTGCACATATGACATTCTCAACAGAGCCTGTGCCATTGCCGGGTTGATCCACAGCGCGCGCGAACTATTTGACGAAATGCTCAGGGAGGGAATCCGGCGACCGCAATCACTTTCGGGACGCTCGTTTCCGCTTTCGTGATGGCCTCGCGGCTAGACGACGTCTTTCGTCTCAAAGCGCAGATGCTCCATCTATATAATATAAAACTGAACGTGCATATACAGATCGCTGATAAAGGGGCTCTGTAAGGAAGACAAGCTTGACCACGCTCTTGGATTGAAGGAACAAATGGCTTCAAACCCGGAGATTGGCCATGACGCCGCGGTGTATACGACCTTGATCCGTGTGTTTTTCCGGGCCGGAAGGAAGGGGGACGCTCGTTCTGCGCAGGGGCGAAGTTTGAAGACTAACAATCTCCTGTTCGTCTGGCTACGAAGAAGAGAACAACGACCGGAGGAAGAGAAACGTCGACGTCGGCCGGGATCAAGGAACAACGCCATTAGTACCGGTGTCGGACCAGGCGGGTAAGACAGCTCTTGTCGTCAAGGGTGGCCTGAGAGAATAACGAGGAAGGGGGTTTAGGGTTTCACGGGAATAGTGGTAATGAGAGAAATTGGTCACAGGAGAGTGACGGTGGGCGCTTAAGAAGAGGAATCGGGAGTAAAAAAATTAGGCATTATTTTATTTTTGAATGTGCTCGTATCCAAAATGTAAGAAAACGGGCGTGCCGAGAAGAGGCAAAGTCGAATACAGAAAACACAAATAGATACAGAGCAAACACAAGCACAGAACACAACACCACAAATACAGAGGTTCACCCAAAACCGGGCTACGTCCTCTCTCCCCTTCTTCTCCTCCTTCTTGTATTCACCAAAAGATTACAGGTTACAAAAGGGTTACAAAGGTCAAAGCCGACCCTACCTTCACCTTCTTTTGGACAAGAAACTACCTGAGGGAAAAAAAACTCTCCTGAACGACGCCTCAAACGATAAACCTCGTATACGTCTTCTTCAGGAAATACGACGCCTCCAGTCTCTCTGAAATTGCTTCGCTTACCCTAATCCCCGAAAAACGGGATATAAATACTCAGGAGAAAAAACAACTCAAAAAAACGTCGAACGCAGAACCGAGCTCGACGATCGGGCGTCGACCGGAGGTCGACGATCTCACCCGAGGTCGACGCTCGACGATCCAGCGGAGGTCGACGCTCAAGCGTGAGCTCGACGATCCAGCTCAGGTCGACGCTCAAGCGAGAGCTCGACGATCCAGCTGAGGTCGACGCTCAAGCGTGAGCTCGGCGATCGTCGACCTCTCCTCAAACAGAGGAACAAGAATGCATACAGGGGCTGCTTCACACTCCCTTGCCTCTAAGCTCACATGGGCTAACCCGGTGTGAGAAACAAGAGGCCCTGAAGTGATTCACCACCCCAACATTCTCCCACTTGGTGGAAACCTTCAGCACATGAGAGCAGCTCCTCCAGACTTCTTCTTCAAACCCACTGCTGTAGCACACCATTCAAACTTGGCAACAGGCACAGCCTTGGTTAAGAAATCAGAACTGTTCTCCTTAGTGTCAACCTTCTCCAGTTGCACTACCTGCTTCTCCACCTTCTCCCTGATGAAGTGAAACTGGATGTCAATGTGCTTGGTCCTAGCATGGAAAGCCGGATTCTTGGCTAACTGGATAGCCCCTTGGCTGTCACACCACAACTTCACAGGACCCTGCTCAAAACTGAGCTCCCAGCACAACCTCCTCAACCATATGGCTTCCTTACAGGCATGTGTAAGGGCCATATATTCAGCTTCTGTCGACGAGAGTGCAACCACTCCTTGCCGTCGACTCATCCAACTGACAGCACCACCAAACAGGGTAAAGACATACCCACTGGTGGACCTCCTGTTGTCCAGATCACCACCCCAGTCAGAGTCCACGTGTCCAACCACGTCCAGGACTCTCCCATCAACAGCACCTTCAAAGCAAATAGAGTAGTTTGAAGTGCCGCGAAGATACCTGAACACCCGCTTCACAGCGTTCCAGTGCTCCTTCCCAGGTTTGGCCATGTACCTGCTCAACACTCCCACTGCCTGTGCGATGTCAGGACGAGTACAAACCATGACATACATAAGGCTCCCCACAGCACTAGCATATGAAACCTTCTCCATGTCTTCCATCTCCTCATGTGTCTTGGGACACATCTCCGCAGATAATTTCTCCCCAACCGGCATAGGGGCACCAACAGGTTTACAGTCAGCCATGTTGAACTTCTTCAACACCTCTTCGACGTACCTTTGCTGCCCCAACCACAGCTTCTTCTTGCTTCGGTCTCTGGTAATCTGCATCCGCAAGATCACACTTGCTGGCCCCAAATCCTTCATTTCAAACTTGGCCAAGAGCAGCTTCTTCACTTGTTGGATCATCTTAACACTATTCCCTATGAGCAGCATGTCATCTACATTGAGTGTCAAGAAAGTGTAGTGCTCTCCCTTCCTTTGGATATAAATACAGTGGTCCGAGTTCGACCTTTCAAAACCTGATTCCAGCATGTAGGTGTCGAACTTCTGGTACCACATCCTCGGAGACTGCTTTAGTCCATAGAGGGACTTCTTCAACCTGCACACCTGATCCTCCTTGCCCTTGGCCTCGAATCCTTCAGGTTGCCGCATATAGATCTCCTCCTCCAAATCCCCGTGAAGGAATGCCGTCTTCACGTCCATTTGCTCAATCTCCAAATCATGCACAACGGCAATGGAGAGAACTATCCTGATAGAAGTGAGCTTGGCTACCGGCGAGAAAATCTCGTCGTAGTCCACACCTTTAACCTGCGAGAACCCCTTGGCAACCAACCTTGCCTTGTACTTCTCCACAGTGCCATCTGCCTTCACCTTCTGCTTGAAAACCCATCTACTCCCAATGGCCTTCCTCCCCTTTGGAAGCTTGCACAGAATCCAAGTCTGATTCTTCCTCTGGGAAACCATCTCATCCTCCATAGCAAGCTCCCACTGATTTGCATCAGCCCTCGACCTTGCATCCTTGACTGAAATGGGATCTTCTCCAAGCATGTTCAGACAATATTGTGCTCCAACAGCACTAAGGGAGTACCGGAGTGGTGCCCTCCTCTCCCTTGTTGAGCGTCTCAGAAGTGGAACATCGGCAACTTCCTCTTCTGACTCATCACTAAAGTTACTTCCTCCAAAACATCAGATTCAGAGTCAGAATCTGAACCAGCTGTAGTGGTTACCCGAGCATCCTCCAAAGGGGCCTCCTCCATGCTCTCTTCCACTACCAACCTCTCTGCAACTTTTTCTTTGTCCGCTTGTGTAGTGACTTGAGGACGGGCTTCATGAAAGACCACATCCTTGCTATACGTCACCGTCCTCGTCACCGGGTTCCAAAGCTTGTATCCCTTGATGCCTTCTTTGTAGCCCACAAAGATGCATCTCTCGGATTTCATATCCAGCTTCCCCCTTTTCTCCTTTGGAATGTGCACGTAAGCATCACACCCAAACACACGAGCATAAGCCAAATTTGGCTTCTTCTTGAATATGGCCTCAAAGGGGGTACACCCCTTCACTGCAGATGTGGGGGACTTGTTCTTCAAATAATTGGCGGTAGCCGCCGCTTCAGCCCAGAACTCCTTCCCCAAACCAGCCCAACTGAGCATGCACCTGGCTTTCTCCATCAATGTCCGATTGAGCCTTTCCGACACTCCATTCTGCTCTGGAGTATACGGCGTGGTCTTCTGTCGTGCAATCCCCTGCTCAGTACAGTACTGCTCGAAAGCGTCCGAACAATACTCCCCTCCGTTATCAGAATGGAGAACCTTCACATTTCTCTCCAACTGGTTCTCCACCAGGTTCTTAAACTCCTTGAACATGTCTAGAACCTCCGCCTTGGACCTGAGAAAGTAAAGCCAAGAAAACTTGGAATAATCATCAATGAAAGATACATAATACCTAGCTCCACCAAGGGATGGAACTGAAGTAGGTCCGAATACATCAGAATGGATCAAATCAAGAGGGCCAGTGGCCCTAGTCCCTGCTCCCTGAAAGCTAACCCGGTTCTGCTTGCCGAGTAGGCAATGCTCGCAGAATCCAAAGCTCGAGGTGCACATGGGCACACCCTCCACCATCTGGCCAGATGCCACAGCCGACATCCCCTTCTCACTGATGTGTCCAAGCCGCTGGTGCCACAGCCTGGACTGCTCCTCCTGGTCCTCCTCTTGGCCTTCAGAGATGAAGGCCCCACTAGGCACCACTGTATCAGCAAGTAGCTTGTACAGTGTTCCATGCCTAACACCTTTGGCGATCACCATCGCCCCTCTGGTCATCCTGCATGAGTGCATGTCACAGCTGAAGCAAACTCCCGCATCAGCCATAGATCCCACCGAGATCAGATTCCTGCTCATCCCAGGAATGTGCATCACCCCCGGAAGGGTCTTCGTAGTCCCGTTGGCCATCTTCAGTCTCACCTTGCCATGACCAATGATCTGCACTGCAGTATCATCCCCAAGCATGACATCACCACCCGCAAACTCCTCATACTCACAAAACTAGTGCCTGTGAGGGGTCATGTGGTAAGAGGCTCCAGTATCAACATACCACACATCCGCATCCTGATGAGCAACACATGCAGCTGCGATGTACATGTCACCACCGTCAGCCTCCTTCTTGGCACCCGAAGTTGACCCTCCATCCTTCTTCTGAGTGGACTTGTTGGGACAGTGAGACTTCACATGCCCAACCTCATTGCAATTCCAGCACTTGACGGGTTTCCTTTCTTTGCTCTTGGACCTTCCACGAGACTTGTCTCGAGATCCACCTTGCTTTGTGTCCCTCCATTGAGGGCGAGATCTGGATACGCTCAATGCACCCTTGTTGGTCTTCTCAGAACCTGCTCTCCTGGTCTCCTCAGAAAGAAGAGTAGCACACACCGACTCACAAGTGAGTGCCCTGTCTCCATTACCCCCAATGGCAACGATAACGTTGTCCCAAGAATCCGGTAATGAACAAAGTAGTGTGATCGCCCTGTCTTCATCCGAGATCTTCTCACCAATAGAGATCAACTGACCCACAACCGTGTTGAAATTGGTCAGGTGTTCCGAGAAGGAACCACCCTCCTGCATCTTCAGATTGTACCACTTCTTCCTCAATAACAGCTTGTTCACAAGGGACTTGCTCTGATATATGGTTTCCAACTTCCGCCATAGACCTTGGCCGGAAGTCTCCTCCATCACATTTGTCAAAACAGAGTCTGTGAGAAAGAGTTTGATAAGACCTTTGGCTTTTCGATCTGTCTTTGTCCAGGCTGCAACCACATCCACATCAGCCTTCTCGGTTGGTGGATCATCAGCTATTGCCCCCCACAAATCCCGATCCACCAGAAGATCCTCCATCTTCATCTTCCACAGATCAAATCTGCTTCCATCGAATTTCTCTATCTCGATCCGCACACCTCCTGAACTCATATCTGAGAATCGAGTGAACCTGCCTCTGATACCAAATGTAAGAAAACGGGCGTGCCGAGAAGAGGCAAAGTCGAATACAGAAAACACAAATAGATGCAGAGCAAACACAAGCACAGAACACAACACCACAAATACAGAGGTTCACCCAAAACCGGGCTACGTCCTCTCTCCCCTTCTTCTCCTCCTTCTTGTATTCACCAAAAGATTACAGGTTACAAAAGGGTTACAAAGGCCAAAACCGACCCTACCTTCACCTTCTTTTGGACAAGAAACTACCCGAGGGAAAAAAAACTCCCCTGAACGACGCCTCCAACGATAAACCTCGTATACGTCTTCTTCAGGAAATACGACGCCTCCAGTCTCTCTGAAATTGCTTCGCTTACCCTAATCCCCGAAAAACGGGATATAAATACTCAGGAGAAAAAACAACTCAAAAAAACGTCGAACGCAGAACCGAGCTCGACGATCGGGCGTCGACCGGAGGTCGACGATCTCACCCGAGGTCGACGCTCGACGATCCAGCGGAGGTCGACGCTCAAGCGTGAGCTCGACGATCCAGCTCAGGTCGACGCTCAAGCGAGAGCTTGACGATCCAGCTGAGGTCGACGCTCAAGCGTGAGCTCGACGATCGTCGACCTCTCCTCAAACAGAGGAACAAGAATGCATACAGGGGCTGCTTCACACTCCCTTGCCTCTAAGCTCACATGGGCTAACCCGATGTGAGAAACAAGAGACCCTGAAGTGATTCACCACCCCAACACAAAATATGTGTCCTCTTAAGTCTTAACAATACTACTCTTATATTATAGATATATTAAGTAACTTTTCTTGCAATCTCCGATTTTGGAGGTTTTGTTGAGAAGATTGATGGAAAAGTCATCAAATCGTTTCCATCATCAAATCGCCCGATTTTGGATGTGACAGATTGGCAGCGGGGCGATGAATTCCGTCCACATCAAAAGATTCCTTTGATTTGAGACAATTACAAAGTTTTGAATTCTTAAAAGCATATAACTCCATATTAATTAATTATAAGTTGCGGGTCCATGATCTACATGAAAAACAATACTATTTCTTGAAATAATCATCTTTCTAATTTTACTTTTTTATATTATAATTTTGGCTCTTTTTATAATTGGATTTAATTTATTTTATATTTTAAAATTACGCTCTTATCTATTCAAATTTTATAAGTTTTTTATTTGATGAGAAAAAAACTTGCATACACAACCAACAATAGAAATATTAGCTAGTGCATCGGGTCACGGGGAGACCCGTGTACGACTGCTTATCCCGGCGACAACATTGTATATTAGCACGACGGGAAATGGGAGAACCTGTGCACGACTACTTTCCCTGGTGTGAAACCCGTATCATTCACAAACATATATACATATTATAAAGCAACTAGCATCTTCGAACGGACACCGCCCGTTCTCGATGCGTCACTTCGGGCTTCGCCCGCAACCAAGCGGACTTCGCCCGCTTAGCATTCCGGAGGGCTTCGCCCGCCCACAGTAATTTTTTTAGAATTTTTTATTAAAATTTATTTGTATTTAAACCGTAAATTTTACAAAAATTTATTAGAATTTTTTATTAAAATTTATTTGTATTTATTAGAATTTTTTATTAAAAATAGATTTTTTAATAATTTAATTCATTATCAAAAAAGAAAATAATTAAATTAAATATTAAATTGAAATCGCAAAACAGCCCCCCTCCCCCGCTTCTGCCTGCTGCCGCACTTTCTCTGTCACTGGCGGCGGAGCCGCCGCCGGCCTGCCCGACGCCCACCGGCGGGTTCGCCAGCCTCCGACGAACACGCCAGCGGCTGTCCGGCGGCGAGCGGGCATGGCCACCGCCGGCGGTGGCCCTGCCCGCTCGCCGCCGGACAATCCACGATGTGTTCGCAGGGTCGGCGAACCCGCATGTGGGCGCCGGGCAGGCCGCCGGCGGCCCCGCTTCCGGCGACAGAGAAGACAGGGCAACATCTTGCGGAGGGGGGGATATCGGGATATCCTGGGCGATGAACAGTACTTTTTTAAAGGGATTTGGCTTTTTCGTTTCCGATTTTTTAGATCCAATGGCTAGATGGCGTTTCCTGGAGATCCGACGGTCGTAATAAGTTTCATGGTGTGATTCAAGCTAGAATGATATATTGTTTTATATAATAAAGATATGTCAATCTTGCTAACTAAGCACTTTCAATTTCACTCTCAAGATTATCTCACAAGTGAATCTTTATCATCCATAACACCTATGTTATCTCAACTTCAATCATATCTGTCGCACTTCCCTCACAAACCCTCGCCCCAATATGCCCCCTTGCACAAAATCTTCGTTAGAAGCCATCTTCCACACCCACGGCCAAATTTGTTGGCCACGCTCTCATCGTCGCCCTCGCTCTCGACGTTGCCCACGCTCCCTTGTCGTCCCCGATGACAATTGTCATTTAATATGTCCTTTCCGCCACGTCATCCAAAATTCCACGTCAATCTGCAGATATCCAGATATTCCTCGCAGCAGGTCTCCACTTCCCGGCAATTTGTTATCTAAGGTTTTGATTAACCTTTGATATCGATAATTTAATCTGTAATCGATTTTGTTATTTTAAGGTCACTCAAAGTATTCCGGGTGGTGATCAAAGTGGAACTACCTCCTCGTTGCCCCTAACTTGGGTTTTATAGACAAGCCCTAAGTTCAATACGGGTATCGAATATCCCGATTTCTAAACCAGACCCGTTAAGGCTCTTAGTCTGCTATATAACCAAATATCATTAACAATCTTCCCCTATATTTATATAATGTTTACATTTCAGAGTGCTGCAAAGTAGGTAATATTAAAATCCAGACTTTACTCATTATCAAGAAAAAATAACACAACTTAAAAGCACAACAAAGGAGATTTGCATAAAACAAACACCAAACATAAAATGCAATACATCATGAGCAAAAGCCTGAAAAATAAATAACATGGATCAACACGTAATAATTCTACTCAGAGAGTAGATCATCATTCAGGACAAAATATACTTTTTCTTATCCATCTTCACTAGTGTCTGCAAGGAATTTCATGAGTTTAGAGTCTATGAATTCATAAAATATATGTAATGACATTTAAAGTAAACTAACTTTACCTAAATGAGCATAGTACTTGTAGCAGTAGTGAAGTGACACTATCAGTATCTCTATCAAGTCTAACTAGGACTATTCATGTGATGATTTTATTAAATCAAACATTGTTATCTTACTCATTAATGATCACTATGTATCTTATCATCAAATGTGGAATGATTTGACAAAATTTCATTTCCAGCATTATCAGGTATGGAATAATGTGCTATGATCATTAATATTAGTTTAACTTTTACAACGATTTTATATTTTCAGTTGAATAATGTCTGATTACTCGTATAATGAGAAAGATGTTAAGTCGTCAAATGTGGAATGACTAGCATCTAATCATCTTAGGTTTTCATCAAAAAATTATTTGGAGTTTTCAATCTGTTACTAGATGCTTGAATGTTTACAGTTATAGGTTCTTATCATCAAAACATAAATATAGGAGAAAAAATTCATACTTTTATGAATTTTAATCTCATCTCACCGGATGTTTTGTTTGTGAGAACTCTATTTAAATCTTTTGTCAAGCTGTCTGTAACATTATCCTTTGACATCACATAAATTAGGGTCATAATCTCTTGACTTGTGAGGGAGGTCAACCAGACTTGTTTCATACTTAGTTGTCTTCTTTTTCCATTGAACAAAATGTTCGTAGCAATCATTTTTGTAGCCTGATTATCGCAGTAAATTGCAACAGAACTCAGTTTAAGGCTCTTCGGTGGAATGTCCATAACCAAATCTCTTATCCACTTTGCTTCTTCTCCTACTGAAGCTAGAGCGTAAAGTTTGGATTCTATAGAAGTGAGAGCAATATATGATTGTCTCTTAAGACTTACAGGCTACAATTACTCCTCCTAGTGTGAAGATAAATCCATTAGTGGACTTATTATCATTTATTTTTAAGCATCGTTATGCATCAAAATATTCATTAAGAACTGGAGGATGACCATTGTAACATAAAATATACTTTTGAGTGAGATTTAAGTATTTCATTAGCCTATCGAGTGCATTCCAATGGTCTTGACCAAAATTACTAATGAATCTACTTAACATGGCTATTATGAAGGCTATACTAGGTCTGGTGCAGACCATAACATACATATGACTATCAATCAGTTTAAAATAATCTAACTGTCTAACCGCAACTCCTTCATTGGGCTTTAAATACTTATTGTAATTATATGGTGTCTTTACTGCTTTACTTTCAATATATCCCCACATATCCAACATGGATTTTATGTAGTGGATTTGACTTAGGATAATGTCATTTTTTTCAAAGCCCTCTTGCATGCCTAATATAGTTTCAACTATACCTAGATCTTTAATGCTAAATTCTATTATTAGACCCAACTTTACGTCATCCACTTCAGATTGATCAGATCCCAATATTAGCATACCATCTACATACAAACATATTATAACGATTTTATTTGATCTATGTCGTATGTAAAGATATTTATCAAAGAGACTCGATATGAATCTCATGAGCTTTACACTATAGTCAAATTTCTCATGACATAATTTGTGTGCTTATTTTAGTCTATATATTGATTTAATGAACTTATAGACTTTGTTTTCGTGACCTTCTACAATAAAGCCTTCGGGTTGACTCATGTATATCTCTTCGGTCAGATCTTCGTTCAAGAATGCAGTCTTAACATCCATTTGATGAACAATAAAATTCTCAATAGATGTAATGACAAAGATAATCTTAATGGTTGCTAGGTGATACACTAAAGAGTATGCATCAAAATAATCCACTCCACTAACTTGTATGAAACCTTTGCCCACCAGCATACTTTATACTTAGCTACGCTACCATCAAGATGTAATTTCTTTTTCAAAACTAATTTATATCTTATAGTTTTAGCCCTTTTTGGCTTATCAACTAACGTCTAAGTGTTGTTTTGAAGTAGAGAATTCATCTCTTCATCAATTACTTTTTTTAGAGAAGTAAATCCCTTGATCTCATCGCTTCCTTATAGGTGGATGAATAATCATCAACGTGGTAAGTTACAAAATCACAACCGAAGGTTCTGGAAGTTCTTTTTCTCACAAAAGTTTTCCTAGACTTTAGGCCAAAATTGTCCTCAGAAACTGAATAAGAGATGCTTGATACTAATTTAGGTTCTTTCTCAATAATAGTTTCTTGCATACTTGGGAGTGATAAGTTCTTGTCTTTAAGGAATTTAACTTCAAAGAATACAGCATCCCTAGATTTTATAATGATATTATCAGAAATATCTAAGAATCTATCTGCAAAACTATCTTCAACATAACCTAGGTAGACACAAAGCTATAGAGCCTCATGTCTTAAATCTAGTTATGTTTAGGGGTTTATAAAACCAAAGATCATAGGGTATATGTAACGTCCCCATCCGTTACGTGGCGTATCGTAGAAGGTCCGGTCGGGGCCCCACACGATATGCCACAAACAGACGGTGAGGTCACAGAATAATACCAAACCATACACGTATCCTAACACAGAGCATTCTAGCGGAAGCTTTACGATATAAATTTGAACTCTAACCAGGAATGTCCAATATATAAGCCACAGTTATATATACAGCCACGGAATGTACAACAAAGGTGAAAGGTTGGCCTTAAGGCCTTACAGTTCCTCTTTCCACACATCATGGATTACAAACATCGGCGCACAAGCCGGCCATACATGAGTAAAAGTAAAACAAACAAAACCATTCACGTAGCCTTCAAGGGCTAGCCGCAGCAGCAGCAACAGTAGTAGGGGCTTCAGCCCTTCATTTACCACTTGGCTCTCCAGCACCTGCATAGGGATAATCCACCCAAACGGTGGCAAACACGGCAACGGTCAGCATTCAGCTGACCCAATTATAACAAGTCTACCCCTTTCTCGGGGCAGTAGCATTCCTTCCCTGCACAGCATGGTATCAACAATAGCAACTATGTGCTCGCAGGCACATTCAAGCCATCACAACCGTCGGCCACACGGCCCGACAGTCCGTGCACTCAGGGCACATTCTTGGTGCACCGGAAAACCAGGGTCAACACCACCGTTTACACGGTATTGAGCATTCTAGTCTTTTTGGCGCGCGGGCCTAAGACTCTCATTATGCGCTCCAACAAAACCCACAACAAGGCTTCCAAGTCAGACAGACATAACGCAGGTACGGATCAGCCACCCCCCGTTGCTCAAGTCGCCGTGCCATCTTGAATACGGAAGTATCCATGGCAATTTATAGGCGCGGGTCGGTTTCACCTTTCCTGTTCGGCAATCTGCCTTTTCACCGAGTTGCAGCCCAACGACTCAACCGCACACAAAGTGGCAACGCATGGCCACAAGAGTTGTATCCAACCCTCTTCATTTCCTGGACTTCATCCAGTACTTCCTGCTGCACCAAGCAATAGGTAGGCACAAGGCAAACAAGCCATAACTACGGAGTCTTCTCTGATATGCAAACAAGCATCACCAATCCAGACCAACATGTCCAGATGGGCTTCACACAGCATGCCTAGATCCGTACTCCAATTCCGGACTCTAACAAGGGGGACTTCACATATCTACCCCAAGGGATGCCACAATCCACCGCACACTCGCGGGGAAGGGTTTTCCCTATGCAATGCAGAAAAGAAGGACTTCACATGTCCAAGAAGGGAGATCGTTACCCTTGACGATCTCTTGGGAGCCATCGAAATCTAGCCGGTGAGAAAGAACCGCAGCAGCTTTGCCTTCACAGCGCTGGCCTCGGATCTCGAATCGGAACACGGGAGTTCCGCCGGTGGTTTGATCTCCTCCTCCTTCTTCTTCCTCCTCTCTATTTCTCTCTTCACTTAGCCAAATGAAGAATGATCTCTTCATCAAGCCTCTGGTGGTTTTAATCCAGCAAGGAATCACCTGAGCCCTTGGATCCAAATAGAGAAAAGGAACGGCCACGATTTTCCCAAAATTCCATGTTTTTGGCTGACACGGCCTGTGACACGCCCGTGTCACAGGCCATGTACCCTTAAGCGGCACACGCGACACACGCACCGACTGAAATCTACCAGAACACGGGCATCGATACGCCCGTGTCGAACCTGACACGCCCGTGTCAGTTATGTGACACGCCCGTGTCACCCCTGTTACACGCCACTCAACGAGCTCTAAAACCAACAGAGCAGTACACGGGTAGGCACACGCCTTCGGACACGCCCGTGTCAAATCTGACACGGCCGTGTTCAAGGCTTGGTTCCGGGCCGTGTACTTCCCTGACTCAATCCGGCCATTTCTTGAGTGACACGCCCTGGGACACGCCCGTGTCCCAGGCCGTATACCCCCGACACGCCCTAGGACACGCCCGTGTCCCGGGCCGTGTCAAACAGCCTGCACCTCAAATCCAATTTTGAGATTTTTGGGGTGTTACAATCCTTCCCTCCTTAATAAAATTTCGTCCCGAAATTTGACACGGTAAGGAAACAAGAAACACAATACTATAACTTGATAACTCGAAAACAACAAAAGTACACGGTCTACAGTTTACACAAACAGCTCGGGAAATTCAGCTCGCATAGTCTGCTCTCGCTCCCATGTTAGCTCTTCATGGCCACAATTGTCCCATCGGACCTTGACCATCCCGATCACCTTGTTCCGCAACTGTTTATCGGCTCGATCTTCGATCCGAATGGGTCGAACCCTCGTCGTTAGCCCATACTCGACCGGTACCCGATCATACTCCACTACTTGAGCTGGATCCTTGACAGCTTTACGGAGTACTGAGATGTGAAATACATCATGTAAGCCACTCAACTCTGCTGACAGCGCTAGTCGATAAGCAGCTTCCCCAACGCGCTCCACCACTTCAAATGGACCAAAGTACCTTGGACTTAGCTTTTTCAACCGCCGAATCCTGGACACGCCTTTGAAGGGTTTGATCTTCAAATATACCCAATCACCCACCGCGAACTCCACGTTCTGGTGTTTGGCATTGTAGTACTTTGCTTGACGATCTTGGGCTATCAATAGCCTCTCCCGAATAGAGCGTATAAGCGAGGTAGCTTCTTCGACTTCCTTTTTCCACTCAGCTTAGATTCGCCTGCTTCTGCCCAAGCTAACGGTGTACGGTATTTACGACCATACAAAGCCTCAAATGGTGCCATACCGATGCTCGCTTGGTAGCTATTATTATAGGCAAATTCTACAAGAAAAATATAATCTTCCCATCTCTTACCAAAGTCTAGGGCGCACATGCGGAGCATGTCCTCCATCGTCCTGTTGGTTCGTTCAGTCTGGCCATCCGTTTGGGGATGAAAGGCCGTACTAAACGCTAATTTTGTACCCAACATTTGATGAACTAGCCGCCAATCATTCGATGTGAAACGCCCATCACGGTCACTGACGATGCTCTGAGGAACACCGTGCAGTCGAACAATCTGCTCCACATAGAGCTTGGCCAAGGTTTCCACTGAATCGTCTCTTTTGTTTGGAAGGAAGTGCGCCACTTTTGTCAACCGGTCCACAATCACCCAGATTGAATCATGACCGCGTTGAGATCTCGGCAACCCGTGCACAAAATCCATCGAAATGTCATCGAACTTCCACTCCAGAATGGGTAACGCCTTCAGAAAACCGCCAGGCTTCTGGCATTCCGCTTTCACCAATGCACAAGTATGGCATTCCGCCACATAACGTGCTACATCTTTCTTTAGTCCGGGCCACCAGAACAGCTTTTTCAGATCTCTGTACATCTTTGTGCTTCCTGGGTGAACT
The DNA here is from genome assembly GCA_039513925.1 of Platanthera zijinensis. Classification (NCBI taxonomy): domain Eukaryota; kingdom Viridiplantae; phylum Streptophyta; class Magnoliopsida; order Asparagales; family Orchidaceae; genus Platanthera; species Platanthera zijinensis. The sequence goes on along the minus strand of CM077080.1, from coordinate 222,144,577 downwards.
GAGTACTTTGCAAAGTGAGCTTCGTACATCAACTCTTCCCTCAATTTACCCACACTCGGAACGCACACTCGACCATTTCTTCGTAACAAACCGTTATCCCAAGAGAACTGGTCATCCGGCCCATCTTTAGCATAACGCTGGAGACTTTCATCAAGCTCTGTTGCTCGCCGAATTCTGTCTGTAAGGTCATATTGAACCTCCGTCCAGTTCAAGCATGTATCGGTCGAAGAACCCTTGTCAACACAAGATATCTCCAACGCTTCCAATTCCTGGATTAAACGTTGATCATGCCACTGCAACCAGCTTGCCCGTACCGGAGTCTTCCGACTCAAAGCATCAGCGACCACATTTCCCTTCCCGGATGTATAGTGAATCTCGAAGGTGTTGTCCCCAAGGAACTCCATCCATCTTCGTTGTCGCATATTCAGATCCTTCTGATCCAACAAGTACTTTAGGCTTTTGTGATCTGTATAAATGTCCACTTTCACGCCATAAAGATAGTGCCGCCACAACTTTAGCGCAAAGATTACCGCCGCCAACTCCAGATCGTTGACGGGGTAATTCCGCTCATGCACTTTCAACTGACGCGAGCCATAAGCAATCACTTTACCAAATTGCAGAAGAACGCAGCCTAAGCCGCTCCCGGAAGCATCACTATAGATCTCATAGCCATCTGTACCACATGGCGATGTCAACATAGGCGCCGTGGTCAAACGACTCTTCAGGTCTTCAAACGCTCGCGCGCACTCCGGCGTCCAAATGAACCTTTGATCTTTTCTCGTCAGCGTGGTCAGAGGTAAATCAATCCGTGAGAAGTTTTCCACAAACCGTCTATAGTAGCCCGCAAGCCCAAGGAAGCTCCTGACCTCGGCCACTGAAGACATCACTGTCCAATCTTGAATGGCACTTATCTTCAACGGATCCACCGCGATACCTTCACCACTTACCATATGGCCTAAAAAGGCTACTGAAGAGAGCCAGAACTCACACTTTGAGAACTTGGTATAAAGCTTATTCCTCCGCAGGGTATGCAAGACCAACCACAAATGGTTTGCATGATCCTCTTCCGACTGAGAGTATACGAAGATGTCATCGATAAACACAATTACGAACAAATCCAAGTACTCTCGGAACGTTCGATGCATTAGATCCATAAATACCGATGGCACATTACATAAGCCAAACGGCATTACCGTGAACTCATAATGACCGTAGCGTGTTCCAAACGCCGTCTTGGGAATGTTACCTTCCCGAATCCTCAACTGATAGTATCCCGATTTCAAATCCAACTTGGAATAGACCGTTGATCCTGCCAGCTGATCAAATAGGTCATCAATCCGTGGAATCGGATATTTGTTTTTCTCCGTCAGCTTATTTAATTCGCGGTAGTCAATACATAACCGTAAACTATCGTCTTTCTTTTTCACAAATAGAACAGGCGCGCTCCAAGGTGACATGCTTGGGCATATGTATCCCTGCTCTAACAACTCTTGCAATTGGACTTTCAATTCAGCCATCTCTTTTGGCGCGACGCGATATGGTGAGCGGGCCACAGGTTTAGCACCTGGCACCAACTCAATAGAGAAGTCAATCTCCCGCTGGGGTGGTAACCCAGGGAGATCTTTAGTAAACACATTGGCAAACTCTGACACAACCAGAACTTCACCGACACTGGCCATTGGCTCAACAGCCTGAATTAGCGTGAAGAATAATTCCGCGCCCTTTCGAACAGCATTGACGACTTGGAGCGCAGACAACAAAGTCCCGCCAACTCCTCGCATACCTGCGAACTTCGTCACAAGTCCGGTATTCTGGCCCAGTATGATCTCCTTGGAGTTGCAATCAATAAAGGCACGCTGCTCCGAGAGCCAGTCCATGCCAAAGATCACATCAAACTCCGATAACGGTAGCACAGCTGCATTCAAACCGAAATCCCGACTTCCTATTTGAACATCCACATCGCAAGCCCGAACCGCAAGCATCACACAGCCATTCGGCAATAGCACCCTTGTACTATCAACCGTCACATGACTCGGAACCCCAATTCGAGATACGAAGTCCTCAGACAGAAAAGAATGCGAAGCACCCGTATCAAACAGGGCTCTCGCCAGATTATTCCGAATCAGGACAAAGTCTGTAGCACAAGCTATACATAACCAAATGCAATAGTACTTAAGCAAATAATGCACAAGCTATACATAACCAAATGCAATAGTACTTAACCAAATGCACAAGCTATACATAACCAAATGCAATAGTACTTAAGCAAATAATCTATATTCACAAGCACAAGCTATACATAACCAAATGCAATAGTACTTAACCAAATGCAATAGTACTTAACCGTCACATCATGCACAAGCTATACATAACCAAATGCAATAGTACTTAAGCAAATAATCTATATTCACTCGTACCTGTGACGACGTCACTTTGCTTAATCGCCTCCTGCTGGCCAAGGTGATAAATTCGGGGCTGTGCCGGGGACGTAGAGGAATCAACCACCGCTTTGCCCTTCTCAGCATAAGACGCACCCGTCTTCTTTTCCCCTTTGGGCTGAACAACCCGACAATCCCGGGCTATATGCCCCACCCAGCCAAAAGTATAGCATGTACGAGACTCCGGCCTTGACGTCGCCCCCGACACAACGGTCGTCGACACTTGCCCAGACGGCTTGGACCTCTTGCCCCCTTTCTTCTGGTAGAACGATTTACTAGGGCGAGGTGCTTGAACCTCTGGCTTCGACACAACCAAGCCCTTGTTCCCTTGCACCCGTCTCATGTCCTTCTCCAACGTACATGCAGTATCAACCAACGCCTGAAACCCTTGGTTCACTGAACTCGAAAGCAGGAACCTCAACTCATCCCGCAATCCTTCATAGAACCTATTCGTTTTCCTTTGGTCATCCGCGAAGATTGTTCCCGCATACCGTCCCAACCTGGTAAATTCATGCAGGTAGGTATCCACGCTATCTTATCCTTGCCTTAACCGTTGGAACTCATTTTCCATGGCAATGCGTTGCGCCGCTGAGACATGTTTCGCCAGAAATATTCGAGAGAACTCCTCAATCGATACTTGCGTTAATTGCCTGCCCGCCAAATGGTGTACCTCAACCTCGTCCCACCACAACCGCACCTCTCCTTCGAGCATGAAGGTGGCCAAGGTGACCTTTAAAGTTTCCTCCGCCCTGATCGCTGTCATTATCCGCTTGACACGCGATAACCAATCCTCTGCCTGCGTTGGGGATCCCAGTCCCGTAAACGTAGGCGGACTGAAGCTCATGAAGTGCTTCAACTGTCGGTCAGCTGCTCGTGGGTCTACAGCCTCAACCGGCTCGGGTCTTACATCAACACGAACTGGTTCTACTGCCGGCTGCGCTTGCCCGGTCGGCTGAATCATGGCAAATAGAGCCTCAGCAACTAAGCGAACAGTTTCCGCAGATGGAGGAGGTGTTGGCACCTCAGCTGGTGCCGCACTCTCATCAGAGCGCTGGGGCTCGGACTGCCCAGCACCACTACGCGTCACCTATAGGGGGACAAGACACACATTAGCGATCGTATGCAAGCAAAACAACAGAAAAGGAACGCGCAGATTCCTTAAACAAGATTATGTACATTCCTTAGTGGACATTCCAGAGTTCATTAGCATTACAGCAGGGCGCACAAACACGCGCTCGCCACCCCACAAAAGAATTCGACCACGAATTCGAAAGAGGAAGACCGAACGAAGCTGATACCAAAATGTAACGTCCCCATCCGTTACGTGACGTATCGTAGAAGGTCCGGCCGGGGCCCCACACGATATGCCACAAACAGACGGTGAGGTCACAGAATAATACCAAACCATACACGTATCCTAACACAGAGCATTCTAGCGGAAGCTTTACGATATAAATTTGAACTCTAACCAGGAATGTCCAATATATAAACCACAGTTATATATACAGCCACGGAATGTACAACAAAGGTGAAAGGTTGGCCTTAAGGCCTTACAGTTCCTCTTTCCACACATCATGGATTACAAACATCGGCGCGCAGGCCGGCCATACATGAGTAAAAGTAAAACAAACAAAACCATTCGCGTAGCCTTCAAGGGCTAGCCGCAGCAGCAGCAGCAATAGTAGTAGGGGCTTCAGCCCTTCATTTACCACTTGGCTCTCCAGCACCTGCATAGCGACAATCCACCCAAACGGTGGCAAACACGGCAACGGTCAGCATTCAGCTGACCCAATTATAATAAGTCTACCCCTTTCTCGGGGCAGTAGCATTCCTTCCCTGCACAACATGGTATCAACAATAGCAACTATGTGCTCGCAGGCACATTCAAGCCATCACAACCGTCGGCCACATGGCCCGACAGTCCGTGCACTCAGGGCACATTCTTGGTACACCGGAAAACCAGGGTCAACACCACCGTTTACACGGTATTGAGCATTCTAGTCTTTTTGGCGCGCGGGCCTAAGACTCTCATTATGCGCTCCAACAAAACCCACAACCAGGCTTCCAAGTCGGACGGACATAACGCAGGTACGGATCAGCCACCCCCCGTTGCTCAAGTCGCCGTGCCACCTCGAATACGGAAGTATCCATGACAATTTATAGGCACGGGTCGATTTCACCTTTCCTGTTCGGCAATCTGCCTTTTCACCGAGTTGTAGCCCAACGGCTCAACCGCACACAAAGTGGCAGCGCACGGCCACAAGAGTTGCATCCAACCCTCTTCATTTCCTGGACTTCATCCAGTACTTCCTGCTGTACCAAGCAACAGGTAGGCACAAGACAAACAAGCCATAACCACGGAGTCTTCTCCGATATGCAAACAAGCATCACCAATCCAGACCAACATATTCAGATGGGCTTCACACAGCATGCCTAGATCCGTACTCCAATTCCGGACTCTAACAAGGGGGACTTCACATATCTACCCCAAGGGATGCCACAATCCACCGCACACTCGCGGGGAAGGGTTTTCCCTATGCAATGCAAAAAAGAAGGGCTTCACATGTCCAAGAAGGGAGATCGTTACCCTTGACGATCTCTTGGAAGCCATCGAAATCTAGCCGGTGAGAAAGAACCGCAGCAGCTTTGCCTTCACAGCGCTGGCCTCGAATCTCGAATCAGAACACGGGAGTTCCGCCGGTGGTTTGATCTCCTCCTCCTTCTTCTTCCTCCTCTCTCTTTCTCTCTTCACTTAGCCAAATGAAGAATGATCTCTTCATCAAGCCTCTGGTGGTTTTAATCCAGCAAGGAATCACCTGAGCCCTTGGATCCAAATAGAGAAAAGGAACGGCCACGATTTTCCCAAAATTCCATGTTTTTGGCTGACACGGCCTGTGACACGCCCGTGTCACAGGCCGTGTACCCTTAAGCGGCACACGCGACACACGCACCGACTGAAATCTACCAGAACACGGGCATCGACACGCCCGTATCGAACCTGACACGCCCGTGTCAGTCATGTGACACGCCCGTGTCACCCCTGTTACACGGCACTCAACGAGCTCTAAAACCAACAAAGCAGTACACGGGTAGGCACACGCCTTCGGACACGCCCGTGTCAAATCTGACACGGCCGTGTTCAAGGCTTGGTTCTGGGCCGTGTACTTCCTTGACTCAATCCGGCCATTTCTTGAGTGACACGCCCTGGGACACGCCCGTGTCCCAGGCCGTGTACCCCCGACACGCCCTGGGACACGCCCGTGTCCCGGGCCGTGTCAAACAGCCTGCATCTCAAATCCAGTTTTGAGATTTTTGGGGTGTTACAGTATAACCTCTAACTTAGCATGCAGAACCTTATTTGGTATGTGATTTGGAGTTAAGAATGTTTCTCCCCAATAGGCATAAAAAATACCAGTAGTCAAGATATAGAATTCAACATTTCTATTAACATTTTATTTTTCCTCTTAGCTATACTATTTGATTAGGGTGAGTAGGGAACAATGGGTTTTGCTATGATCTGTTGAGAGGCAAGGAAATATTTAAACTCACTAGACATATATTCTCCTTTTATATCAAGTCTAAATCTCTTGATTTTTATGTCAAGATGATTTTCTATCCTAGTTTTGAAAAGACAACTTTTCAAATACTTCATCTTTAGTTTTAAGAAGGTAAATATGACAGAACTTATAATAGTCATCTATATATAAATGTGATCATATACTTCCTACCCTACTGGTGATAAAATTTTAATGTCACAAATATCGGAATGTATTAGCTTTAGGGATGTTGTGCTCCTAGTAACCATACTAAAAGGGTTCCTAGTGACCTTAGTCTGAGTACAAACTTCACATTTCTCAAGTTGGTTTTTAGTGTTTAATGTGATCTAGTGAGTTCTAGCAATTCGAAACATCTTCTTATAGTTAACGTGTCCTAGCCTCTCATATACAGTTTTAGGACTAACTAAGTTTGATTGAACTATTTCATTTGCTAGACTTAGTCGGTAAATTCTATTTTAGATGAATGCATAACCAAAATAGTGTAAGTTAACTAATAATGTTACTCTATCACTATAAAATTAAAGGACATATCAGGATCACAAAGTAAATTAATAAATACTAAATTTAAAGCTGGTGAAGAAATAAATTTAATATTTTTCAAAATTAAATTTTTACTTGAGGAGGGCATTATAGTAGCATTCCTAGCATGAACCATCTTGGTCTCTCCTCCATTGTAGTTCTCCACCTATTCTATAATTATTGTGACCTTAAATAGAAGATCCTTATCATAAGTCACATGATAGGTAACAACGTTGTCCAGTCACCACTTACGCTCTATTTGTTTGGGCGTTTCGCTGCTTTGTTTTGGGCAAATGCCGCCGGAAGGAGGGTAAACAAATGAATCTCCGGTGTCATTTGCTTCGTTTCCACCCACTCGCCTTGAGAAATGCCCCAAAAAGCTCTGTTTGGAGCAGCCACCTCCCCCTACGATTCGAACACTGCGTTTCCACCCGTCGGATCGACCCGCCATCGTCGAACCAAATAGAGCCTTAGAAGACCAGCAGGTTGCAGTATTCTGTAGAGCTTCCTATTTCTTATTCAGTCTGCTCATTTCAGACTTAAAGGTGAACTACTTAGGAGGCAGCTTGCTTAAGGTTATTGTAAGGTGAGGATTTAGGGAATTCTGAAGGTAATTCTTGCATAAATCCTCGTCTTTGCTCAATATATATTCGTCCATATCCTCCTGAATAGTGGCAAAATCATCGAGCACTATGTAGTAAATCTCTAGTTCTTTCAAGTCAAGTTGAACGTATAGTTTCCACCCATGAAAATCAGTGGGACTAAAAGATTGTAATTTTACTTTATCATAGGTGTTATGTTCAACATAATAAAGAACAAAGTCATCTGATCTGTGCGGAGATGACCAAGTCTTCAGATCCAATCCAGAAGTATAGTTTTCTCCTCCTTTCCGGCTAATCACAGTCGCCAAAAGCAAGAAGAGTTGGAAACGACCACCGACTTCCTCAATAAATAAAGACCCTTGATCAAACTGACTGTAGGCCCAAAAAGAATACACTACTTTAGTGGATGACAACTGGACTTGGCATCTCCAAAACTGAAAAATCAGTAAACATTTCTCCTCCTTCGGATCTGCAAGATGTAGTTGTCACCCTTCCACTCAATTTGCTCATATAAAAAAAACTTACGGCCTTCAAATAAGAAAGTGAGGAACAGCGGGAAACTTCCTCTAGACGAAAGATCAGAAAACAACAACCCAGATCTCAGATACTAAGGAGAGATTTGTGGCCCTGCAGCCTCGCGGTGATCTTTATCCAGGCACGATCTTTCCTCTTTCAGGTCTGCAATAGGAAAGAATTCGCAGAGCATCGACGGGCTTAGAGCTGAACGGTGGAGGCACTGCAGAAGAGAGATCTCAGTTTGGAGAAGCTTTCCAACGACGAAAAAGTCCAAAATCAAGACCGTTGGGATCACAAAAATAGGGGGATGGGAAAATTTTCCCTATTCCAGATCTAATGTCGGGATGGAAAAAATCGGGAGACGGCCCTGCAGGAAATAGGAGAGTGGTGAGTTTTTCCTCCAAATTGATCGAGTGGCGGTCCCTGATTTCCATTTTTACAGGCGGCGAGATGGGAGACAGTGCAAGAATGCCGGGACTGAATGGCGGGGCTTCTCTCCTCTACGAACTAGCGCCCGTCGTGACGGGGTTTTCCTACCTCTTTCTCTCGATCTTAGCGGTGCACAAATGTAGAAAAATATGAGTCTTAGAGAAATCGAGCGAAATTTCAGAAAACCTAGAGAGGGATTTTTTTCACCAACGCGGGATAGATAACAATGATCCGGATTTTTTTCGTTCCTAATCAAGCAGCGGCGAGAATATTTTATTCTTTCTCCCGATCCAGAGGCAGATCCGTTTTCCTGTCCCGATTAAAAGCAGTGATAGAGGCTAGGTCCAGAAATTGGGAGTGCATCGAAAACAAAAAATGGGACACAAGGATGCTAAGTGGGCAGGGCAACAATCTTCGAGATTGCTAGGTCGTTCGAAGCATTCCAGCTGGTGGTCAAAGTAGAACTACCTCCTTATTGCCCCTAGCTTGGGTTTTATAGGCAAACTCTAGGTTCAATACATGTATTAGATATCCCAGTATTCGAATCAGACCCATTAATCCTCCGAGCTCGTTATATACCCAAATACATATTAAAAGTTATTGACCAAACTTTACTGATTTAATTAAACCTCCTATTTTATAAGTTGAATTTAATGGGGGGCCAAGTTCCTCTCTATTATGAGGGGAAAGAAGGGGGTAAGAGAGAAGAGAAAGAAAAAGAGGGGGAGGAGAAGGAAAAGGGGAGAGAGGGAGAAGAGAGAAGGAGAGAGGGAAAAAAGAGGGCATCAAGTTCATGGAAGTAAGGCCAGGTCTTGGCATCCTCAAAGCGCTTCTTATTGCTCTCTTTCACCTTCTTGAAATATTTGTTGATGTTCTCCCACTTCTCCTTGCATCTCTTAGGATTCTGGCTGTAGTCGAGCCGCTTCATTCCTAGAGATATCTCCTCGAGATACCTTGTCTCAAGCTCGTTGCGCAGTTTAACTAAGGCTAACACCTCTGGTTTGGCCATCGGGAGGATAGCACGCGGGGGCCCCCGTGTGCCCCGTGCGACAGTGGCGTTTAACTCGATTGAAAAAGATGATTGACATAGTGGCGTTTAGCTAATGACTATGAGTCCGCCAAAACTTCTGTACCTGAACTGAAAATCAAGAGAATCAATTTCTCCAAGTTTCTTATTTTCCTGTAAGTGTGTCTATAACATTTCAAATAAAAATCTACAGAATTCGCCAATTTCAACAACAAACATCAAAAAGAAAACAAAATAATAAGTATGTTGAGAATTTAAAGCTTGGTAAGCCCAAAGAAGTGGAGCATGAGAAAAATGTCTTGATAGAGATTAACACCCTGATTTGACTGGACAAAGCTATACAAAATAACACTCTTCAATAGAACATCTCCATGCAAGCCACTCTTGCAATGCTCACATATCAAACAACACATTTCTCCATTCGCATTATAAAATGCATTATTCATTTAATCTAACAAATTGTGTGCAATTTGGCTATAACGTTGTTGCTGACAGAGAAGGGATTCGTAGGGGTTGAGAGAGAAGGTGACGATCATGAGCAGCAAAACATGGAGAAGGTTATGCATTATAGGTGTCCAAGAGACTTACTTCGGGAGGGCCAAATCCTCAGCACCATTAGTTAAACTGAGCGCTGAACTTGTTTCTAGTCCTGCGGGCATACTGCTATGGGAGAATAACCTTTCTAGGTTTTATATTGACTTCCATGAAGTGGTCACGTGCAGTGATCTAAAGAAGTTGCCACGGTCTTCATCACCAAAATGATCAAATTGATGAACTAGTGCAACCTTGAAAGCACTTATCATAAATATCGTCTTCTAATTGACAATGAAACCAATGTGAAGTTTTTTAATCAAGGTGAAACAAATAAATTAAAAGAAAATCGACATAGAAGATGTGTTGGAACTTGACATTAGAAATTAAAAGAGAATGAAATTGAATTTGTTTTGCTTTTTCCGAGAATTGGGATTATCCACTGTCTTCATCAACAAAAGCTCAAAGACATGGAAATACTAGTTAAATGAAGTGTGCTGGCTCCTCTCTGGTACTTTCCGCCCCTCGTGCACTGTCGCGCTGCGTGCACTGTCAGATCTGTCTTCATCAGTATTACTTGCGCAGAGCTTTTCATTGAAACAAATAATTCCATACATAAATAACAAGACAAAAGTATGCTTCATCTTATCATCCATCAATTGAATAAAAAATTAGGTGGCCACTGATGGCTTGGATGCAACTAAAAGCTTGGATCTATGAGCATGCAAGTCCAGCAACCTGCTCTGCTCTTTGAAAAAAAAATGGAATATCTGCAAGAGAACATCTCCACGGTCAAAATTTCTGAGAACAAAGTCTTTCTGATATCCTTAACCCCATAGGCACAAGCGAACATCTGCAAGGGGATCTGTAATCAAAAACTTTTCTAACCCAGCTGTAGAAGGATGGCAAACATGTGAACATTGTGCAGTAGGTAAAATTGATAGATTGGCATTTCCAAAGACAAAGCTTGGGGGAGCAAAAAAATCCTCTTGAATTGATTCATGTTGTGTTTTGCATTAACTAATTCTATCTCTGGTAACAAGTATTTCTAATTATTACTCGATGACTTAACTAGATATACAAGAATCTACTTTCAGCAAAAACATTAAGCAGAAACAAAAACATGAAGTCAAATTTGCAGCAAAAATATGTTTTGTTGGGATATCTTGTCTATATAGCCCTTGGAAGAGAAATTGATGGGATCCACCTGACAAAGATGGTGAAGTATGAACATTAGTTGAATGATCTAGTTCTCGACTCCCTCTAACTTCCTCATTATTAGATTTTCCCATCTCCTCCTCTGTAATAAGTGACAAAACATAGAAACTCAGCATCACATTTGAAATGATAATTATTCACAGTATTATGACATTTAAAGAGAGACTGAATCTTCAATAATAACGGTATAAACTATAGCCATGAGGATGACACATACACAAAACTAATAGACTACAATATCACTTTCACTAATATGGTTTGACCACTAAAATTTGGTTAAATCGTTTAAGAACAAGAATGAAATTCACTCAAACTAACACCAGACTATATCATTTCTCCATTTCTAGTGATATACTACAAAGGCCTAGGTGTGTTTTTGAGCAAAGCCGGCTCAAGCTCACCATGAGAAATGGGACCAAGTTCAATGGACCCGGCTAGGCTAGTTCCCGTGTTAGCTAGATCATCTAAAAATGTCATTAAAAGCACTTTAAAAATATTATAAGAAAAACAGTCCAGAGCACATCCAAAAGGGCTGAATAGGAATACATGCTCACCATTTCTAAAACATGTTTAGCATCTGCAATGAACAAAATGAACCCAATTTAAAGATTGAAGAAATGGAAAATACATGCCAAAACACATCCATAAGAGGGTTGAATAGGAATATATGTTCACATTATTTCTAAAGCATGTTTAGTATCTTTCTACAAGCAATCAGATGAGCCCTAAGTCGAGTTTAAAGTAACATAAATTTCAAAACACATCCATCAAAGCTGAATTGCCATACATGCTCGCATTTTCTAAAATATGTCCGTATCTAAATGCATTGAGTAGAAGCACTGCTCACTTTTCCAGCAAAATTGTCATCACGAGATATGGTTTGAATTAGAGCAGCTATAACCCTGCACAATTCAACTAATCATTTCCACATAAATAAAATGTAAAGAATCAGATATACATGATTATATGGCTTCAATACTCAGCCATAACCAGTAAACTCACCCAAAATTTAGAAAGCTTATCATTATCAATAACAAAAGTAAAAAAAATTGATACTATAGTTAAAATAATTATAAACCGCTCAACCATGATTACAAGTGTCCGCATTGAATAAAGGCATAGTGTGGACTGTGGAGTACCCAAATATGTCGTGACTAGGAAAGCTTAAAACATCATAATTAAGTTTGCTTTATGATACCTGAAGGAGAAAGACGAAACGGGAAGAAGTTGTGTTCGTCAGAGCAGTCGGCGTCGCACAGGCTTCATGCGTGAAATCAGAAATGGGAGGAGGAAATCTGGCACAGCTAGGGAATGAGATGTGGGATAGAAGAGGCGGGTCCAAGTCGAGAGGAAGAACGACCTAAACAAGGGGGCGGATAGCAGCAGAGGAGTGATCCAGCAACAGTGAGAGGAGCGATCCAGCGTCCGCCTTTTGACTGAGATCGGGAATGAGGATAGAGGAGTGATCTAGCGTCCTCTTTTTTTTTTTGAAATAATTTTTAAAGGCGATTGATATGGGCAAGCCGAAATTGGATACGTGCAAATCAATTTTACGTGCAGACCAAAATATTATAAGTGTAGACCAAATTATTACGTGCAAACCGAAATTAAAATTTAAAAATAATCAGAATTAAAATTATCAAAACTTGAAATAAAGCTAAATGATGAAAGTACTAAAAAATGTAACATTAAACTTTGAATTACAAATGAATTCATTGTTTGCTTTGCTTATATGAATGACATCTTGGTATTTCATTCCCAGTTATTTACCATTTCTGTTCTTGGATGATTGCAATCTCCAGTTTTTGCACCTTCTGGTTCTGGTTTGTTGTATCAGATCTGTGCAAGTGGATATTTTTTTGGTTCTTGATTCTTAGCCAGCACCCAATGATGTTCCTGCTCATCAGATCTTTGCAAGTAAAAAGTTAATCCTTTTGAAGTTTCTAGACAGGGATGAGTGAAAAATTGACAATTCTAATTCCAACCTAAAGAATTCAAAATAATGCAAATAATAACATATTTGAAGTTGTGGGGAGAGGCAACAAAGAAAGGAGGTGTGCCCAAGTACCTTGGATCCAATTGGACGACCACTCGACGACGATGAATAATGCCCTAGGCTCGCCGATGGACGCTGGAGAGGGCCGATTTTGTTGGACTGGAGGAGACATTCCAGGAGGCCCTAAACCCTAAGCGGAAACAGGAGAGAAGCAGGGAAGGGGCGGGACTCGGGTGCGACGGTGTGGGGAGAGGCCGGATCGGGCGCCAGGGGAGGCGGGGAAGTGGCGGGAGCGGCGGTGCGGGGAGCGGCGGTGCAGGGAGCGGCTGGATCGGGTGCCAGGGGAAGCGGGAAGGGGAGGGATCGGGTGCCAGTCGAAGCGGGGAAGCGGCGGGGAAGGGGCGAGAGCGGCGGTGCGGGGAGCGTTGGTGCATGGAGCGGCCGGATCGGCGCCAGGGGAAGCGGGGAAGGGGCGGGATCGGGTGCCAGGCGGAACGGGGAAGCGGCGGGATCGGCTCACGGGATGAGGGGGAATGGTTTGCCCTGAGCCATTTTATTAGGGTTTATATAATACTTTTTAACTTAATTTTTTGGTTTGCACCTGGCCAATTTCGGTTTGCCCATATCAATCGCCTTTTTAAATCATTTCAGTATGATTCAGTCAGACTAGAGACAATGAATTCCTTCCACATCATTGGATTCTTTTATCTGATTCTGTCTTATAAAATTAGAAGTTTGGAATTCTTATAATTAATCATCCAACTAAATATTAATTAATTATAAGTATGCGGACCCTGATATATATCTCTTTATATATCTTTCCTATATAAATAAATTATTTCTTGTCATATCCATGTAATCATGACGTCTCATTCGTTGAATAAGGACCGTCCGATCAGATTAGATCATATTATCTCAGTTGTTCGATCAAATAAATGAATCAAGACCCTTCATTTTAATTTTCATAAGTCTCATACACCTAGGATAGTAGGCGAAATTTTTGCGGTCCGGGTCCCGTCTCTAGATTTGGAGACGGGGCCGTTCCGATTTTGACACGTGGTGAGTTATTTATAATCTTTCCGCACACTTTTTGACAAAAATTTCGACTATTCACCGCGCTTTTATTGATTGCACAGGATCTTCTTCCTCATTTTGCCGCATCTTTTTATTCCTCGTTGTCATTACAGACGAGATTCGTAACCTCACATCGCCACTGTTTTAGTTATATCCTGAGTTCCTGTCGCTAATGGCGGAAACGGAATGTGTCCTGAATGAGAAAGAGAAGGTACATCCAGAATTCTGAATTGTTATCTTAATTTATTGATGGACTGTAAAAATGAAAATGAGGAAGAGCATAAATTTGGGAAGAAGATGACTCTGTACAAGCTTTTTAAAGCCGATGATGTAATGATATTATATCATTATAAGAATTTGTAATGATATCATTATAAGAATTATTATTTCTTCGATCTTATTTGTATGCACAAATACTTTATATCATTGCGATCATTTTTGTGTATATGGATACCATACTTGATATCATTGCGATCATTTTTGTGTGTCATCAAAAATCATACATGATATCCTTGCGATCATTTTTGTGAACACGGATACCATACTTGATATCATTGCAATCATTTTTGTGTGCCATCGAAAACCATACTTGATATCCTTGCGAACATTTTTGTGAACACGGATACCATACTTGATATCTTTGCAATCATTTTTGTGAACAAGGATACCATACCTGATATCCTCGCGATAATTATTGTGAACACGCATATTATACCTAATATCCTTCCGTTAGTTATTTGTGCATGCCTAAATCTAATCTTTAATTTTTAACAATTGGATTTCCTAACAGGGTAATATTCCGAAATTTGAAGTCGTTCAATCAGAAGAGGAAGCATATGAAATGTACGGAAATTATGCTCGCAAGGTTGGTTTCAGTGTTCGAAAGGAACACCGAATTTGTTGGCCCAACTCAAATATTTTAAAGTCCAGGGAATTTTCTTGCTCAAGATTAGGGGAAAAAAGAGCCCCCAAGTATCCAGATTATGAAGTTAAGTTTCGTCGTTTGGATATGCGTACTAATTGTCCAACGGTCATAGTGTTCAATGCGGATCAAGATGGCAAAAAATTGGTTGCGGAAAAATTTGTTGAAGAACACAATCGTCATTGTGTGATGAATCAGAACAACACCTACTTCGCTCTCATAGATGTGTCACAGAAGATCGACAGAGCAGCAAGAAAAAGGAAAAAAATTCTTTGCAATTTCGAAATTGTTCATGAAATACCTAAGACCCGACACAATGAGAAAGATGAGTAGTAGAGGATCATAAATCTATAATTTTAACCGAATTCTTATCATACATTATGAAATTATAATTTTATCCTTCTAGAAGGAATCAGAAAATTCTTCTATCAATCCATCAAAATTACAACTACCTGTTATATTTTAAACTTTAACTTATCCTGCTGTACAGAATTATATATACTTTAAATCCTTTTTCATACCCACAATGTGGGACTATTCTGAGCCAAAAAAATGCAGCCCGTGCCCTGAGGCCCACGACCAAATATAGAAGTTTGTGTCATGAAGCCAACAATAATAAAAGGCTGCTGTTATTAGCAAACCCCTTTTCATTAGTAATAAATCAGAAAAAACAGATTCAGTTATTTTTTTTGTAATTTTTTCTTTTCCCAAAAATTACTACTAGAGGTGCACATAAAGCCTGACGGGCCCGGGCTTTTCCGAACCGGGCCCGGGCCGGGCCTAATCATTAACCGGGTCGGGCCGGGCCTGGTTATTATTTTAATTCTTATTTTATTTTTTTAATTTTATATAAAAATTTAAAAAAATAAAAAACATAACAACGTTGAAATTTTTTTTATTAATAATTAATGTAATAAAATTATACAAATTTAGGAATGTGTACAATTTATACTATACAAGTACATATACAGAAATTAAGAAATTCTAAATTTTTAAAAATTACAAATGTCAAATATTCTAAATTATTAAAAATTTCAAATCAAAAAAATACAAAAAGTTGCCTAGTGGCCCTAGTTTAAATTGATCGCGTCCATCTCGTCTTCCATGTCCGACGAGCTATCCTCGATCGCTGAAATATGCTGCTTTCTCTTCATCGCGTCCAGGTGGTCCTTGTAGCATATGCAGATCTCGAGTGATTCTTCACTTAGTCGACTTCTCCGCTCGTTTAAAACCCTGCCACTAAGAGAAAAAGCAGACTCCGAAGCTACCGTGCTAGCTTGGATCGTTAGTAAATCTCGGGCCATATAGGCCATAATAGGATATGCATTTACTTTACCTTTCCACCATTTTAAAATATCGAAATTTTCTAATTCGTCCGTGGACATAAAATCACGAAATTGTGTTTTTGTGTACAATCCTAATTCATTTAAACTACTAGATGTTGTGCGCGTTTTTTTCCTAGAGGCTAACTCTAACATTTTATTTTTAAAACTACTAGATGTTTTGGGTTGCGACGCATCTTCTCGGGGCCGCGACCCATATAAATTATCGTAATAATTATAACATTCAGTAAAAATAGTGTTAAAATTAAAAAGACTCAGATTATCTAAATCTGAATCACTTAAATCTACGCCTATATTGTTATTTATTTCTTCAATAAAATTTTCTACGCCGTCAACGCCGAAAAGAGGATTCAAAGCGGCGGCGCATGAAAACGTAACTGGGATTTCTCTATAATATTTTAAAAAAAAAATTTCCATTATTTTTATTAATTCGATCCATCCGGCGTGTTGTTTAAAATAATTTAATTTTGTGAAATATTAACAATATTTTCAATAACTAGCGGGCTAGTAGGATAATATACACCCGATAAACTATTTGTCGCAGTATAAAAAACTTCTAACAAATCCATGTAATTTTCTAAAATTGCCCAATCGGACTCGGTTAATTCATGTTGACCTAACAAAGTATAAAATTCCATTAATAGTGTTTTTTGTCGAATCGCTCGTTTTAACATTATATATGTAGAGTTCCATCTAATTGACATGTCAAATAGAGGTTTTAAAAATTTGTGATCTTGGCCGATTACGAATTTTTTAAAATCTTGACGTCGTTGTTTAGAACTATAAATAAATTGTAACATTAAACGTATTTTATTAATGTATGGTTCCATATAGAATAAACTATCCTGTACTACTAAATTTAAAACGTGACACGCGCAACGAGTATGAAAAAAAGCGCCGTTTAACATAGGTTTCAAATCACGTTTTAACCATTCAATTGAGGTGGTATTATTTGTGGCGTTATCGAAAGAAATACTCATAATTTTATCTTTTATTTTAAATTCGCGCAAATATTTTGAAATTATTTGATAAATCGCCTCACCGGTGTGCTGTACTTCGAAAATTTCAAAACAAATTATTCTTTTATTTAGATCCCAGGAAACGGGATCGACCCAGTGACACGTTATAGACATATATGATAATCCTAATTTTATACTACTTGTCCAAACGTCGCTCGTTAAACTCACTCGACCCTCAAAATTTTCAAAAAAATTTATTAAATTTTGTTTTGCCTCTAAGTAATATTTAAGCGCGTCGCGTCTAATAGAAGATCGACTTACTTGATGATATTTGGGTTGTAGCCCTTGATGAATGTACTCGGTCTCTTCTTCGTTGTCGTAGTGGCTGAACGACAACCCGCGTCTGATGATGTTCTTCACCTGCAGCTCTCGCTGCCGACCTTGATCGTACGTCCAGATTTTTCCGGATGCCGATAATTGCGCCTGGGTCGACTCGGGAGGAGCTTGTTTGGCTGCGCAAGACTTAACGTGTCTTGCGAGTGTCGAGTTGTCAGCGGTCGAAAGTAATTTCGAGCACTGTTTGCATCTCGCCTTTTGCTCCGCGTCGACTTGTACTGAGTCGAAATATTCCCAAACTGGCGCCGTACGCTTGTGCTCCACCACTTCGTGAGCGACGGATGAGGAAGACGACGCCTTCGTTGACGACATGTTCGCGAGAAATGGAGAATAGAGAGAGAGAGAGAGAGAGAGAGAGGGTGGGGGGTGATTTGTGAAAGGAAGAAAGGAGGGGGGGGGGGGGGTTTATAGGTTTTTTTTTAATTAAAAAAAAATAGCCACTTGGGCTGCAAATAGCAGCCCAAGTGGCTGGCTGCTCCACCAACGGCTCTTAGAGCCGTTGGTGGCCTGCCAGCAAGGAAACAACCAACGGCTCTAAGAGCCGTTGGTTTAGAATTAACGGCTCTTAGAGCCGTTGGTTCCAGCCAGTCCGGGCTTAGCCCGGGCTTTTCCAGGCCCGGGCTAAGCTCGGTGACCGGGCTTTGCCCGGCCCGGCCCGGGCCGGGCACCGGGCTGGGCATTGCCCTTATACTGGGGACCGGAAGAGCCCCATGGCCCGGCCTGGGCCCGAGCCGGTCTTGGCCTGGGACCGGGCCTACCGGGCTCTTCACCGGCCCGGTGAGTCCGATTTTTTTGGACACCTCTACTAGCAGATCAATCTTGTTTTTTTTGTAATTTTTGCATTTTTGAATTTTGATTCTCAAATATTTCTCATTTGAAAAAGTGATCAACATGAAAGTTGTTGATCTCATCGAAATCTACAACTTTCATGAACGAGTCGTCTGTACAGATTTTCGGCGTGACCTTTTTCCGGGCCAAAATCTGGGGTCTAAACTGCTTCAGATCAAAACGTGTTCAATATGAAAGTTGTAGATCTCGACGAGATCTGCAACTTTTATGTTGAACAATTTTTAATTTAAAGCCGTTTAAGCCTCTGATTTGGCCCCCAAAAAAAAGTCACGCCGATCCCGGGCGTCTGTACATATGTTCGGCGGGACTTTTTTCAGGGGTCAAATTGGGGGTCTAAATTACTTCAAATCAAAAAGTTTTCAACATGAACGTTGTAGATCTTGTGAAGATCTACAACTTTCATGTTGAATACTTCTCATGAAAATGTTCGTATAAGATGCAGTTCAGAAAGACGCCTATATTATTATATACACTTAACTCGTATATATATCACACCCTTATAGGAATTAGAAATCAAATATATTTCTAAACCGGACGATATTTTGTTTAAAGATTTTGGTGCAAATGATGATATTTTATTGAAAATGGAGTTTTGGACATACCAAACAAAATTTTGCGGCATTTTGACTCATTTCTAATGTTAACATAAGTGATTGAATGAATACATTTGTAATGTCATTATATGTATTGAGTTATTTCGAAAGAATGAATGTTTTAACAAAATTTAATTTTTTTTAAAAAAAATTATGTTGGTTTGCTAGTAACAAAATTATTTTTAAATAGTCATTTTGAAAAATGAGGATTTGCTAATAGTAATGGTTTGCTAGAATCAAAATTGGGTTTGCTAGTAACAACACCCTATTAAAAACATTCCCGTTGCTTTATGTTTTTTATTTCTTTAGCGTTCAAAGTAGTCGTGCACATTAGAACTGTCGGGTCTGGTCGAGACAGTCTTTTGGCCTACCAGTCCCTGACCGGTCCCGCTCATACCGGTCCCGGTCCAGGACCGGTTTTCCTCCTCTTGAGGAGGACCAGCTGAGACTGGAGGACTGATCCTAGCCGGTACCGAACCGATTTTTTTATTTTTTTTAATTAAAGAAATAAATTATCTATACTATATTTAATTAAAATATGAGGAGTAAAACCGGTCTTTTAACAAAGAACGGATCATCCAAAAAATGAGTACCATAACAAGGAGTTCATGGAAGAAGATGAAGCTGGCTCTTTTCGTGATTCTGAATGTTCAAACTCTGGATATGAAGAGGAAATGGCCAGCATGAAAAAGAAAGATGAAGAGATACCTAACATTGGAGATAAGGACATGGAAGCGTCTAGAATACTCAGACTCTGGAGCCTGATGATGAAGATAACTTGAGATAGGGATATCAATGAGACTCTGGTTTCGTTTCGAGCCGCTTATCGCAGTTTATTTGCTTCAATGAGGTTGGACAAAAACGTTATTATCATATAATGTATGTTTGATATCACAAATGTTACAAAAAAAAAAAAACTAGTTTGAGTCATAAGATTTTGGTATGACAATGACATTTTTGTCCAACTTCACCGGAGCAAATAAGTCGTGATAAGCCACGCCAAACCTATGATAACAATATCTTTATATTGTTTAATTTGTCTAAAGTTATGTTGAACATGCTTTTGGGAACTCATGGAAAAGCTAGTCCAGATTTTGCTCACACTATTTCTAGGTGAGAATGAAACCCAACAATTAGAACAAGACTTTAATATATATTTATATAATAGTACCGGGGAGGGGGTACAAATATCTATTTTAGGATTAGAATAAATACATATTTTTAAAAATAAATGGCATACAAATTGCCAGATAAGATGTAGGATTATTAATGACAGTACCCCGATTAATGCAGTTTAAACTAAATACTTTATTAATTAAATATTGCAAAAATAATTATACACTATTTTTTTAATTGTATAAAAAACCATCTAATCATTATTTATATAGGGTGTTGTTATTGGTATCCCATAAATGGATATTTGTAACCCATTGATAGTTGTACCTAAAAAAGATAATTGTACACATAATTGATATTTATACCCATACATAAAATCTTAAGAAACTTGATTTTTAATGTCATATTTTTATAAATGGACAACACAGACATTCAACTCCCCAAAAAATGTAATGTTTCCATACAATTTAAAAAACAAAAACTATGAAAATGAATATTGCATAAAAAATATTAATATCTTCTTAACAAATCAGCACTACAGTGGTAGGCAGGCTGGAGGCGGGGATCACGAGATTTCCAGCCGGTGGTAGGGAAGATGAAACGAAAACGAAAAAAAACACAGAAACCTCCATTTACAGATTAGGGCTGCGGGGACATCGTCGAACTGGAGTTGATGTGTGTTCGGGTGTGGCCGATTAGGTCCGCGGGGACATCGTTGGACGCACAGAGGAGAAGAAGCGGTTGCTGGGTGTTGGAGCGCGTGGGAGCGCGTGAGGGATTGCAGGGCCGTCGTCGGAGGGCGAGGGCTGGAGTCACACCACCAAGAGGGCACCCAGTCCGACGCCGGAGTGGGAGGAGTCGGGTCCGGCGGTGTCGCGCCGGCGAAAGGTCGGCCGATCGGTGTCGCGCCGACGGGGTTCGCGAGGGACGTGGCTTAGGGCCAGCGGGCTGCTCACGGGAGAAAGAAAAGAGGGATCTCTTTTTTTTTGGTATCAGGTAGAGGGATGGAAAAAAACGCAGAAAATTAGAAAGATTTGGATATGAATATCCAAATATGAGGTATGAATAACAATACCCTTTATATATTATTAAGTTTTCATCATTAATCTTTCAAATTAAATCAATTGGTTTCCATAATTATTTTTCAAATCAACTTTAATAAAGTTGGCAAGCAAATCAACTTTAATAAAGTTGATATATCTAATGATAGCCTACCATAGTAATAGACATACTAAGACTTCGTTTGGCGCAGTGTTTGGAGATCTCTGTTTGGGGCAAACATTGTCGCACGATGGGTAACCAAATGGCCGACGACGACATTTGCAATCCGCCGCGCCATGGGAAATGGAGAAAACAGAGGGATTCCTATTGAAGTGAAAGTGGGGGTTGATCAAGCAGACCGCGCGGCCCGGGCGGACAGTCCAACGGACTGATGGTGCGGCCTGGGTGGTCTGATGTTGCGGCCTGGTGATGGCGACCAGCCCGTTCGACATGTTGTTCAGCGTTTGGCTAGTTCCCTGGTGTAACCGTGCGGATAGGTGTTGTATCCGCAGGAAGGGCGAACTCTTTTTGATTTCACGGAGTCCGCTTGTTCCAGACTGCTTGTGGAGATCGGGAGGACAGCTTTGGCTTGTTCCCTTTGCTCTAGTGGTGCAGTTAGGAGGTAACTGCAGAGCTCGCGGGTTGGCGGACTGTCTTGGGAGCTGGCGGACTGTGCCTTTGTCCGCCGTGCTCGCGCCAGAGTTTCCCCCGCTTGGGACTTGGTCACGTTTTGTGACAAGTTCTGTTTGATCGCAGAGACTGCAATGTCCGCTGGTTGACCAGGCGGCTTGTGCCTTTGGTCGTGGACATTGCTTATTGCAGACTGGTGCGGTGTCTGCTAACATGCAGACTGGCTTCCTATCCGGCCACCTTGTTGTCTGGCGGATAGGCTAGTGTCCTGCCTTGTCCGTGCGGACTGTTTCGTGCTAGCTGCAAGCTGGGGTGGTGTTTCTATCCATTAGGGCGGTGACCACACTCCTCTCCATGCCTATAAATAGGAGCCCCCTGTCACATCATAATTAACTGAATGAACAGTAAGTTGGACTTGGGTTAATTGTTGCGGCCTCGGATTTTCTGTCCGCGTGGTTTGAGAAGGTTAACCGGTTTACTGTTTGTAGGTTGTGAGGCTAGCACTGAAAAGCCAGGATTTTGGTTCTGACTGTGATCAGGGATCAGTGGAGCTTCGGTTAACAATCAGCGGTTTGCTGCAGATCGCAGTTGCGGCCAGTCGGTCTACTCTCCTTTAGCTTTCCCAGTTCAATAACCTATCCGCCGATCTCGGCGGTCTGTTCTTTAGTTCGGCAGCAGCTTTTGTTCGCGGACTCTGGTAGCTAGGCAACCTCTGTGGTTAGGCGTCTTGCAGAGAGCGGACAAGGCATTCAGTATTATAACGGTTTGTCCGCGGTCTATGCGGACTCCGTTGCTCAGTTCGGTGCAGCAGCGGCTTGGCAGTCTCGGCGGACTCGGTGGTCTCTAAGGCTGTCCGCCCGACTTGTAGTTGCTTGTTTGCTTTTCCTTTATACATTGGCGAAACATGTCTCGCCATATATGTCTTGCCTTGTAAAGAAGATTGTTGATATTACAAGACTTTGTTGTTGCCTTCTGTTGTCTCTGGTTTATTAAGCTCAGTTTATGGTTGGAGTGTTCCTGCGCCTGATTCCCATTTTTTGCTATATCAAAAATTTCAACATAGTATCAGAGGGAATAATGGCTTGAGCAGTGATCAACCTCAATTGTGCTCGATGCTTCTGGATGCTTATAGATTAGTGGTTGTTGCAATGGAAGGTGGTTATGCAAGGGGTCTTGGTATTGAGCTTCTTACATCGACTATCTTTAAAAAGTGGAAGTCGTGTATGAAGAGCTATCTTTTGGGTGAGGAGTTATGGGAAGTCGTCGGTGGTGACGACAAACAAGAAGTTACTGCTACAACTGGTACTATTGAACATGTGAGAGCTTGGAGGAAGACCAATGCGAAAGCAGAGTTTGCTCTGAAGCGAGCTATCTCACCTGAACTCTTTGATCACATCTTAAGATGTGAGTCTGCTGCTGAGATTTGGACATCCATTGATGGACTTTTCAACAGGAAGAATGTAGCGTGACTATAGTTCTCAGAGAATGAGTTGGCAAGAGCAACTCAAGAAGATCTGCCCATCTCAAAGTTCTTTCTTAAGATGAAGAACCTGTGCGCTGAAATCTTAGCGCTGGACCCTGATGAGCCCATTTCTGAAACCAAGCTGAAGAGTCACATAATCCGCGGTTTGCGGAAGGAATATATGGCCTACATGACTTCTGTTTAAGGCCAGGCTTCTCATCCACCTTTGCTGGAGCTGGAGAATCTGTTGGCTTCACAGAAGAGCCTGGCTAGACAGATGATATTGGTTACTATCTCTGAAGGAGGTAGTGAGGCTCTCTTCACAGGTAAGAAGAAGAAGAGATGAGAGAAGAAGAAGAAGACTGTTACTGAGGATGGGCCTTCAACTTCCTATCAGCAAGAGAGGAGTGTTGCTCCTAAGAAGAGCTGGAAGAAGGAGTTGAAGTGCTACAGGTGCAATCAGTCAGGTCATTTCAAATGAGACTGCAAGGTGGAGCTGCAGCCTGGGCATGTTGTAGATAAGGAGGGAGTTGGTTCTAGTGCTGAGGAATTCGGGTGGGGAGGAGCTTTTCTGACGGGCACGTGTGTCCGTGCTTTTTCTACCGTCGACAACCAAGATGACTGGATAGTTGACTCGGGGTATGGTCATCACCTAACTGAGATGAGTCAAAGTTCTTATCGCTGCAAACATTCTCAATTAATGAAGCTATCATAACCGTTGATGATACTGTTCATACTGTAGAGAAGTTGTTGGGTACATTGGAAAATGTGTACCTGATTTGGAGAAGCCTCACTTACCTCAATGATATACATCAAGGTGTATTTGATGTTATTTTGAGTTTATATGTGCAGGTTAAGTATTGGCTAAAATGCAGAAAAAGTTTCTAAGTCCATGTGTCGACACTTAAGCAAGCATGTGTCGACACTTAGAAAAGCTGTGTCGACACCTGAAGCAACTGTGTCGACATACAGAATTTTGTAGTCGACATCAACTGTGTCGACACCAGGAGGCAGTGTTGACACACAGAATATGTTAGTCGACATCAACTGTGTCGACACCGGGAGGCAGTGTCAACACACAGAAGCAGAGTCGACGTCAACTGTGTCGACACCTAGAGGCAGTGTCGACACACAAATTCTGAGACTATATCAACTGTGTCGACACACAGGACTTGTGTCGACACACAGCAGAATTTCAACATAGTTGATTGCTGTGGAGTGAAAAAGTGGTTGTGTCGACACAAATAATCAGTGTCGACACATTCTCTAGATGCAGTGTCAAGAAGCTGTGTCGACATCAAGGCAGCCATGTCGACATCACCAAAGTCTGTATCGACATTTAATTCATATGTGTCGACACATATTGGCAGACTGTCTCGACACTTTATGACAGTCAATCTAGACGCTTTGCTTACAGAGACAAATGCTCAACAACTATTTTAAGACTTGACAGCTGTGAGTTACAACAGGTTTACTGAAGCTGTCAGACTTGTCAGAAGTTAGTTAGAAACCGGATCAGCCGGTTACCATGGATGAAGTCTATATATAGATGGATTTAGAAGAAGAAGATGATGAATTGACACGCAACTAACACAACTATTGTGAGATTGATCTCTGATCAAGAAAGTATAAGTCACAAAAAAAGAAGATCTTCTTGAGAAGATCTAAGAAGACATTCTGAAGTAATTATCTATTCAGATTCTGTCTAAGTTGAATTCAATCAAGAATTCAGAAGTATCTTCAAGAGGTTTGGAGAGAGAGAGATCCAGCTATTTGAAGTCAAGAAGGAGACAATCACAGGTCTCTCAAGAAGCAGATACTGAACTAATCTGTCAAGAAGATTCAGATCTATTTCTGGAATCTAAGGAGGAAGCTGTCAGTCAGTTATATTCAAAGGAAATCAACCCAACTAAGTTCAGATTCAAGAAGCTTTGAAGAAAGCTAAGATCAAGTTGATTTCAGCCATCAGTCTCTTTAAGAAGCTGATCAAGAAAGTTCTTATCCATTCTCTCTCAACAGGGGTAAGAGCTTATAAAATTCCTTATAAAATTCTGTAGGATCTATTCATAGATCTGAGTTGTAAGCCTGTTTTATAAAGGCTGAGTGTAGGAGATTTGTTCTATGAGTGGTAGGGCTATTTGTGTCTGAGTTGTAGGAGAAGGTATTCTCTGAGTTGTAGGCCTTGTGGCAAGGCTGAGGTAGGGCTTGTTAGCCTGAGCTATAGGATCTGAGGATCTGAGATAAAGGAAGAAGTTAGGCCGAATCTAGCATACTTCTGGATAGGTGAAGGGGGAAAGTGGATGTATCCAGACCTTGGGGAACCACTATAAATACTGTGTGCAATCTATGAATTGTGTAGCTGTAGAATCTGTGATTGTGTGTGCTGAGTTTGCTGCAGAATTATCTGTTTTATATTACAGCGTTGAAGTGATAATCTATCTTAATTTTAAAACAAGAATTAGAACCTATTCACCCCCCTCTAGGTGTTTAGGTAGTCTTGAAAGTAAAACTATCAAGTGGTATCAGAGGGAGATTGCTTAAAGAAGGACTTAACAGTCTGAGTTAGATCCCTAAGACAGAATCAAGAATCAAGAAAATGGGTTCTGGAAAGAATCACAAGGAACTAGGGTCAATGAAATTACCCATCTGCAGGAAAGAGATTTTTGGAATCTGGAAAGAAAGGGATAGGTTGTTTATGGAGGCCTCTGACCCAAGGATATATATCACAGTAAAAGAAGGTCCATATATCCCAATGAATGTGTCTGTTCTAGATGCAAATCAAATAACTCCTCAAGATTTTTCTGAAATGACTAAGGATGAGATTATACTGGCAACTATGGATAAAAGAGCTCAGAATATCATAGTGAGTGTCATAGATGATTCTACTTTCCAAAATTTGATTCACTACAAAACCTCCAAAGAAATGTGTGACACTTTGATTGTCTACATGGAGGGTTCTGAAAAAGTTAGACAAGACAGAAAGTCTATGCTCAATTAAGAATATGAGAGTTTTAGAAAAGGGAAGTCTGATAGCATATCTGAATGCTACAAGAAATTCTACAGGATAGTGAATGAACTGATGTCCTATGGAAGGGTCTTCAGTACATATGAGCTGAATGACAAATTCCTAAGGTCCTTGACAAAGGATTGTGATACCAAGATTTGTGTCATTAGAGAAGTGGCCAAACTAGCAGACATTTCTCCTCCAACCTTATTTGGAAAGTTGCTATCATATGAAATGCAACTAATGGCTATGAAGGAGGAAGAAAGAAATACAAAAGGAGAGCATAGAGAAAGGTCTGTGGTCTTCAAGGTTGAAGCCACTAGAAAGGATAGAAGGATATCTCCATCACCTCCTAAGGAAGTTGCGGAAGTTATCTCAGAGAATTCAGATAATCAGAACTCAGATAACAGTGGTTCAGATGCAGATTTTGCTGCCTTTACAAGGCAGTTTCAGAGTTTCTTGAAGAAGAAGCAGTGGAAGTCAAGGACCTCCACATCACAGCCAGTTGATGACTACTATCAAAAGAGAAAATCATCAAGAAAGGAAAGGAGCAGGTCTAAGCCCATCAAAGCTACAACATCAAAAATTGTTTGTTATTGCTGCAATAGGCCTGAACATGTGGTGGCTGAGTGTCCAGAAAAGAGGAAGGAGTTAGCAGACAGAAAGAAGACTCAACAAAAGGGCAAGAAGGAGAAATCCTTTGTTGCTAAGAAGGAGAAGAGTTTTACAGATCAATCCTCCTCAGAGTCAGAATCTGAAGCTAAAGCATACATTGGACTGTATGCAGCTAGTGAAGAAGATGAGTTTATGCAATTACTGAACTCCATCTATAAACAAGAAGACCATCAGTGCATGAGACTGATGGCTGAATCAGAAGACAACAAGTGCCAGGATCAGCCTGGTCCCAGTAAGGTACAAAGTAATTATAGAATTTCTGATTACAGTACTGGTTCAGAGTAAGATTCATCTACATCAAGTGATGAGGATGGATCTGAATCTGAAGGAGATATTCATCAGTTGATAGATGAATATGTGGACTTATTGCAGACACTTAAGAAAAGCAAAAACCTGGCCAAAACTCAGGCTAAAGAAATTGCAGATCTTAAGATGACTGCATCTGGTTTAGAGAAAGAATTGGATCAAAAAATGAATGAGGTTGCCAAGCTGAAAACTATAACAATTATTTAGATGGGTATAATCACATATAAAAATGATCTAATTAAAAGTCTGGAAGTCAGACTTCAAATGGAGAAAGATCTAGTGGCTAGTTACTCTAAGCCAAAATCAGTCTTACCCTTAATAGATGAGTTTGTGGCTCAAAAGGGTAAGGCAGGATTAGGATTTAAAGGTAATACCATGGCTGTCCAATTCAAGAGAAAAGGCAAAGCACCAGTCCAGCCAGTAAATTTTAAAGTTCCTGTAATGTTTAGAAAGGTACAAGTGCCTTCTAACAAATATGATCTTGAAAACATTCATGTTCATAATAAGACTGATGTTCTGAATAACGAGGGTGTTAATGCCAATAAGTCAGCCCATGTCAATAAACCCCATGTTCCAAGGAAAACAGTGGGTGTAGTTGCAGCAGCACCAGCACAGAACAAAAAATTTTCTGCCAAAAATGTATCTAGACCTAGATAAACCAAGTATGAATATTGGTGTTGTGGCAAGACAGGACATTTTGCCTTAGACTACTGGCATAACATAAGTGTCAGGAAGAACAACAGTCTACTAGTTAGAATAGCTGCTGGTAGATTTGATATGAATGGTGCTAACTTGAACCAAGGACCCAAGACTTTCTTGGGCTCTAAGGTTAGGTAATTTTGAATTGTAGGAAAGTCCAAGTTGACATGCCCCTATATGTTACTTGTACAGTGGATGTTCCAGGCACATGACTGGAATAAAGGGGCTGCTGAAGGAGTACTCACCTATCAAGGATGGGCCTAAAGTAATCTTTGGTGGATCTGAAAGAGGAATCATCAAAGGATTTGGTAATATTTCTTCAAACCAAATTACCATCACTCAAGTGGCTTATGTAAAAGGTTTGAAACACAACCTGATAAGCATAAGTCAGCTGAGTGATCTAGGATATGATATTTCATTTGTTAAGAATGGATGTCATATCAAAAGGTCAAGTAATCAAAAGGTCATATTGACTGAATATAGAAAAAGAAATGTTTTTTGTCTTGACTTTGTGTGTGAGAACAAGGTTTCTCATATTTGTCTTGTAGCTGATGAGAGAGCATCTCATTGTGTCAAATGGCATAAGAGGTTGGCTCATCTTAACTACAAAATAATTGGCCAACTCTTTAGCAAAGAGTTAGCGAGGAATGGTCCTTAGGTTAAGTGTATAAAGGAAGGGATATGCTCAGCTTGTCAAAAGGGCAAGCAGACAAAATCCTCCTTTCATAGCCTTGAAAACAAGGATTCAGTGAGGTGTCTATACCTCTTATATATGGATCTTTTTGGTCCTATGCCAGTTCATAGTCTAGGTAGGAAGGTCTACACTTTTGTGGTAGTAGATGACTATTCTAGATATTCCTAGGTGTTCTTTCTGAGACATAAATCAGAAACCCCAAGTGTTTTACATAGTTTTGTCAAACAAATTCAGAATGAACTGGACAGTACAGTGGTCAAAATCAGAAGTGACCATGACACTGAATTTCAATCTGAAAGTATGACAAGATTGTGTGAAGAGTTTGGGATTTTTCAAGAATTCTCCTCACCTAGAACACCATAGCAAAATGGTACTGCTAAAAGGAAGAATAGGACATTGATTGAAGCTGGTAGAACTCTATTGAGTGACACTTCTCTCCCAGAATACTTCTGGGCTGAGGCAGTTAGTACTGCATGTCATGTGATCAATAGGGCATCTATTACCAAAAGCCATAAAAAGACACCCTATGAGATCATGAAAGGTAGAAAACCAAATTTAACCTATTTTAGAATCTTTGGTTACAAGTGTTATATCCTTAATAATGGCAAGTCTTATCTAACTAAGTTT
This sequence comes from Platanthera zijinensis, assembly GCA_039513925.1. Taxonomy (NCBI): domain Eukaryota; kingdom Viridiplantae; phylum Streptophyta; class Magnoliopsida; order Asparagales; family Orchidaceae; genus Platanthera; species Platanthera zijinensis. Next base: position 222,115,354 of record CM077080.1, on the reverse strand, counting down.
GCTGCCAAATCCCAAGATGGGATATTTGTTGGGTACAACATCAATAGTAAGGCTTATAGGGTATACAACTTGATTATACAGGTTGTAGAAGAATCTGTACATGTTGTATTTGATGAAACTAGATTAATCAACAGTGAGTTGCCTTGTAGTTCATGCAGTCCAACAGGTATAAGCAATAGAATGGACAAGCTTTCCATTGTAGAAGGCTCAACTGCAGATGAAGAATTGGAAAATGATGGCTACTGTCCAGGGGGAGTACAAGACTCTCTAGAAGCTGATGACAACCAAGAGGTGCAGCATAATGAAGAAACTGGAGGTGTTTAGCCAGAAGGAAGTCTACCTCCAGATGTAAGACATCTAAAGGATCATCCAGCAAATCAGATAATTGGTGATCCAAGACATGGAGTGCAAACCAGAAGCAGAAATCTAAATACAGTCCTGCACTCAAGTTTTCTATCTCAACTGGAGCCAAAGAAATTTGAAGAAGCTATCCAAGACCAACACTGGATTAATGTTATGCAAGAGGAGCTTAATCAGTTTAGAAGATGCAAGGTCTGGGAGTTAGTTCCTAAAACAAAAGACCACAACATCATTGGTACAAAGTGGACTTTTAGGAACAAGTTGGATGAGAGTGGAGTTATTGTGAAGAACAAAGCAAGATTGGTTGCAAAAGGATACATGCAGGAAGAGGGAATAGACTTTGATCAAACATTTGCCCCAATAGCAAGACTGGAAGCAATCAGGATGTTCCTTGCCTATGCAGCATATCAAGGCTTCAAGGTATACCAAATGGATGTGAAATCAGCATTCTTGAATGGTGATCTAAAAGAAGAAGTCTATGTAGAGCAGCCATCAGGTTTTGTAGATTCTCTTAAACCTGGTTATGTCTATAGACTTAGGAAAGCATTGTATGGGTTAAAGCAAGCCCCAAGGGCTTGGTATGAAACCCTGTCTACTTTCCTTATTGAGAACAAATTCTTAAGAGGTAAAATAGACAAAACTCTATTCCTAAGGGAATCTAAAGGTAAGATAATCTTAGTTCAGATCTATGTAGATGACATAATTTTTGGGTCTACAGAGAACAACCTTTGCAAGAAGTTTGCCAAACTTATGCAAGGGAAGTTTGAAATGAGCAGTATGGGGGAACTTAAGTTCTTCTTGGGACTCCAAGTAAGACAGACTGAAGATGACTTGTCCATATCCCAATCTAAGTTCACCAAAGAGTTAATTAAGAAGTATGGTATGGAATCATCCTCCACCATGAGAACTCCTATGGGAACAAGTATGCCTCTATGCAATGATGATGTAGGTAATCCTGTAGATGAGTTTTTGTATAGAGGAATAATTGGCTCTCTATTATATCTCACTGCTAGTAGACCAGACATTATGTATGCTACATGTGTTTGTGCTAGGTACCAAACATGTCCTAAAGAATCACATTATACTGCAGTCAAGAGGATTTTGAGATATCTAAAGGGCACACCTAATCTAGGCCTTTGGTACCCTAAGAATGGAGATTTTCTACTAACAGGTTATTCAGATGCAGATTTTGTAGGCTGTAGAGAAGATAGAAAAAGTACTACAGGTATATGCAAATTCTTGGGAGGAAGGTTGATATCCTGGAGCAGTAAGCAGCAGACTAGTGTGGCAATATCCACAGCTGAGTCTGAATATGTGGCAGCAGGAAGTTGTTGTGCACAACTGTTGTGGATTCAGCATCAACTAAGGGACTATGGTATTCAAGTAAGTAGAAGACCTTTATTGTGTGATTCTAAAAGTGCCATTTTTATTGCAAACAATCCTGTTTCATATAGTAGGACTAAGCATATAGAGATAAGATACCATTTTCTTAGAGAACATGTAGAAAAAGAAGACATCTCATTAGAATTTGTTAAAACTGATTATCAAATTGCAGATATATTTACTAAGCCTCTGGATGAAACTAAATTCAATAGATTTAAAATTGAATTAGGAATGCTGACTGTTGGGTACATTGGAAAATGTGTACCTGATTTGAAGAAGCCTAACTTAGCATAATGATATACATCAAGGTGTATTTGATGTTGTTTAAGTTGAATATGTGCAGGTTAAAAGTATGAAGAATTTCTAAGTCCATGTGTCGACACCAGAAGAAGATGTGTCGACACTTCAGAAATATTGTGTCAACACTTGAAGAAGGCTGTGTCGACACAGAGATAATGAGTCGACATCAACTGTGTCGACACCGGGAGGCAGTGTCGACACACACAAGATTATAGTCGACATCAACTGTGTCGACACCGGGAGGCAGTGTCGACACACGCAAGATTATAGTTGACATCAATTGTGTCGACACTAGGAGGCTGTGTCGACACACAGAGGCAGAAGTCAACAACAGCTAAGTCGACACTTAGAGACTGAGTCGACACATAACAGAATCAATAATAAGTCTGTGGCTGAATTAATTATGTCGACATATAACTATCTATGTCGACACATTCTCAAAAAGTTGTGTCAAGAAGCTGTGTCGACATCAAGACATATGTGTCGACATCACAAAGGATTGTGTCGACACTCCATCAAATTGTGTCGACATATTTTAACAATTGTCTCGACACATATTGACAGTTTGTCTCGACACTTTCTGGCAGAAACAAAGACTCCTTGGCAGTTTGAAGAATTGACAGCTGTGGGTCTCTACAGGTTAACTGACGTGATTGACACAGACATAAGTTTGTTAGGAACCGGATCAGTCGGTTACCAGGAATGAAGGCTATAAATAGACGGATAGTGTCTGAAAGAAAAAACAACACTCACAACTGAAAACTGAACACTGAATAACAAGTAACAATAAGAAGAAGATCTTTTGCAGATCTAAGAAGATATTCTGATTGAACTATCAGAATCTATCTAAGTAGAATTCAGTCAAGAATTCTGAAGTATCTTCAAGGGACTTGGATAGAGAGAGATCCAGTCAAAAGAAGGCAAGAAGAAAGCTGTCTCAGATTTCAAAGGAAACAGATTCTGAACTTATCTGTCAAGAAGATTCAGATTCAAATTCTGAAATCTAAGAAGAAAGCTGCTGATCAGTTTATGTCAAAGAAGATCAACTCAACAAAGTTCAGATTCAAGAAGCTTTGAAGAAAGCTAAGTTCCAGTTGATTTTATCCATCTGATTTATCAAGAAGCTGATCAAGAACACTGTCTTGTTCCACCTCTCTCTCCAGGAGCAAGATAAAAATCTATTTTACTCAAATCTTGTAGGATCTTTTAATAGATCTGAGTTGTAAGCCTAATTTATAAAGGCTGAGTGTAGGAGAGATAATCTCTGAGTTGTAGGTCTTGAATAAAGACTGAGGTAGGGCTGAATTGCCTGAGCTATAGGAGTGTGGTATCACTCTGAGTTGTAGGAATCCATTTTGGATTCTGAACTGTAAGATCTGAGGATCTGAGTTAAAGAAGGGAGTTTGGCTGAATCTAGCACACTGCTAGATAGGCGAAGGGGGAAAGTGGATGTACCCAGATCTTGGGGAACCACTATAAATACTTGTTGCAATCTGTGATGTGTAGTTCTAGATTGTGTGATTGTGATTGCTAAAGTAGCTGCAGAACTCATAGAAAATAGTCTTTAATTACTTAATCATTCTGCCTTAAGTTTGAAAAGAAAATAAGAACTATTCACCCCCCCTCTAGGTGTCTAGGTAATCTTGAAAGTAAAACTATCAAGTGGTATCAGAGGGAGGTTGCTCAAAGAAAGACTTAACAGTCTGAGTTAGATCTAAAGGCAGAATTAAGAATCAAGAAAATGGGTTCAGGTGAGAATCACAAGGAGTTGGGATCTATGAAGCTTCCCATCTGCAGAAAAGAAATCTTTGGAATCTGGAAGGAAAGGGTTAGGCTGTTTATGGAAGCCTCAGACCCAAGAATTTATATCACAGTGAAAGAAGGTCCATACATTCCAATGAAGATTTCTGTATTAGATGAAAATCAGGAAACTCCTAAGGATTTTTCAGAAATGACAAAGGAGGAAATCATCTTAGCCAATATGGATAAGAGAGCTCAAAACATCATAGTAAGTGCAATAGATGATTCCACCTTCCAAAATCTGATACATTGCATGACCTCCAAAGAGATGTGGGACACCTTGATTGTCTATATAGAAGGATCTGAAGAAGTAAGACAAGACAGAAAATCAATGCTCAACCAAGAATATGAGAGCTTCAGACAAGGAAAGTCTGATAGCATAACTGAGTGTTATAAGAAATTCTATAGGATTGTGAATGAACTAATGTCCTATGGAAGAGTCTTCAGTACATATGAGCTGAATGACAAGTTTCTCAGATCTTTAACAAAGGATTGGGATACCAAAATATGTGCCATTAGATAAGTGGCCAAGTTAGCTGATATTTCTCCTCCAACTTTGTTTGGAAAATTGCTTTCATATGAAATGCAATTGATGGCTAGGAAGGAGGAAGAAAGAAGTACAAAAGGTGAGCATAGATCTGTGGCTTTCAAAGTTGAAGCCACTAGAAAGAAAGGGAGGATGTCTTCATCTCCTCTCAAGGAAGCTACAGAAGAAATAACAGAAAATTCAGATAGTCAGAAATCAGGGAGCAGTGAATCAGATACTGACTTTGCTGCCTTTACAAGACAGTTTCAAAAGTTCTTGAAAAAGAACCAGTGGAAGTCTAGACCCTTCACATCACAGCTAGTAGATGAGTACTATCAGAAGAGAAAATCCTCAAGAAATGAGAGAAACAGAACTAAGCCCAGCAAAACTTCTAAGATTGTTTGTTATTGCTGCAATAAGACTGGACATATGGTAGCTGAATGTCCAAAAAAGAGAAAGGAGTCAGTAAACAGAAAAAGGACTCAACACAAGGGCAAGAAGGAGAAATCTTTTGTTGCAAAGAAGGATAAGAGTCTTTCAGATCAGTCCTCATCAGAGTCAGAATCTGAAGCAGAAGCATACATAGGATTGTATGAAGCCAATGAAGAAGAGGAATTTCTGCAACTGATGGATTCCATTCATGATCAAGAAGACAAGGAATGCATGGGTCTGATGGCTGAGTTAGAAGATAACCAATGCCAGGATCAGCCTGGTCCTAGTAAGGTACAAAAGGTTTCTAGTTCTTCTGATTTTAGTACTGGTTCAGAGTCAGATTCATCTACATCAAGTGATGTGAATGGATCTGAATCAGAAGGTAATATTCATCAGTTGATGGATGAATATAGGGACTTGTTGCAGGCTCTTAAGAAAAGCAAGAACCTAGTCAAAACTCAGGCTCAGGAAATTACTAATCTTAAGGTGGCTGCAACTGAGTTTGAAAAAGTAATGGATCAAAAGTTAAATGAGATTGCCAAACTGAAAAATATAACCTATATTCAAATGGGCACAATCAAATATAACAATGATCAAATTAAGAGTCTGGAGGCCAGACTAAGAATAGAGAAAGATATAGTGGCTAGTTACTCTAAGCCAAAATCTGTCTTACCTTTAATAGATGAGTTTGTGGCTCAAAAGGGTAAGGTAGGATTAGGCTTCAAAGGAAACCCCAGGGCTGCCCAATTCAAAAGAAAAGGCAAAGCTCCTGTCCAGCCTCTAAACCTTTCAGTCCCAGTTATGTTTAGAAAGGTGCAAGTGCCTTCTAACAAATATGATCTTGAGAATATTCATGGTCATATTAAGACTAATGTTCAGATAAACAAGGGTGTAAATGCCAATAGGTCTACCCATGTTCATAAACCCCATGGTTATAAGAAATCTGTGGGTGAAGCTGCAGCAGCACTAGCACTGGATAGAAATTCTTCTGTCAAGGGTGTATCAAGACCTAGATACAATAAGTTTGAATGTTGGTGTTGTGGCAAGAGAGGCCATTTTGCCTTAGACTGCTGGCATAATACAAATGTAAGGAAGAACAATAGTCTACCAGTTAGAAGAGCTGCTGGTAATCTTAATATGAATGGTGCTAACCTGAACCAAGGACCCAAGACTTACTTAGGTTCTAAGAGAAAGTAATTCTGTATTGCAGGAAAGTCCAAGTTGCCATGCCCCTATATGGTACTTGGATAGTGGATGTTCCAAGCACATGACTGGAACAAAGGGGCTGCTGAAGGAGTACATATCTGTCAAAGATGGACCTAAAGTAATCTTTGGTGGATCTGAAAAAGGAATCATCAAAGGGTTTGGTAACATTTCTTCAAACCAAATTACCATCACCCAAGTGGCTTATGTAAAAGGTTTGAAACATAATCTGATTAATATAAGTTAGCTGAGTGATCTTGGATATGACATTTCATTTGTTAAGGATGGATGTCATATCAAAAGGTCAAGTGATCAAAAGATCATATTGACTGGGTATAGAAAGAGAAATGTTTATTGTCTTAATTTTTTATGTGAGAACAAGGCTTCTCCCATCTGTCTTGTAGCTGATGATAATGCATCTCATTGTGTCAAGTGGCACAAGAGATTGGCTCATCTTAACTACAAGACAATTGGCCAACTCTTCAGCAAAGAGTTAGTGAGGAATGGTCCTCAAGTTAAGTGTATGAAGGAAGGGATATGTTCAGCTTGTCAAAAGGGCAAGCAGATAAAATCCTCCTTTCATAGTATTGAAAACAAGGATTCTGTGAGGTGCTTATACCTCCTACATATGGATCTTTTTGGTCCTATGCCAGTTCATAGTCTAGGTAGGAAGGTCTACACTTTTGTGGTTGTAGATGACTATTCTAGATATACATGGGTGTTCTTTCTGAGACAAAAATCAGAAACCCCAAGTGTCTTACTTAGTTTTGTGAAACAAATTCAGAATGAACTAAATAGTACAGTGGTCAAAATCAGAAGTGACCATGGCACTGAATTTCAATCTGAAAGTATGACAAAATTATGTGAAGACTTTGGGATTTTCCAAGAGTTCTCCTCACCTAGAACACCTCAGCAAAATGGTATTACTGAAAGAAAGAATAGGACATTGATTGAAGCAGGTAGAACTCTATTGAGTGACACATCTCTTCCAGAATATTTCTGGGCTGAGGCAGTAAACACTGCATGTCATGTGATCAATAGGGCTTCTATCACCAAGAGCCACAAAAAAACTTCCTATGAAATTATGAAAGGTAGAAAACCAAATCTATCCTACTTTAGGATCTTTGGTTACAAGTGCTATATACTTAACAATGGCAAGTCATATCTAACTAAGTTTGCTGCCAAATCCCAAGATGGGATATTTGTTGGGTACAACATAAATAGTAAGGCCTATAGAGTCTTCAACTTGACTACTCAAGTTGTAGAAGAATCTGTACATGTTGTGTTTGATGAATCAAGATTAATCAACTGTGAGTTGCCTTGTAGTTCATATAGTCCAACAAGTATAAGCAAAAGGATGGACAAGATTTCCATTGCAGAAGGTACAACAGCAAATGAACAGATGGAAAATGTTGACTACAGTCCAGGGGGAGTACATGATTCTATAGAAGCTGATGACTCCCAGGAAGTGCAGCATAATGAAGGGACTAGAAATAATCAACCAGAAGGAAATCTACCTCTTGCTATCAGACATCTTAAAGACCATCCAGCAAATCAAATAATAGGAGATCCAAGTCAAGGAGTGCAGACTAGAAGCAGAAATCTGAGCACAGTCCTGCACTCAAGTTTCCTATCTCAAATGGAGCCTAAGAAATTTGAAGAAGCCATCCAAGACCAACATTGGATTAATGCTATGCAAGAGGAGCTTAATCAATTCAGAAGGTGTAAAGTCTGGAAGCTTGTTCCTAAACCAAAAGACCACAACATCATTGGAACAAAGTGGATATTTAGGAACAAGTTGGATGAGAGTGGTGTAATTATAAAGAACAAAGCAAGACTGGTTGCTAAAGGATATAGGCAGGAAGAGGGAATAGATTTTGATCAGACATTTGCCCCAGTAGTAAGACTGGAGGCAATCAGGATGTTTCTTGCCTATGCTGCATACCAAGGATTCAAGGTATATCAAATGGATGTGAAATCAGCATTTCTGAATGGAGATCTAAAAGAAGAAGTCTATGTGGAATAACCATCAGGTTTTGTAGACTCTCTTAAACCTGATTATGTTTTTAGACTTAGGAAAGCTTTATATGGGTTAAAGCAAGCCCCAAGGGCTTGGTATGACACCCTGTCTACTTTCCTTATTGAGAACAAATTCTCAAGAGGTAAAATAGACAAGACTCTATTCCTTAGGGAGTCTAAAGGCAAGATAATCTTAGTCCAAATATATGTGGATGACATAATTTTTGGGTCTACAGAGAACAACCTTTGCAAGAAGTTTGCCAAACTTATGCAAGGGAAGTTTGAAATGAGTAGTATGGGGGAACTTAAGTTCTTCTTGGGACTCCAAGTAAGACAAACTGATGATGGCTTGTCCATATCCCAATCCAAGTTCACCAAAGAGTTGATAAAGAAATATGGTATGGAATCTTCCTCTACCATGAAAACTCCTTTGGGAACAAATATTCCTATATATAAAGATAATACAGGTAAGACTGTAGATGAGTCTTTATATAGAGGAATAGTTGGTTCTCTATTATACCTCACAGCTAGTAGACCAGATATTATGTATGTTACATGTGTCTGTGCTAGGTACCAGGCATGCCCTAAAGAATCTCATTACACTACTGTTAAAAGAATTTTGAGATATTTAAAGGGCACACCAAATCTAGGCCTTTGGTACCCTAGGAATAGAGATTTTCAACTAATAGGTTATTCAGATGTAGATTTTGCAGGCTGCAGAGAAGATAGAAAAAGTACTACAGGTACATGTCAATTTTTGGGAGGAAGGTTGATATCATGGAGTAGTAAGAAGCAGACTAGTGTGGCAATATCCACAGCTGAGTCTGAGTATGTTGCAGCTGGAAATTGTTGTGCACAACTATTGTGAATTCAGCATCAACTAAAAGATTATGGTATCCAGGTAAGTAGAACACCTTTATTATGTGATTCAAAAAGTGTTATTTCTATTGCAAATAATCCTGTTTCACATAGTAGGACTAAGCATATAGAAATAAAATACCATTTTCTTAGAGAACATGTAGAAAAAGAAGACATCTCACTAGAATTTGTTAAAGCAGATTATCAAATTGCAGATGTATTTACTAAGCCTCTGGATGAAACAAAATTCAATAGATTTAAAATTGAATTAGGCATGCTAACTATAGATTAGTTTAGCAAAATTTCGCTAAGTAAAACTGTGTTGACTCATTCAGGATTTGAGTGTCGACACAGAGGATTTGTGTCGACAAACTCAGAAAAATGGTGTCGACACAGAGTAGATGTGTCGACACATCAGGGATTTTATGTCGACATAGTCTAAGAGCGCCATGTCGACACAACTAGAGGATTGTTGTCGACTTATTCAGAATTTGTGTCGACACATATTGTCTGTGTCGACACAATTTGACTATTTTTGCCCGCCTTTTGATCTTCTTGGCATAAAAGGGTATAAATAGGTCTCAGCCGTATTTTGTCGACACACTCACCAGGGTTTCGAGACAAAAACCTTGTGTGTCGACAATCCTTCTTCTCTCTTTTCACAAGCTTTCTCAACGATTCAATGACGCCAAAGATCGAAGATTCCATCAATGAGGGATATGAACTGGTCAGGCATGCGTTCAACGATGCAGCTCCAGAGATTAAGATGGTGGTGTCTCTTCTAATAGACAGTGGACTTGAATTCCTTGTCTCTGAACCCACCAAGGTCTGGAAGAAGGAAGTTCTTGAATTCTACACCACCGCATCTGTGGATTCTACTGGTATGAAAATCAAATCAACTATTCAGGACACAAGAGTCAAGGTGACTCAGAAGTGATTAACCAGAATCCTTCATCTTCCAAGGATAAACGATGAAGAGGAGGTTTCTGCCTCACAAACAAGGCAAACACTTCAGTGGTGTGGACTGGATCCCACCATGAAGATTGGTGCTGCCTTCAATCGAAAAGGCATGAATAATCAGGGTAAATTCCTTTCTGAAATTATTGGGAAAGTGGTGCTGTGCAAGACTGGTGGACATGATAGGATCTCTGTCTTCATGTTCAACCTAATGACTAGGATTGTATTTCACATTCCCACCAACTGGTCAGCAGTTGTATTTGACAAAATCAAGGAGGCAATCAAGAAGCCAAACATGGCTAGAATAGTGAGTCTTTACTTAGCTGGAATCATTCCAGAAGTAATGCAACAACTACCAGGCTCTAAGATCAATCATATGAGAAGAATGGATATAAGGTTGTTCTCCAGGTGGGATAGAGTTCTATCCAAGGATATGCCTGAAGAAGACAGGCAGGAGCCAGCTGAGAAGTCTCCAGCTCATCATCACACTGAGCTTGGTACTGAAACAATTCAAGTCCAGACAGAACAGACTACAATACAAGATCAGCATCAGGCTAGTCCTATCCAAGATCCAGAACAGATACCTGCACAGGTTCAGGGGGAGCCTAGTACTGTACATTCAGAAGAAGAAGAAAGGATTGACTTATCAGAGGAGATAGATACTGCTACACTAGATGATCTTATAGAAAGAATCAATGTTCCATCACCTCCTCAAACACCAAAGGAATATACAATGGATGATCTCTTCAAAGAGGCTGTAGACACAGCAGATAAAGATAATACCCAAAGGGTTGAGGGGGAGCAAGCTAGTGAGGAGAGGGTACCAGGTGAAGGTGAACAGGAACCACATACTACTGAAACTGAAATCCCTACCTCTCAACAAGAAAGAGTTCAGATTGAGAGTTCCTTTGATTCTGGGAATGAAGAAGTTCAAGAGGCAAAGAAAAGGAAGCTTATGGTCTTCAAGAGAAGAAGCCATAACTATAAGAAAGCACTTCAAACAATACCACCCACTTCTTCAGAATTTGATTATGCCAAGTTCTTGGTAACTTTTCAAATGAAAATGGATGAACAAAGACAAGCTCTAGAGAAATATGTTGATGAAAGTCATAAAAATCTTCAGTTTGATCTGGCTCAAGATATAAAGTCTATAAGATTTGAAGTCAATCAACATAAAATAGAAATGACTGATTGTTTTACAAAAGGGGCACATGCTGTTGTATATCTGGCCCAATAATAAGGGGAAATGAAGAAAGAAATAGATGCTCAATCTATTAATCAAGGGTACATTCTTGAAAATCAGAAACGGCTAAATGACAATCTGACAACTGCCAACACAGATATTCTTGCTCAATTTCAAACAACCATGACTAAATTGACTGAAGATAGGGCAGCTGAAATGCTAGCATATGACAATAAGTTCAAAACTGCTTTAGACGCAGTACAGTCAGCCATAACCACTTCCCAGAAGGAAATTACTGCAAAACTTAACAAGTTGAAACCCTTCTACAAAGATGGCATTAATTATCTAGATGGTCAGATCAGGTTTCAAAAGGAAGATCTCAGAGATCATGTGGCAAGAGAAGTCCTAAAGGGGGAGAGGGTACTTATTAATGCTGGCTCAGAACATGCCAAGTGGGTCACTAACAGTGTCAGAGCCACATTGGGATATCCACCCCTTTGTGATGATGATAATATGGCAGAGTCAGGAGTACAGCCACAAGGTCTACTTGACGACAACCAACCAGAGGTTGCTCAAGTCATATACCCCCCTGCATATTTTGACATGATTCATCAGCAGGTGCAAACTATGTATAGTCCTCCAGAGGAGGTTTCAAATATTATACTTGGAAAAGTAGACATGCCTGAAGCTGCAATCAAGGCTCAGCAAGAGGCTCAACTGTCAAAGAAGAGATTTAGGGAGCAAGCTGAACTAAAACCTAATTTTGAATAGTGGAGCCCTACCTCTAGAAACATCATACTAACTGCTTGGAAAGCTGTAAAAGATCAAGTCCATGAAAGGGGCAAGTGGCACAATGAACAAGAATGGCAGAAGCATGAAGCCAGATAGGAGGCTATTGTTCAATATAGAAGGAAAGCTAAGATGGGAAAGCTACCTCCTGATGCTGTGGAGCCTAACAAATACTTTCCCAAGCCGTATCACTATTTTGAGAGACAAAGACTGAAGTCTGAGGCTCAGGAGAAGGCTGATCTTAAAGGCAAAAAGCCCATGGAAGAAACTGAACCTTCTGTGCAGGCACAAGTACAACCAGGAAGAGGGATTGTTATAAAGGAGCCTGATCAGTGTTAGTCTAAGATGTCTTAGTTTTAGTTTAAAAATGTGTAATGTGAAACATTCAGTGTTAAACATTTTGTAAACAATCATTTTGACATAATACACAAAATCTTGCTCTTTAGTTAATTTTTGTGTATATCTTTTTATCTCTGTGATGAATCTGTGCAAATGTTTTGATTGTTAATATTTCCTGTAATATTAAGCTTATATACATCATCATCATTTTGTTTATTATTATCATAAGTGGTGTATATCATTAGCTAATATGGGTTATGACTTCTCCAAATAGGGGGAGATTGTTGGGTACATTGAAAAATGTGTACCTGATTTGAAGAAGCCTAACTTAGCATAATGATATACATCAAGGTGTATTTGATGTTGTTTAAGTTGAATATGTGCAGGTTAAAAGTATGAAGAATTTCTAAGTCCATGTGTCGACACCAGAAGAAGATGTGTCGACACTTCAAAAAGATTGTGTCGACACTTGAAGAAGGCTGTGTCGACACAGAGATAATGAGTCGACATCAACTGTGTCGACATCGGGATGCAGTGTCGACACACACAAGATTATAGTCGACATCAACTGTGTCGACACCGGGAGGCAGTGTCGACACACGCAAGATTATAGTCGACATCAACTGTGTCGACACCAGGAGGCTGTGTCGACACACAGAGGCAGAAGTCAACAACAGCTAAGTCGACACTTAGAGACTGAGTCGATACATAACCGAATCAACAATAAGTCTGTGGCTGAAGTAATTGTGTCGACATACAACTATCTGTGTCGACACATTCTCAAAAAGTTGTGTCAAGAAGCTGTGTCGACATCACAAAGGATTGTGTTGACACTCAATCAAATTGTGTCGACACATTTTAACAATTGTCTCGACACATATTGACAGTTTGTCTCGACACTTTCTGGCAGAAACAAAGACTCTTTGGCAGTTTGAAGAATTGACAGCTGTGGGTCTCTACATGTTAACTGACGTGATTGACACATACAGAAGTTTGTTAGGAACCGGATCAGCCGATTACCAGGAATAAAGGCTATAAATAGACGGATAGTGTCTGAAAGAAAAAACAACACTCACAACTAAAAACTGAACACTGAATAACAAGTAACAATAATAAGAAGATCTTTTGCAGATCTAAGAAGATATTCTGATTGAACTATCAGAATCTGTCTAAGTAGAATTCAGTCAAGAATTCTGAAGTATCTTCAAGGGACTTAGATAGAGAGAGATCCAGTCAAAAGAAGGCAAGAAGAAAGCTGTCTCAAATTTCAAAGGAAACAGATTCTGAACTTATCTGTCAAGAAGATTCAGATTCAAATTCTGAAATCTAAGAAGAAAGCTGCTGATCAGTTTATGTCAAAGAAGATCAACTCAACAAAGTTCAGATTCAAGAAGCATTTAAGAAACCTAAGTTCCAGTTGATTTTATCCATCTGATTTATCAAGAAGCTGATCAAGAACACTGTCTTGTTCCACCTCTCTCTCCAGGAGCAAGATAAAAATCTATTTTACTCAAATCTTGTAGGATCTTTTAATAGATCTGAGTTGTAAGCCTAATTTATAAAGGCTGAGTGTAGGAGAGATAATCTCTGAGTTGTAGGTCTTGAATAAAGACTGAGGTAGGGCTGAATTGCCTGAGCTGTAGGAGTGTGGTATCACTCTGAGTTGTAGGAATCCATTTTGGATTCTGAGCTGTAGGATCTGAGGATCTGAGTTAAAGAAGGGAGTTTGGCTGAATCTAGCACACTGCTAGATAGGTGAAGGGGGAAAGTGGATGTACCCAGATCTTGGGGAACCACTATAAATACTTGTTGCAATCTGTGATGTGTAGTTCTAGATTGTGTGATTGTGATTGCTAAAGTAGCTGCAGAACTCATAGAAAATAGTCTTTAATTACTTAATCATTCTGCCTTAAGTTTGAAAAGAAAATAAGAACCTATTCACCCCCTCTCTAGGTGTCTAGGTAATCTTGAAAGTAAAACTATCACTGACCATAGGTTAGTTTACCAAAAATTGGCTAAGTAAAATGGTGTCGACACATTCAGTAATAAAGTGTCGACAAAGAGAAGTTATGTCGACAATTCAGGAAAATTATGTCGACACAGAGTAAAAGTGTCGACACCTAAGGGACTATATGAAGGATCAAGCGCATACCCAACTGCACCAAAAGCCTGGACTGTTGGAGAGGGCGCTACTTAATTTCTTAAATAAGTAGCAAAGCGCCACGGGTCAAGTGAAGAAACGCCGGACCCAACAATCCCCCCCCGGCGTCCAGCACAACCCGTCGGCTCAGAGGTGGGGTTACCACATGGCCCACACGACTCAGAGGTGGGGTTACCACATGGCCCACACGGCTCAGAGGTGGGGTTACCACATGTCCATGGTTGCCTGACCACCGGACCCACACAGGTAGAAGGGAAAAATCGGGATTTAATAGCGCCCCCCCGGTCTTGAACCCGTGACCTCCTCTGATACCAATTGAAGGATCAAGCGCATACTCAACTGCACCAAAAGCCCGGACTGTTGGAGAGGGCGCTACTTAATTTCTTAAATAAGTAGCAAAGCGCCACGGGTCAAGTGAATAAACGCCGGACCCAACACTATATGTCGACACATCCAGACACGCAGTGTAGAAACATCCAGAAGAGTTGTGTCGACACATCCAGAGAAGTGGTGTCCTCACATTCAGACTTTGTGTCGACACTTCGAATAAGTGTCGACACAGAATTTCTATTCCTCGTCTTCGTAAGTCAAGTGTCGACACATCATCAATTTGTTTCGACACATAGAGGTCAACTTTGTTGTCGAGACATTAGGAGTTTGTGTCGACACATTCCAACTGTGTCGACACATTTAGACTGTTTTTACCCGCCTTTTGACCTTCTTTGATTAGAAGGGTATAAATAGGTCAACAATATATTCTGTCGACACGCTCACAAGGGTTTCGAGACAAAAATCTTGTGTCGACAAACTCTCTTCTCTCCAACCAAGCTTTCTCTTCATTCCAATGGCGCCCAAGGTTGAAGACAACATCAATGAAGGGTATGAATTGGTTAAGCAAGCATTCGACAATGCCACAAGGAGATCAAATAGGTCATTTCTCTTCTTGCAGACAATGGATTAGAATATCTTGTCTCTGAACCTACAAATATATGGAAGAAAGAAGTATTCGAGTTCTATACTGCTGCATCAATGGACTCAACAGGATTGAAGATCAAATCCACTGTACATGGAGAAAAAGTCAAGCTGTCTCAGAAGAGGTTGAGCAAGATTCTCCATCTTCCTATAATATATGATGAGGAAGAGATCCCAGCCTCAAGGACCAGGGAGGTGCTTCAATGGTGTGGATTGGATCTAACCTTAAAGATAGGAGCAGCCATCAACAGAAAAGGCATGAATCATCAAGGGAAATTCCTGTCTGAAATAATAGGAAAAGTGATCTTATGTAAACCAGGTGGCCATGATAGGATATCAGCCTATATGTTCAGCCTGCTGACAAGGATAATCTTTAAGATTCACACCAATTGGTCTACAGTACTTTTTGATAAGATAAAAGAAGGAATCAAGAAGCCAAACTTGGCTAGGATCATGAGTCTGTACCTGGCTGGAATAATTCTAGAGGTGATGCAACAGATTCCTGGATCAAAGATTAATCACATGAGGAGAATTGACATAAGGTTATTCTCAAGATGGGATAGAGTTCTTTCAAAGGAGATGCCTGATGTGGACATGAAAGAGCTAACGACAAAAACACCAGCACATGACCTTTTTGAGCATGGTCATGACGATGTACAAGAACAGGTAGCACAAGTTAGAGAACAAGTTCAGGATCAGACTGAGACTACCCAAGTCTAGGAAGAGACTATATCTGCATAGGTGCAGGGGGAGCCAATTACTGCACAGTTGCAGGGTGAGCCACATTCTGAACAGGTGCAGGAGGAAGAAAGAATCAATTTATCAGAAGATATAGTTTCTCAAACTGGTCTTGATACTTCTGGAGTTGCTGCTGAGAAAGTACTATCTCCTGCTCACACTCAACAAGAATTCACTCTTGAAGAGTTGTTTCCTGATCTTGAAGGAGCAACAGATAAAATAGAGACACTACGATTTGAGGGGGAGCAAGTAAGGATTGAGGGGGAGTAGGTTAATATTGAGAAGGAGCAACATAGAGTTGAGAAAGAAATTTCTTCCACTCCTCAAGAGAGAGTTAATATTGACAGTTCTTCAGAGTCTGAGCATGAAGAAGTCAGGGAGGCCAAGAAAATAAAACTAATGGTCTTTAAGAGAAGAAGTCAAAGCTATAAGAAGGCTCTCCAAACAACTACTTCACAATCTACTTTTGATTTTGATTATAGCAAGCTTATGGTGAATTTACAAATGAATCTGGATGAGCAAAGACTGGCCTTGGAAAAATATGTAGATGAAAGTCATAAGACACTCCAGTTTGATCTAGCCCAAGAAATAAAGTCCATCAGATTTTAGGTAAACCAGAATAAGAAAGAGATGACAGATTGCTTCCACAAGGGGGGCAATGCTGTGGTATTTATGGCAAAGCAACAAGCAAAAATAAAGAAGCAGGTGGATGATATTGCTGTCAAACAAGGCTGTGTCCTTGAAAATCAAATAAGAATGAATGACAATCTGACTGAATCTCACAATGAGATAGTCACTGAGTTAAAGAATGCTGTTACTGGAATGACTGCTGCAAGGGCTAAAGAAATGGAAGACTATAATAAGAAGCTACATGCTGCCCTAGATTCAGTTAAAACTGCCATCACTTCATCTCAGAAGTTAATTAATGACAAGCTTCAAAAGTTAAAGCCATTCTTTAAATATGGAGTCAATTACTTGGATGGGCAAATCAGATTTCAAAAAGAGGACTTAAGAGATCATATGACCAGAGAAGTCATAAAGGGGGAGAGGGTGTTAGTATATGCTGGCTCTGATCATGCCAAATGGGTAACCAACAACATTAGAGCCACTCTGGGATATCCACCCTTATGTGATGATGATAATGTGGTTGAGTCAGGTGTGCAAACAGCTCTACTTGAAGGTGATCAACCTGAGGTTGCCCAAGTCATTTACCCCCTGCAGATATTGAAATGATACATCAACAAGTTCAGTCTATGTACAACCCTCCACTACCAGTTACTAATGTTATTATTGAAAAAGTAGATATGCCAGAAGCTGCTCTAAAAGCTCAGCAAGATGCTCAATTATCAAAGAAAAGATTTAGAGAGCAGGCAGAGTTAAAACTTGATTTTTAGCAATGGAGCCCCACATCTAGAAATATCATATTAACTGCCTGGAAAGCTGTCAAAGACCATGTTCATGAAAGGGGTAAATGGTATAATGAGCAAGAGTGGCAGAAGTATGAGGCTAGGCAAGAGGCCATAGTTCAGTACAGAAGGAAGGCCAAGATTGGGAAGCTACCTCCTGATGCACAGGAGCCTAGCAAGTATTCCCCTAAGCCTTTTCATTACTTTGAAAGGCAAAGGATTAAGACTGAAGCTCAAAAGAAGGCTGATTTGAAAGGCAAGAAGCTCATTGAAGATACAGAACCTTCTGTGCAGGCTCAGATTAAACCAGGGAAAGGAATAGTCATAAAGGAGCCAGCCCAGCCTTAGTCTAAGTTTTACTAGTTTTGTCCAAGAACTATGTAATTGTTAGTTTGTTAAATAAATCAATCTAAACAACTTGTAACAAACATTTTTGAGTTAATTTACAAAACATTGCTCCGTGATCATTTTCTTTTACATCTTTATTTTTTGATGTAACTATGATATGTGTTTTGTTTATAAAGTATCCTATAATATAATGCTTATTTACATCATCATGTTTATTTTCTAAGTGGTGTATATCATTGGCTAAAGGGTTATGAATTCTCCAAATAAGGGGAGATTGTTGGGTACATTGGAAAATGTGTACCTGATTTGGAGAAGCCTCACTTAGCTCAATGATATACATCAAGGTCTATTTGATGTTATTTTGAGTTTATATGTGCAGGTTAAGTATTGGCTAAAATGCAGAAAAAGTTTCTAAGTCCATGTGTCGACACTTAAACAAGCCTGTGTCGACACTTGGAAAAGCTGTGTCGACACCTGAAGCAACTGTGTCGACATACAGAATTTTGTAGTCGACATCAACTGTGTCGACACCGGGAGGTAGTGTTGACACACAGAATATGTTAGTCGACATCAACTGTGTCAACACCGGGAGGCAGTGTCAACACACAGAAGCAGAGTCGACATCAACTGTGTCGACACCTGGAGGCAGTGTCGACACACAAATTTTGAGACTATATCAAATGTGTCGACACACATCAGAATTTCAATATAGTTGATTGTTGTGGAGTGAATAAGTGGTTGTATCGACACAAATAATCAGTGTCGACAAATTCTCTAGATGCAGTGTCAAGAAGCTGTGTCGACATCAAGACAGCTATGTTGACATCACCAAAGTCTGTGTCGAAACTTAAGTCACATGTGTCAACACATATTGGCAGACTGTCTCGACACTTTATGACAGTTAATCTCGACGCTTTGCTGACAGAGACAAAGGCTCAACAACTATTTGAAGACTTGACAGCTGTGAGTTACAACAGGTTTACTGAAGCTGTAAGACATATCAGAAGTTAGTTAGAAACTGGATCAGCCGGTTACCATGGATGAAGTCTATATATAGATGGATTTAGAAGAAGAAGATGATGAATTGACACACAATTAACACAATTATTGTGAGATTGATCTCTGATTAAGAAAGTACAAGTCACAAAAAAAAGAAGATCTTTGTGAGAAGATCTAAGAAGACGTTCTGAAGTAGTTATCTATTCAGATTCTGTCTAAGTTGAATTCAATCAAGAATTCAGAAGTATCTTCAAGAGGTTTGGAGAGAGAGAGATCCAGCTATTTGAAGTCAAGAAGGAGACAATCACAGGTCTCTCAAGAAGCAGATACTGAACTAATCTTTCAAGAAGATTCAGATCTATTTCTGGAATCTAAGGGGGAAGCTATCAGTCAGTTATATTCAAAGGAAATCAACCCAACTAAGTTCAGATTCAAGAATCTTTGAAGAAAGCTAAGATCAAGTTGATTTCAGCAATCAGCCTCTTCAAGAAGCTGATCAAGAAAGTTCTTATCCCTTCTCTCTCAACAGGGGTAAGAGCTTATAATATTCCTTATCAAATTCTGTAGGATCTATTCATAGATCTGAGTTGTTAGCCTGTTTTATAAAGGCTGAGTGTAGGAGATTTGTTCTCTGAGTGGTAGGGCTGTTTGTGCCTGAGTTGTAGGAGAAGGTATTCTCTGAGTTGTAGGCCTTGTGGCAAGGCTGAGGTAGGGCTTGTTAGCCTTAGTTGTAGGAATGTGGAAACATTCTGAGTTGTAGGAATCCTTCTGGATTCTGAGCTGTAGGATCTGAGGATCTGAGATAAAGGAAGAAGTTAGGCCGAATCTAGCATACTTCTGGATAGGTGAAGGGGGAAAGTGGATGTACCCAGACCTTGGGAAACCACTATAAATACTGTGTGCAATCTGTGAATTGTGTAGCTGTAGAATCTGTGATTGTGTGTGCTGAGTTTGCTGCAGAATTTTATGTTTTATATTACAGCGTTGAAGTGATAATCTGTCTTAATTTTAAAACAAGAATTAGAACCTATTCACCCCCTCTCTAAGTGTTTAGGTAGTCTTGAAAGTAAAACTATCAGAAGTAGGGTGTAGTGTCTTTGGGTAGTACTTAGGGTCCACTCATATTAAGGAGTGTCTATCACATACCTGGCATGAAGAAGAACCTCTTCTCGGTAACCAATGCAGTTGACGCTGGCTATCACGTTCTGTTTATTTAATAGAAGTGAAGTTTCTCTGCAACGTATCAGCGATGAAGGCTGATGTTGCTCATATTGGGAGAGGGGTTTGAGACTTGTTTGTGTTATCAACAAGCTCCTATGTTGATCGGATGAGGTCCAATGATATCACTGCTATATGGCATGAAAGATTAGGACGTACACGTCGGGATGGACAAGTTGAAAGTTATGGCTGATAAAATTCTTGTGAGAGGCTTGCCTAGGTTGTCTTCCATCGGCGATGGACATGTTTGCGCGGAGTGTCAGTATAGAAAGTCTCATCACCTTCCGTTTGACAAGTCACAAACAATGTGTAAAACACCATTGGAGTGTATCCATGGTGATGTGATGGGGCTAACTGTTACCGCTAATCTTGGAGCACCAGATACATGTTGGTGCTGTTTGATGACTATTCAAGATACACTTGAGTGTATTTCATGGAGGAGAAGTCATATGCTTTCCGTTTATTTGTGGAGTTCAAGGAGCTGGTGGAGGGCCGGCTTGGCCTGTGGATCAAGAAGTTTAGAACGGACAATAGATGTGAGTTCATTTCATCCGAGTTCTCTAACTTCTGCAGGAAGCACGAGATCCAGAGAGAGCTCATTTGTGCTCATACTCCACAATAAAATGGAGTAGCAGAGAGGAAGATCCGTAATTTGACAGAAACCTGCAAATGCTGGCTTCATGCAAAAGGCATTTTGAGATCCTTTTGGGCGGAAGGAATGGCCTGCGCTACCTACGCCATCAATCAGATGCCTCTGAGTCTGATTAACATGAAGTCTCCCATTGAGATAATGTTCAAGGAGAAGCCTAGTGTGGAAACCCTTCGGGTGTTTGGCTCGACCTGTTATGTACATGTCCCAGATGCTCTCAAGACTAAGCTGGATGCAAAGGCAAGGAAGCTTGTCTTTGTGGGCTACGACGAGCGGAAGAAGGGATGGAAGTGTATGGATCTAGTGACGAAGAAGTTCGTCATCTCTAGAGATGTGGTCTTCGATAAGCTAACACCATATGAAGGTAGCTTATCTATGGAGCTATCAGAGAGTAGGATGGATGAAGGGCAGAAGGAGGCTGCTGAAGATCTTCAAGTGGAGCTGCATGTATCACAAGGAGATCCAGGTATTTCAAGTTCTGGGGTAGAGGCTTCTGGTTCAGGAAGTAGGGGGAGCGATGCTCCAAGTGTGCCCAGGAATGGTGCTGATTCTGAAGAAGCAGCGAAAGTGGTGAGCAAGGGTCAGACTCTTCAGAGATCGAAGAGGACCATCAAGCCACCAGCTCGTTATAGCGAAGAAAATGCGGTGAGCTTTGTCTCCTATTTCTTCGCAGGCCCTCTAGATAAGCGAGAGCCTTCCATCTTTAATGAAGCCACTGGAGTGAAGGAGTAGGAAGATTTCATGGATGAGGAGATGACTGCTCTCAAGAAGAATTAGATCTGAGACCTTGTGCCCAAGGTTGATGGCGTTACTCCCGTGACTTGCAAGTGAGTATATAAGCTGAAGAAGAAGATGGATGGAAGCATCGAGCAGTACAAGGCTCACTTTGTAGCTCGAGATTTTTCACAATATTACGGTGAAGACTATGAAGAGATGTTCAGTCCCGTGGCGAAGATGTCTTCAGTTCGGGTGGTGATGGCCTTGACGGCTTGCTAGGGTTGGTGTTGGGTACATAGGAAAATGTGTACCTGATTTGAAGATGCCTCACTTAGCTCAATGAAATACATCAAAGTGTATTTGATGTTATTTTGAGTTTATTTTTGCAGGTTAAGAATATGCTAAAATGCATAAGAAAAAAAGTTTCTAAGTCCATGAGTCGATACCAGAGGAAGCTATTTCGACCCTTAAGAAAGCCTGTGTCGACACTTGGAAAAGCAGTTTCGACACCAGAAGCAACTGTGTCGACACACATAAGTTTTAGTCGACATCAACTGTGTCGACACCTGTGTTGGAGTTACCATGGTGATCTAGAAGTGGTCAAACAGTTAATCTCACTGCCAACGCGATATGAGCCTGCAGGGTCGCACATAAGAGCATGTGGAGAAATTGGAAGATTAACTGTGTTGGTAAAGGTTACCAATCACCCTACAGTATGGGGAGTTAGGCAAATGTTGCCAAGGGAAAATCGTCGAGAGTCGACGGGAGTCGTCGCGTTTGACTCGTCGACTATGGCAGAATCGACGAGAGTCGTCGAGAATCGTTGAGTATGACTCAACGATTTCAACGCCAAGGCGAATTCGGCGAGAGTCGTCGAGATGATTCAACGACTAAGACAGAGTCGTCGAGAGTCGTCGAGAGTCATCGAGATGACTCAACGCCGTTGGCAGATTCGTCGAGAATCGTTGAGTATGACTCAACGCTCTCAACGCCATTTGTGCAAGGTGATTCTCGCCGATTCTGGATCTGATTCTCGCCGATTCTGGATCTGATTCTCGCCGATTCTGGATCTGATTCTCGCCGATTGATTCTGGGACCTTATACTGTGTGGTCTGCGGATAAATATGCTTTAGGTCTGTTTATACTTTTAGTATAAAAGGGGACTTAGGGTTTTTGGGATAAAAACGCGATTCATCCTGCGGCCGATCAAAACCGACGGAAGTGTTCCGCTGCTGTTCCGACCTGCCGAATCCCGAACACTGCCGACGGAAGTGTTCCGCTGCCGCGTCTGCTCCGCCGACCATCCCATTTCCGACGATCGTCGTCGGTATTGCCTCTCCTGGCGCGGACCTAGCAGTCCGTGGAGTTGCAAGGTGCGGCTGACCTTCCTCCCGATCCTTCGTGCGACGAAGCTCGGGGTTCTCCCGCTCGTGTGGATTTCTGCAGAGACGTGGATGTTATTCCACGTAGGACTCGCCACCGACAAGGAATCACACTTGGAGCACTTTGTTGAGTTGTGACTCAACACCGAAGAGGTAATTTTGCATATTTATGTTTTAACTTCTTGATTCAACATTTATGGCCCGATCCAATCTCTTTGGGTTGTTCTAGATTTTATTACTTCCACTGCGTGCATAAGTGTTGTGCCATACTATTTATAGAAACCCAACAGTGGTATCAGAGGCCAGGTTGCGGCCATGATTGTTGTTTTGGAAGTTAGGTTATTCCAGTACGTGTAAACCTAGGGATTTAGAAGTGTTCTAAATGTCTAGATTTAATCTTGGCACCCCGCCGGGAACGTCTGGAATCTTGTGGTAATTTCTAATTGTTAGGAATTATTGTCTCCTTAGCAGTAACCATCCCTCCATTTTGTTTTGGATTTTGAATCCAACATAGAGAGATGAGCTTGTCTACTGTTTTAAGTTGAGTTGTCTTTGCCTTTGTCCAATGCATGTAAATCTGAGGATTTGGAAGTGTCCGGATGTTCAGATTTAGCCCTTCCTTCTATCAAATGTTGATAGTGTCAGGTTGTGCACATAAGGGATGCATGTGGTTTTAGAAAAATTGTTTTTCTTTGGATGTGCACATTGATCAAATGTTGATCATGGTTAATTGTTAATCTATAATCAAAATCCCTTCATTAAATATTAAGTGTTAGGATGCCTTCCGATGGATGACACTCTTCCTGCCTCGATCGATGAAGTGTGGGCTTGCCAAAGCAAGGTGCATTAATCTATCTTGGTAAGGGTGCGAGCGGATAATTGTGATATCCCACTGTCGACATCGGGTCTATCTTAACTAGGTGACCTCAAAGGTTGAGTGCCAAGAGGCATAGGGTTGGCATGCACCATATGATGGATGCGGATAAGGAGTTATTCACCAACCATACAAGAATTGCATGAGGATGCAATTGGCAAGCGTTGCCTACCTAAATAACCGCATTGTGAGAGGAAAGCCAAAGCTGACTCATAGTGTTGGTGAAATACGGATCTTGCCCACTAAGAGAGTAGCTCGCATAAACTCTCCGAATTGATAGTGAGGGCTATTATTTCGAATAAAATAGTGGGAGTTTTAATTGAAGTCCAAATTAAAATAAATTGTATTTGAAATTTTGGTACTGATGTTGTTCTGCATAATTTCTTGTAGAATTCCATGGCAAGTGTTTCACACTCCACGTTGTCTCTTAGAGCCATCCTTGAGAAGGACAAGCTCAGTGGGACTAATTACATGGACTGGTACAGGAACCTGAGAATTGTTCTCAGGCAAGAGCGAAAGCTCTATGTCTTGGAAGAGGAAGCCCCCGAGGTGCCGACCGGGAATTCTTCCCGTGCTGATAAAGATACTTATAAGAAGTATACTGATGACGCTTTAGACGTCGAGTGCCTTATGCTTGCCACCATGAACTCTGAGCTTCAGAAGCAACATGAGAACATGGGGTGCAAGGAGATTGACGAGCATCTCAAGAAAATGTTTCAAGGGCAGGCTCATTAAGAGAGGTTCGATGTCACAAAAGCATTGTTTCAGTACAAGATGGGAGTTCGAGACTCAGTAGGGACTTACGTACTCAAGATGATTGGGTATATAGAGAACCTTGAAAGACTGGGTTTTCCTCTGGGTCAAGAGTTGGCCACAGATCTGATCCTGCAATCGTTGCCGGACAGTTACGAGCAGTTTGTCTTGAACTACAACATGAATGAGATAGACAAGACACTGCCCGAGCTCCTAGGCATGTTGAGAACTGCCGAGATCAATATGAAGAAGGCCAAGCCTGCCAGCCCCATACTGATGGTGCATAAGGGCAAGGCCAAGGCCAAGGGTTTCAAGAAGACGAAGGTGGGACCTAAGTCACATCTTGAACCCAGGTCTTCTGCACTGATGAAGAAGAAGAGCATGGTGAAGGAGGGGAAATGCCACCACTGTGGCAAGGCTGGTCATTGGAGGAGGAACTGTCCTTCGTACATTGAGGGTCTGCAAAAATTGAAGGGAGGTATGACTTCCGCTTCAAGTATTTACGTTATAGAAATAAACCTTTCTGCTCCTTCATCTTGGGTATTAGATACCGGATGTGGTTCTCACATTTGTACAAATGTGCAGGAACTGGGAAGGAGAAGATTGCTGAGTAAAGGGGAGGTGGACCTTCATGTCGGCAATGGAGCAAGAGTTGCTGCTGTAGCCGTAGGGGTTTACCGTCTTTCTTTGCCCAGTGGGCTTGTAATAGAACTAGATAACTGTTATTTTGTTCCGGCAATAACTAGAAACATTATATCCATTTCATGCTTGGACATGATTGGATTTTCTTTTATGATTAAGAACAACTGTTGTTCTATATTTAAGAATGATGTTTGTTATGCTGTAGCCCAATTGTTTAATGATCTTTATGTTTTGAACTTGGACCATCAGATCTATAATGTAGAAAATAATAAAAGACTAAGAAAAAATGACTCAAACCCTACATATCTCTGGCATTGTCGTTTGGGCCATATAAACGAGAAGCGCATATCCAAGCTCCATAGAGATGGACTTTTGGACTCATTTGATTATGAATCATTTGAGCGATGCGAATCTTGTTTGTTAGGCAAGATGACTAAAGCTCCTTTCACGGGCTATACTGAGAGGGCTGAGGATCTCTTGGGTGTTGTACATAGTGATGTATGCGGACCCATGAGTTCCATGGCTAGAGGTGGGTATTTCTACTTCGTTACATTTACTGATGATTTCAGTAGATACGGATATGTGTATCTTATGAAGTGCAAATCCGAGACCTTTGAAAAGTTCAAAGAGTTCAAAAATGAAGTAGAGAACCAGTTGGGTAAAAGGGTTAAAGCAATCCGATCTGATCGAGGTGGCGAATACCTGAGTCATGAGTTCCGTGATCATTTGAAAGAGTGTGGTATTGTATCACAGCTCACTCCACCTAGAACACCACAACATAATGGTGTGTCTGAGAGGAGAAATCGTACTCTGTTAGACATGGTACGTTCGATGATGAGTCATGCAGACTTGCCTGTTTCCTTTTGGGGTTTTTCTTTAGAGACTGCTGCAATGACATTGAATCGCGCTCCAACGAAACCGGTTCTAAAGACACCATATGAGATATGGACTGGAAAGCGTCCTAGTATGTCGTTCATTAAAATTTGGGGCTGTGAGGCATACGTGCGACGTCAAATGCCTGACAAGCTGGAACCCAAATCGGATAAATGTTATCTAGTGGGATATCCTAAGGAAACGAAAGGGTATTACTTTTACCTGCCGTCCGAGGGCAAAGTGTTTGTCGCAAGGACTGGCGTCTTCTTGGAGAAAGAGTTCTTATCAAGAAAGACTGAAAAGGTAGAACTTGAAGAAGTTCAAGACCCACAGGTAGTGAATGAACCGGAATTGGATCCTGAGATAGGACTACAAGATGTTGTAGCTGGAGAACCTACTCAAGAAGCACAAGTCCTACGCAGATCTGGTAGACCGAGATTTGAGCCTGAGAGATATGGATTTCTCGTGTCTCAAATAGGTAATATGTTGCTTATGGATCATGATGATGAACCAGCAACCTACCAAGAGGCTATGAATGGACCGGACTCCGACAAATGGCTTGAGGTTATGAAATCCGAAATGGACTACATGTACGCAAACCAAGTTTGGAACTTGGTGGAACCACCTGAAGGGGTACGACCCATAGGGTGCAAATGGGTCTTCAAGAAGAAGACCGACATGGATGGGAATGTACAGACATTCAAAGGGCGACTGGTGGCTAAAGGTTTCAAGAAAATTCATGGTATTGACTATGATGAGACCTTTTCCCCTGTTGCCATGGTTAAGTCCATAAGGATATTGCTTGCTATTGCTGCGTATTATGACTACGAGATCCGGCAGATGGATGTCAAAACGGCTTTCCTTAATGGAAACCTCCTTGAGGAAGTGTATATGACACAACCCGAGGGTTTTGTATCCCCATATGAAGCCACTAAAATATGCAAGCTGAACAAGTCCATCTATGGACTGAAACAGGCCTCTCGAAGTTGGAATCTTCGTTTTGATGAGAAAATCAAAGAGTTTGGTTTCATCAAGAATGAAGATGAGCCTTGTGTTTACAAGCGAATCAGCGGGAGCATAATTGTCTTCCTGATATTGTATGTAGATGACATACTGTTGATTGGGAATGACATTCCTACCCTGAAAGTTGTTAAGAACAATCTAGGGAACTGCTTTTCAATGAAGGATTTGGGTGAAGCGACTTATATACTCGGTATTAAGATCTATAGAGATAGATCGAAGAAGTTGCTGGGTTTGACCCAGAGTACATACATTGAAGAGGTGTTGAAGCGGTTCAACATGCTTGAGTCCAAGAAAGGATTTTTACCCATGTCTCATGGTGTGAATCTCTCTAAGGACCAGTGTCCAAAATCTTGTGAAGATAAGGACCGCATGAAGTTGATTCCATATGCTTCTGCAATTGGATCAATCATGTATGCAAAGTTATGCACTCGACCCGATGTCTCCTATGCTTTGAGCATGACTAGCAGGTATCAGTCAGACCCCGGTGAATGTCACTGGATTGCAGTCAAGAATATCCTGAAGTACTTGAGAAGGACTAAGGATGTATTCTTGGTGTATGGTGGAGAGGAAGAGCTCGTTGTAAGTGGTTACACGGATGCTAGCTTCCAAACTGATAGAGACGATTCAAAGTCTCAATCAGGGTTTGTGTTTTGCCTTAATGGAGGAGCTGTGAGCTGGAAGAGTTCCAAGCAAGAGACAGTTGCTGATTCTACAACAGAGGCCGAGTATATCGCTGCGGCTAACGCAGCAAAGGAGGCTGTATGGATTAGGAATTTCATCGGCGAGCTTGATGTAGTTCCTAGCATTGTTGGTCCCGTAGTTCTCTACTGTGATAACAATGGTGCAATTGCACAATCTAAGGAACCTAGATCCCATCAGCGCTCCAAGCACATACTTTGGCGGTTCCATCTTATTCGTGAGATTGTCGAACGAGGAGATGTGAACATTTGCAGAGTGCCGACTGAGGAGAATATTGCGGATCCACTGACAAAGCCTCTCGCGCAGAGAAAGCATGATGGTCATACTAGATCAATGGGTATATGATACCTGAACGATCAACTCTAGTGGGAGTCTTGTGGGTTGCATGTAAACATATATTCTGTTGGCTATTTATTGCTTATTCATTTGATGAATTTTGTACCTAAATGTTTCCTTTTATAATTAGTGGCAAGTTCTTTTATTATGTTTTTTTTATATGATAGTTAAATTGTAACATAATAAATACCCTTAGAGTGTTCGCTTCCATAGGACATCAAGTACGTTACTTGAATGTGAGAGCCTATGATTTATTTGAAGCTTCATTCTTAAAAGGTCCCTGGTCGTTGTATCGTCATAGAAACTAAGGGTGATGATGATACCTTAAGACTAGCACGTGCGTTGACTGATGACCAGTTCTCACAGGTCATGATATTGTGATATCAAGTCATCACGTGGGTACTTGTTAATGAACAAGTTGTACTGGACAGACCCAACCTGAGACTACTCTGTGGATTGACATCCAATCGTGTCACGAGTAGGTCTCAATTGACAATGGTGTTGTGGTCCTTTGACCTGAAGTCACAGCATTCATCAAGTGAGGAAGAGCGTGCTTTGATGCCATCTAAAGTCTTCCTTGAGAAAGGTTGATGATAAGGGTGGTTGTTGGGTATGTTACGAATCATTTGGGTGTTTGTGTGTGAGCAGATATGGGATTTGTCCTCCTATATGACAGGAGTTGCATCCATGGGCCCCTTGATGGAACTGGACTGAGAAATGCATGGCCATGCTTGGTTGAGTCAATATGTGATATTGGACTCACCATTCTCTGGAAGTCCGTTCTAGATCAAGAAACTTGGATTGAGCTATTATGAGGGTGACACGGTCCATGCCTCTAGTTCTTTACGGATGTAAGGGACAAAGGGACAAAGACAACGCTTGGACATTGGTCATGAAGGCTTATGAGTTATGAACTCTTATTGCTTGGGGAGCAATGATGCATTGCTAGATGCCGCTCATTGTTTGTGAGGTTTTTGTTTTGATACTTTCAAGATCAAGTGGGAGACTGTTGGAGTTACCATGGTGATCTAGAAGTGGTCAAATAGTTAATCTCACTGCCAACGCGATATGAGCCTGCAGGGTCGCACATAAGAGCATGTGGAGAAATTGGAAGATTAACTGTGTTGGTAAAGGTTACCAATCACCCTACAGTATGGGGAGTTAGGCAAATGTTGCCAAGGGAAAATCGTCGAGAGTCGACGGGAGTCGTCGAGTTTGACTCGTCGACTATGGCAGAATCGACGAGAGTCGTCGAGAATCGTTGAGTATGACTCAACGATTTCAACGCCAAGGCGAATTCGGCGAGAGTCGTCGAGATGATTCAACAACTAAGACAGAGTCGTCGAGAGTCGTCGAGAGTCGTCGAGATGACTCAACGCCGTTGGCAGATTCGTCGAGAATCGTTGAGTATGACTCAACGCTCTCAACGCCATTTGTGCAAGGTGATTCTCGTCGATTCTGGATCTGATTCTCGCCGATTCTGGATCTGATTCTCGCCGATTCTGGATCTGATTCTCGCCGATTGATTCTGGGACCTTATACTGTGTGGTCTGCGGATAAATATGCTTTAGGTCTGTTTATACTTTTAGTATAAAAGGGGACTTAGGGTTTTTGGGATAAAAAACGCGATTCATCCTACGGCCGATCAAAACCGACGGAAGTGTTCCGCTGCTGTTCCGACCTGCCGAATCCCGAACACCGCCGATGGAAGTGTTCCGCCGCCGCGTCTGCTCCGCTGACCTTCCCATTTCCGACGATCGTCGTCGGTATTGCCTCTCCTGGCGCGGACCTAGCAGTCCGTGGAGTTACAAGGTGCAGCTGACCTTCCTCCCGATCCTTCGTGCGACGAAGCTCGGGGTTCTCCCGCTCGTGTGGATTTCTGCAGAGACGTGGACGTTATTCCATGTAGGACTCGCCACCGACAAGGAATCACACTTGGAGCACTTTGTTGAGTTATGACTCAACACGGAAGAGGTAATTTTGCATATTTATGTTTTAACTTCTTGATTCAACATTTATGGCCCGATCCAATCTCTTTGGGTTGTTCTAGATTTTATTACTTCCGCTGCGTGCACAAGTGTTGTGCCATACTATTTATAGAAACCCAACAACCTGGAGGCAGTATCGACACACAGAATTCTTAGACTATATCAACTGTGTCGACACACAGGACTTGTGTCGACACACAGCAGAGTTTCAATAAAGTTTATTGCTGTGAAGTGAAGAAGTGACTGTGTCGACACAAAGAAGCAGTGTCGACACATTCTACAAGATGCAGTGTCAAGAAGCAGTGTCGAAACCAAAGGAGATGTTTCGACATCACCAAAGCTTGTGCCGACACTTAATCTACTTGTGTCGACACATAATGAAGATCAGTCTCGACACTTTGCTGACAAAGACAAAGGTTCAAGAAATGACTGAAGACTTGACAGCAGTGAATTCTAACAAGTTTGCTGAAGCTATCAGAACTATTAGAAGTTTGTTAGAAATCGGATCAGCCGGTTAGCATAGATGAAGTCTATATATAGACGGATTCTGTCAAATCGAAAAAGAACAACTAATGAAGAATTGATCATTGATCAAGAAAGAGCACGTCACATAAAAGAAGATTTTCGTGAGAAGATCTAAGAAGAAAGTCTGAAGTGGCAATCTACTCAGAATTTATCTAAGGAGAATTCAAACAAGAATTCAGAAGAAACTTCAGATGATTTAGAGAGTGAGAGAGAGCTACAGCTGTTTGAAGTAAAGAAGGAGACATTTACAAGTCTCTTAAGAAGTAGATCCTGAACAAATCTACTAAGAAGAATTCAGATCTATTTCTGAAATCTAAGAAGGAAGCTGCCAGCCAGTCAACTTCAAAGAAGATCAACCCTACTGAGTTCAGATTCAAGAAGCTTTGAAGAAAGCTAAGAACAGGTTGATCTCAGCAATCAGTTTTATCAAGAGCTGATCAAGAAACCTTTTATCCCTTCTCTCTCAACAAGGGTAAGAGTCAATCTATAAGATTTTTCAAATTCTGTAGGATCTTTCAAGATCTGAGTTGTAAGCCTATAATATAAAGGCTGAGTGTAGGAGATATAGATCTCTGAGTGGTAAGGCTTTTGAGTCTGAGTGTAGGAGAAATCAATCTCTGAGTTGTAAGCCTTATGACAAGGCTGAGGTAGGGCTATTAACCTGAGCTGTAGGAATGCGGATACATTCTGAGTTGTAGGAACCTTTCAGGGTTCTGGCTATAAGATCTGTGGATCTGATAAAAAGGAAGAAGTTATGCCGAATCTAGCACACTGTTGGATAGGCGAAGGGGGAAAGTGGATGTACCCAGACCTTGGGGAACCACTATAAATCATTGTGCAATCTGTGATGTGTGTATGATTGTGAATTCTGTGCTGTGGTTGCTGTGTTAGCTGTAAAATAGTTAGATTCTCTTTAAAGAACTGAATTCTTATTCTGCCTTTAGTGAAAAAAGATTGAACCTATTCACCCCCCCTCTAGGTGTTTGGGTTATCTTGAAATCGATTCTATCAGTTGGAACATGTGGCAGATAGACATAAAGAATGCTTTTCTTTACGGGAAAATCTACAAAGACATCTTCATGGATCAGCCACTGGGATACATATCCAAAGAACATCTGAACTACGTCTGCAAGCTCCGGAAAGCCCTCTATGGGTTGAAGTAGGCTCCTCGAGCTTGGTATGATAAGATTGCAGAATACCTCCAGTTTTACAGTTATCTTGCTTCTAATTCTGACTCGATCTTGTTCATCAAGAAAAAGGGGGGAGCTTCTGGTCTTTGTGCTGTTGTACGTGGATGACATGATCATCACGGGTAACTCCAAGAAGGAGATAGCTAGGCTCAGGGTAGAGCTAGCTATAATATTCAGATGGAGGACTTGGGTGAGCTCTGCCACTTTCTTGGACTTGAGTTGGAGAGGAAAGAGAGCGACATAATCATTTACCAGGAGGGTTATGCAGAGAGAATTGTTCAGCGATTCGACATGCGGGAGGGGAAGAGTAGCTATACTCCATTTGACTTTGGCATCAAACTTCGGCAAGCTGAGGGGAGGATTCTTCCAGATCCTCTTGTGTTCCGAGCTCTGGTTGGGAGCCTTATTTACTTGACGATTACCAGGCCAGACATTGCTTATGCGGTTGGCCGAGTAAGTCGGTATATGGCGGAACCCAGGAAGCCTCATCTGATGGCGGCAAGGAACATTCTGAAATATGTGAAGTCCACTTCCGATATGGGTATCCTTTATAGGAGAGACACGAGTTTTACTCTTTAAGGATACACAGATGCTGATTATGGGAGGGATTCAGACGACCAGAAGTCGACATTCGGTTATGTATTTATGTGTGGATCAGCCAATATTTCTTGGTGTATTAAAAAATCAAGACTCGGTGTCCGTCTCTACTGCATAAGAGGAGTACAAGGCTTCAGCCTTAGCAGCTCGAGAAGCCATCTGGCTGAGGAGATTAGTAGAGGATGTCTATAAAGAAGTGCGCGGTCTAACTCTGCTTCGTGGTGACAATGAGAGTGCCCTGAAGCTGGTTAATAATCAAGTTTGTCACGGGTGGACCAAGCATATAAGGATTGAGCACCACTTCATTCGAGATAAGGTGTCGGAGGGATCTCTTATGGTTGAACAAGTGCGGAGTGAGGATAACATTACAGACATCTTCACGAAGCCGCTGTCGAAGGTTCCATTTACACAGTTATGGGGACTGCTGGGTTTGGTCACCACGTCTCACTTTAAAGGAGAGTGTTGAAAATTGTGAAGTGAAAATGGTGGTTGATCGGGCAGACTGCGGCCCGGACGGACAGTCCTGCGGACTGATGGTGCGGCCTGGAAGGTCTGATGTTACGGCCTGGAAGGTCTGATGTTGCGGCCTGGTGATGACGACCAGCCCGTTCGACTTGTTGTTCAGCGTTTGGCTAGTTCCCTGGTGTAACCGTGCAGATAGGTGGTGTATCCGCGGGAGGGGCGAACTCTTTTTGAGTTCGCGGAGTCCGCTTGTTACGGACTACTTGTGGAGATCGGGAGGACAACTTTGGCAAATACACTTTTCTCTGGTGGTGCTGTTAGGAGGTAATCACGGAGCTCGCGGGTTGGCGGACTGTCGTAGGAGTTGGCGAACTGTGCCTTTATCCGCTGAGCTCGCGCAAGAGGTTCTCCGGTTTAGGACTTGGTCACGTTTTCTAACAAGTTCTGTTTGATCGCAGAGTCCGCAATGTTTGTGTTGGGTCCATTGATTCCAATATCCTAGATTTGTAAGAAGTCAAACAGGCCAGTGATATACACATAGTTGTATTTGATGTATGTTTAAGTTCATGCATATAGGTTTGTATTTGTCACAATGATTGGACATACAGTTTAAGAGACAATGACAGGTGGACTCAAAGTGATATGCTGGAAATTTAGGAAAATGCCTAAGACTAGAAGCGTTGAGTGAGGCTACCTCACTCAACGCAAGATAGCTAATAGCATTGGGAGAAGGCTAGCAGTCAAAGCTTACAGTATTGACAAGGCAGGAATTTAGCTAAGTCCACAGGCATTGAGCGAGCTCAACTCACTCAACGCCATATGGCCAGAATCGTTGAAGTCAAGGATATCATGTCAAAGCCTAAACATTGGAAGCCAGGAAATCGACAAAATCCAGAAGCGTTGAGTGAAGCTTATACACTCAACGCTCTCAACGTTGTCAGGAAGAAAGCTGAATAATATGGCTAAGACAAAAAACGTTGAATGGGGGATATACACTCAACGCTCTCAACGCCATCAAGCAGAAAGCTGAAGAATATGGCTAAGGCAAAAGGCGTTGAGTGAGGGATATACACTCAATGCTCTCAACGCCTAGCAGAGTTGAAATATTTCTAAGTCCAGATTCGTTGAGAATGACCTATTCACTAAATGCTACTCAAAGTCTAGCAGAGCTGAAGAAAATTTCAAGTCTAGAATCGTCGAAATATTGCTTATCCATTTTTCGTCGAGCTGAGTATTGATTTCGTCAAATTAAGTTCAATTTTGTCGAACTCAGCTTTCACATGTTCGTCGACCTGAGGATTTCGGGAATGTTGCTTGATTTCATCGAGCTGAGCTCTGGATTCGACAAACTGAGTTTTGAGTTCGTCGAATTAAAGATTTCTTAGATGATGCTTGATTTCATAGAGCTGAGCCCTGTGTTCATCAAAAATATGTACCAGATTTGGAGAAGCTTCACCTAACTCAATGGTATAAATCAAGGTCTATTTGATGGAATGTTGAGTTTCAGTGTACAGGTTTAAGAAATGCAAGAAAAATTTCTAAGTACAAGTATCGACACCCAGGACAAGTTATGTCGACACCTGAAGCAGGAGCTGTGTCGACACCCAGGAGTTATGTCGACACCAAAAGCAAGACTGTGTCGACACACGAGACCTGTGTCGACACACGCTCAACGCCATCTATCAACAACAGCTATACTGATTATGAAAGTCTTGTGTCGACACACAGGACTTGTGTCGACACACACTCAATGATATCTGGACACACACTCAACAATATCTGGACATACACTCAACGACATCTCGACATACACTCAATGCCATCTATAAGCATCAGCTATGTCGAGACCAGGAGCAGTTGTGTCGACACACAGGACTTGTGTCGACACATACAACCAAATCTGCGTCGATAAGATAAAGAATGACTGTGTCGACACATTGGAAGCTGTGTCGACATCATCAAGAATTGTGTCGACACTTGGTATATTTGTGTCGACACATTTAAAGTATTTTGTTGAATGTTCCCTGCTGTGATAGAAGTTCAATGAAGGGTCAGTTATCACGACTGAAGACTTGACATCTGTCATAAGTAACAAGACTGACACATCTGTCAGTACTGTCAGAAGGCCGTTATAAACCAGATTAGCCGGTAATCATGGATGAACTCTATATAAAGGGCTGATCCATAACAATCAAAACAGAGAACAACAATACAGAACAGAATCAAGAGGAGAGATAACTGACTCAATAGAGATTGAGAACTAGTGAGGGGGAGCAAGATGCAAACTCACAAGAAGACAGATCCTGAAAAGTCTGCAAGTAAAATTTAGATCTGATTCTGAATTCAAGAAGGGAGCTGATTGAAGATCAACTCCAACTCCAATTGAAGATCAACCTTATTTTGTTCAAATTCAAGAAGCTTTGAAGAAGCTAAGTCAGGTTGGATCTAGAGTATTCAGTTTAATCAAGAACTTATCAAGAAGTACTCACCCTTTTATCTGCTGAACTGGGTGGAGTTTTTATTTTCTTAAACAAACTTTTATTTGTAAGATCTGTTATAGATCTGAGTTGTAATCCTAAATTTATAAAGGCTGAGGTAGGGTTGAGTGCCTGAGGTGTAGCACTTGAAAAAGTCTGAGTTGTAGGCCTAAAGATAAAGGCTGAGGTAGGGATGTTGCCTGAGGTAGGATTCTTGGGAAGAATCTGAGGTAAGACTTGAAGAAGTCTGAGTTGTAGGAACCTATCAGGTTCTGAGTTGTAAGATCTGTGGATCTGAGTTAGTGGAAGAAAGTTTGGTCGAATCTAGTTCTCTACTGGATAGGCGAATGGGGGAAAGTGGACGTACCCATAACTTGTGTAACCACTATAAATCTTGGTGTGCTGTGCTGTGTATTTTCTGTGATTGTTTTGTGATATTTGTGCTGTGTTAATTACTTTAATTGTTAAAAAGGATTAGAACCTATTCACTCCCCCTCTAGGTGTTTAGGCTCTTGAAATCAAATCTTTCAAGTGGTATTAGAGGGAGGTTGCTCAAAAATAGACATAATAGTCTGAGTAAATCTCCAAGGTAATTAACAATTAGCAAGAATGGGTTCAAATGAGAATTAGAAGGAATTTGGATCCATGAAACTGCCCATCTGCAGGAAAGAAAACTTTGGAATATGGAAAGAAAGGGTCAGAATATTCATGGAAGCATTTGATCCTAGAATCTACATCACAGTACAAGAAGGTCCTTTCATTCCAATGAATATATCAACTCTTGATGCTAATCTCAAAACCCCAAAGAGCTATTCTGAAATGACTAAGGATGAGATCATTCTAGCAACTTTAGACAAGAGAGCACAAAACATAATTGTGAGTGTTATAGATGATGCCACATTTCAGAATTTGGTATATTGCAAAACCTCTAAGGATATGTGAGACACCTTGATTGTCTACAAATAGGGAACTGAAGAAGTTAGAGAAGATAGGAAATCTATGTTGAATCAAGAATATGAAAGATTCAGACAAGCTTTGTTAGACAGCATAGCAGAATATTACAAGAAGTTCTTTAGAATTGTAAATGAGCTGATGACCTATGGAAGA
The DNA here is from genome assembly GCA_039513925.1 of Platanthera zijinensis. Taxonomy (NCBI): domain Eukaryota; kingdom Viridiplantae; phylum Streptophyta; class Magnoliopsida; order Asparagales; family Orchidaceae; genus Platanthera; species Platanthera zijinensis. Next base: position 222,079,069 of record CM077080.1, on the reverse strand, counting down.
GTCTTTAGCACATATGAATTGAATGATAAGTTTCTTAGGTCACTGACCAAGGACCGGGATACAAAGATATGTGCCATCAGAGAGGTGGCCAAGCTTGCTGATACACCTCCACCAACCTTGTTTGGAAAACTGCTATCTTATGAGATGCAACTCACTGCCAGAAAGGAGGAGGAGAAAAGCAGTAGGTCTGAGTATAAAGACAAGTCAGTAGCCTTTAAAGCTGAAGCCACAAGAAAGGGTGGGAGAAAGTCTCCTTCTCCACCCAGAAGAAGTGCTAAGGCTGAAGCAGAAAATCCTGACATCAGTACATCAGACAGCCACAATTCTGATGAAAACTTTGCTGCCTTTACAAGGCAGTTTCAGAGGTTCATGAAGAAGAAGAAATGGAGAACCAAGCCATCTTCATCCTTCTTCAAGGATGATTATTACAAGAAGAAGAAGACTTCTAAGGAGTAAAGATATGCCTCTAATCCTAGTAAACAAACTACCTCTAAAATTGTTTGTTATTGCTGCAATAGGCCTAGACATGTCATAACTGACTGTCCTGATAAGAGAAAGGAGACTAAGGATAATAAGAAGCCTCAAAATAAGGACAAGAAGGAGAAATCTTTGGTTTCCCAGAAGCAAAAGAGTTGGACTGACTCTTCATCCTCAAAATCTGGAGAAGAGGATGATGCAGAAGCTTATATTGGGCTGTTTACTACAGAAGAGGATTCTATAGAATCAGAATTCTTGCAAATGTTGGATTCCATAAATGAAGGTGAAGACTATTGTTGTAGAGTGCTAATGGCTCTTTCAGAAGAAGATTAGTGCCTGGATCAGCCTGGTCCAAGTAAGGTATACAGTCCATCCTTAGCTTATGATTATTTTACTGGATCAGAATCAGTAGCATCAACATCAAGAGAAGTGGATGGTTCTGAATCTGAGGGGGATGTACATCAATTAATTGATGAGTATGGTGGTTTATTGCAAGCTCTTAAGAGGAGCAAATTCCTTGTCAAGAAGCAGGCCAAGGAAATTTAATCTCTCAAACAAGCTGCATCAGATTAAACCAAACTGATAGATTTGAAATTGAAGGAGGTTGCCAAACTAAAAAAACATAACTGTTATTCAGATGGGCACAATCTCCTTCAAAGAAAATCACATCAAAAATCTGGAAGCAAGACTCCATAAAGAAAAGGATCTAGTGGCTAAATTTTCAAAGCTAAAGTCTGTCTTGCCTTTAATGGATAACTTCATATCTCAGAAAGGAAAGATAGGACTAGGCTTCAAGGAAAGAATAAGGGCAGCCAATTCTCAAGGAAAAGGTAAAGGCCTAGTTCAACCACTAGCTATGAAACCCCCTATTTCTTTTAGAAAAGTGATGCAACCTACTAACATGTATGATCATGACCTCATTCATGGTCACTGTGAGTATGGTGATCTCAATGGAAAGGGTGCATATGCTAATAGGGCACCCTATAAACAAACCCATCTGGTTCTTAAGGAATCCTTGGGGTATGTTGTTCCAGCACCTACACTTAAAAAGAATGCTGGCAACAATGTTGTGAAGCCTGTACTTAAGAAAAAGTACAATAGATTTGAGTGCTGGTGTTGTGGCAAGGTGGGACACTTTGCCATTGATTGTTGGTTCAATACTAGTATTCAGAATAAGGCTAGTTCACCTGTCAGAAAGGCTGCAGGTAAGCATGTCAGATTTCAAACTAACTTGAACCTAGGACCCAATAACAATTTGGGTTCTAAGGATAGGTACATCTTTATTTGATGCAGGTGAGTCCAAGTGGTCATACCACTATATAGTACTTGGATAGTGGTTGTTCCAGGCACATGACTGGAACAAGAAGGATGTTGAAGGACTATTCTCCCATAGAGAATGGACCCAAAGTGATCTTTGGTGGATCTGAAAAAGGTGTCATCAAAGGGTTTTGTAATATTTCTTGTAACTCTATCTGTATCACTCAAGTGGCTTATGCGAAAGGTCTGAAACATAACCTTATTAGCATAAGTCAACTAAGTGATCTTGGGTATGCCACCTCTTTCCTCAAGGGTGTGTGTCAAATAAAGAGGTCAAGTGATCAAGATATCATTCAGACTGGCACTAGGAAAGGGAATGTATATTGTCTTAACCTTGATTGTGAGTATAACAACTCACCTATTTATCTATTTGCTGATGAGAAAGCATCACAGTGTGTCCAATGGCACAAAATTCTAGCTCATCTGAACTATAGTCAATAGGACAATTATTTAGTATGGAGCTAGTGAGGAATAGTCCTCATGTCAAGTGCATTAAAGAGGGTGTTTGTTCAGCTTGACAAAAGGGCAAACAGACCAAGACCTATTTCCATAGACTTGTTACCAAAGATTCAGTGAGATGTCTATATCTCCTGCATATGGATTTATTTGGTCATATGCCAGTTCATAGTCTAGGTAGGAAAGCATACACATTAGTTATTGTGGATGACTATTCTAGATTTATATGGGTTTTCTTCTTGAGGAAGAAATCTGAAACCCCTACTGTCTTCCAGACTTTTGTTAGACAAATTTAGAATGAAGTTAACAATTCAGTGGTCAAAATCAGAAGTGATCATGGAGCTGAATTTTAGTTTGAGTGTATGACAAAGTTCTGTGAAGAACTTGGGATTCATCAGGAGTTCTCCTCACCTAGAACTCCCCAGCAAAATGGAGTTGCTGAGAGAAAGAATAGGACTCTAATTGAGGCAAGTAGAACACTACTAAGTGACACCTCTCTCCCTGAATACTTCTGGGCTGAGGCAGTAAATACTGCATGTCATGTACTCAATAGAGCCTCCATAAATAAAAGACATATGAAGACTCCCTATGAGATTATGTAAGGCAGAAAACCAAACATTTCCTACTTTAGAATCTTTGGTAGCAAATGTTATGTCCTAGTTAATGATAAGCACTACCAAATTAAGTTTGTTGCCAAATCCCTAGAAGGGATATTTATTGGGTACAACAATAACAGTAGGGCATACAGGATCTACAACTTAACTACACAAGTTGTAGAAGAATCTGTCCATATAGTATTTGATGAGTATAAGTTAATTAATAGTAAACTGTCTAGCACTTCTGGTAGTTTTACAGGTTTAAAGGAAAGGATGGACAAGCTGACTATTAGTGAAGACAAACCTGCAAGACTGGATGAAGAAAAGGATGGATACTGTCCAGGGGGAATATAAGACTCTTTGGATGAAGATAATGACAATGAAGTGCATCAGAATGAGGAAAGAGAAGAAGACCAAGAGGTTGACAAATTTCCTCCAACTAGAAGACACTTGAAGGATCATCCTGCACACAAAATAATTGGTGATGCAAGCCAGGGAGTTCTAACCAGAAGAAAAAGCATGAACACAGTTCTATGTACAAGATTTCTGTCACAGATAGAACCTAATAAGTTTGAAGAAGCCATGCTAGACACAAACTTGATTGATGCCATGCAGGAAGAGCTGAATCAATTCAGAAGATGTAAAGTCTGGGAGTTAGTTCTTAAACTAAAGGATCACAATGTTATAGGAACCAAGTGGATCTATAGGAATAAATTAGATGAGAATGACACCATAATCAAGAACAAAGTCAGACTTGTAGCAAAAGGCTATAAACAGGAAGAAGGGATAGACTTTGATCAAAATTTTGCTCCAGTGGAAAAGTTGGAAGCTATAAGATTATTCTTAGCTTATGCTACCTATCAAGATTTTAAAGTATTTCAAGTGGATGTCAAGTCAGCTTTTCTAAATGGAGACTTGTAGGAAGAAGTATATGTAGAACAACCATCAGGTTTTGTTGATTCTCATTATCCCAACTATGTATATAGGCTTAAGAAAGCTCTATATGGTTTGAAACAAGCCCCTAGGGCTTGATATGAAACTTTCTCTGCTTTCCTTATTGAGAATAAATTCTCAAGAGGGAAAATTGATAAGACTCTATTCTTTAGGGAATCTAAAGGCAAGATCATACTAGTCCAGATATATGTTGATGACATTATCTTTGGATATACTGAAAATAACCTTTGTGGAAAGTTTGCCAAACTTATGCAAGGGAAGTTTGAGATGAGCAGCATGGGTGAGCTAAAATTCTTTTTGGGACTCCAAGTTAGACAGAATGATGATGGATTGTCCATATCTCAGTCTAAGTTCACCAAAAAAATTAATTAAGAAATATGACATGGAGTCAGCCTCCACCATGAAAACTCCAATGAGAACAAGTATGCCTGTAGGCAAAGATGAAGCAGGAAAACCTATTGATGAGTCTTTGTATAGAGGGATAATTGGCTCCCTACTTTACTTGACTGCTAGTAGACCTGACATCATGTATGCTACATGTGTCTGTGCTAGGTATCAAACTTGCCCAAAGAAATCTCATTATACTGCTGTCAAGAGAATTTTGAGATATCTTAAGGGCACACCTAATCTAGGTCTTTGGTACCCTAAGAATAGAGATTTCTTACTAACAGGTTATTCAAATGCAGACTTTGCAGGCTGCAAAGAAGATAGAAAAAGTACCACTGGAACATATCAATTCCTAGGTGGTAGGCTGGTGTCATAGAGCAGTAAGAAGCAAACAAGTGTGGCTATTTCCACTACTAAATCAGAATATATAGCTGTAGGAAACTGCTATGCTCAGTTGTTGTGGATGAAACATTAACTTGAAGACTATGACATCAGGGTAAGTAGAATTCCATTATTTTGTGATTCTACTAGTGCTATTTCTATTGCTAAAAATCCTGTTTCACACAGTAGAACTAAGCATATAGAAATTAGATTTCATTTCATTAGAGAACATGTTGAAAAGGAAGACATAAGTCTAGAATTTGTCAACACTACCAACCAAATTTCTGATATATTCACAAAACTTCTGGATAAAAGTAAGTTCAATTATTTTAAAATTGAATTAGGTATGTTGAACCAAGAATAAGGTGATAGGTCAACTCAAAAATTTTCAAGTGGTATCAGTAATTCAAAAATTTCTCAAGAAATTTTGTCTAAGTTAGAAAGTTGTGTCGACACATGACAACTGTGTCGACACTATCATTAAGTTGTGTAGACAAAAAAAAGAATTGTGTCAACACAAAAATAGATCTGTGTTGACAGAAAAGTTGGTGTCGACACAACTCTGTAGAGACCTTGTATTAGTATATTTTTGTGTCGACACACAAAAATTGGTGTCGACACAACTCTGTCGAGACTTTGATAGTATATGTCGACACTGACAAAAGTATGTCGACACATAAATGTGTCGACTTCAACGAGGTTTTGTCGAGACCTAGGTCATCTCTGTCAACATATATAAAATTTGTCGACTAGTAAATTTCCTAAGTGAGGCGCATCTTTTGACCTACCCTTTACAAGTACACTATAAATATGAGAAGACAAAATCTGGTCGACTGTGCTTTAAAAATTCTCGACCCTAGACTTTGTGTCGACAAAGAAATTCTCTTATCGACTCTCTTCTCTTCTCTCTCGTTCATCAATGGCGCCACAACATGACGATAAGGTCAATGAGGGATACGAACTGGTACGTAAGGCGTTCGAGACCGCCTCGCCAGAAATCAAGGGTGTGATTTGTAAGACCCCTTTTTTTTCTTTTTGAACCACCGGGGTCTTAGCCCAGAATTGCCGCTTTGCGGTGGCACCGACTCACGGGAAGGCCGCCACTACAAAACGCCAATTCTGCCGGCCCTTTTCGATCACAAAGAGAGAGAAGTAAGTATTACACTAAATGTAAACATGTCCACAGAAACACATATGAATAAAATCACAACAAGTCCATCAATATATATAAAGTACTGCAAAGAACAGTTCAGATGAAATAAAGAAACGGGCTCGAGCCCAGTACATCAGAGTCCTCACTACAAATCACTCATCGCGGAAGCTATAAAAATACTAAACACTCACAGAGATGGTCACAGGTGCTCCGGTGCTAGACTGGCCCACCTTCATGCGCACCGTACTCTGCTGGTGCTGGTCCTTGGGCTGCTAATCCATGTCTCCCATCCGGAGCTCCTGTAAAGTTGTGGTTCGAAAACTATTAGTCATAAAGACTAAGCCCTATCATCCCCTACCCCTCCCCCCATGGATCCTAAGCACCGAGCGGAGAGGAGGAAAGGGAAGCTATAATGGTGGAGAATGATCAAACGGATTACAATGGAACTAATCTAACAATTGTTCATGGTGTATAAACAACTAATTAAAATAGAGTACAACTAGCAGTTCTACGGTAGTGAATAGTAAAGTAAAACATGTTGTAGATCAATATATATATGAAAGCAAACAAAAAATAAGTAAGTAACCTTAACTTATATGAATGCTCATACAAACTTATAAGTTAAGGGGTCTTTTGTAAGGCTCCCATCGTATAAAAAGTCCCATACCGATTTATACGTTGGGGTGTCAGTTGTATGCAAATATGAGTGTAGTGATATGCTATACCATGATTCATGCAAGTGCAACTCACGCACACGACTCTATGCACACAGACCTTTAGTTCCCCCTGTTCGGGCAGCTAGCTTCACTCCCAGGAACCTCCGTAGTGGCAAATGGAGATAGTGGGTCATGCCCCCCACTCCTAGCGGGTATCTACACTACCTGGCCTAGCCCTTCTGTACGCCCCTAGAAGAACACAACCTAGAGTATCCGCGTACTAGTGCTGCCTATATCAACCAGACTTTCTTTGGCTAAGTGTCCCACACCGCCGAGTCAACGTACTGATGTCGGAGTGAACGACAATCAAATACCGAAGACCCACCACCTTATTCTGTATTCAAACCCTCGAGCCCTCGGCTCCCCGGACTGTCCCGTCCGTGCATCTACATTCAGAGCTACCGTCTGAATGGCAACCAAAACAACTTATTCTACCTCCCTAGCTACCGGGGTGTGTGAATGTGCAACCCTAGATATTCTAGTTGCTCTTTTAGTTTATTATTTCTACGGTTTACGTTAGCCCAGGACTGCCCCCGGTATTCCCTGTGAAGGGCTCTCAAAGGGCACTAGGAACTATGATTGTAGCTGAAGCCCATCATTCCCTTTCGCAAGGCAGTTACTTTTATTGGTTATTACCCATTACCCGATCCCATTTAATTACTTTGGATCTAACCCTAGTGTGTTAAGACTCTTCCTCTCCCACCGGGAAGGACGATCTTTCGTCGGTCCCGAGCACCTCTTATGACTCGACAACCTACCAACCTAACCTCATCTTGGTTACTGAGGATGCATTCATACACATTTCTAAACCACTAACCCAACACCCAAATCCTCTAAGTTCATCCTGTAGCCTAATATGATTTCAGCTGTTTTACTAAATGCAGACCATCCTAAGCTATATGAGGTATACATGGGGAGGTAGTCCAAATTGTCTTTCAAATCTCCTATAAAATTTTCTGGAGGTCTATCATGACATAATTAGCCTAAATCCAGAAATTTATAATTTTCCTAATTAATCTTATATTTATTTAATTTTCCCAAAAGATTGGCCATGGGTAATTTAAACATGAACTACTTGATTTTCTCAAGTAATGGCCACCCAAAAATTTTGATCACTAAATAACAGCAAGGTATCATCAAATATTAATTTTCATGATTTTATAAGAAGTATTTAGCCTCTAATTAATTTATCCATTATACTCTCATTAATCAGAAGTAAAGAAGGAAGTACTGAAATTACTCATCATAAAATTATAGAAAATTACTGAATATTAATATGGTACAGAAAAGGTCATTGTGCAAAGATCATAATTTTACAGGCTTGCTAGTCACCAAAATAGATTTAATTAAGTTTTCATGGAAAACAACACTTAATGAAGCAAGACTTAGAATTACTCTTCTAAAAATCCCATAAAAATTCACAGAGCTTTAAATTCATAAAAAAAGTTCTCTGCCTAAATTTCATCAATTTCCAGAAAGTATTTTATCCATAATAAATTTCTAAGCGAATAATACAAATTACTAAATTGTTAATGAAGTATCCAAAATAATGATCCTAAATTCATAATAAAATCTCCAAAGCTTGTTCTAACCTTAAAAACTACTCTACCCAAATCTCATCACTGTTCAGTGAGTTTTAGTGACATTTTCTATCTCTACAATTTTTGTGCTCTAAACTAAGGTTAGGGTTTTGAGGGACTTATTTACTTTAAAATCTATTAATATTTCTACAAGAGGATTCTAGCTACCATAGAATTCTATCCACCAAGTTTCAATTCAAAACCAGGTCATTTGACCACTTGCCCTTCACAAACCACCAAGAACCATCCTTAGGGTTTGACCTTAGGGCCTAGGGCAAATTTACCCCACTACACCTCAAAATCCATGAGAGGGTGCTAGGCATCATGCCTAGTCAGTGGCCAAAATCTCAGCCTCTGTTCAGGTGATCTGGCCACTCCAATCTCAAAGTGCACTTTTTACCTAAAAACCCCTTAATAAGGCAAAGATTAGGTTTGTCCATTTCCAATCAAAAACATCTCTAAATGATATGAAAAATCATACAGAGCCTCAAGATGAACCCAGGGACCACTCATCAAAATTTGGGAGGGTTTGGAAGTCATTAAGCCATCAAATTAATTTACCCTAAGTTTATTAAATTTTCCTAAAAACTATAGAAACACATTCTCCAAAAATTCCCATTTTTGGATAGGACCTAGGTATAGCTAGGGTAGACTCCCTTCCCAAATTTCAGATCAGTTGGTCAAGGGATGAAGGGTGGGCACACCTTTTAGTCTCCGTCTAGCTCTAGGTATAGATCCCACCAAAAGAGGTGCCTTGGTCAAACCAGTTGACCAAATTTACCCAAATTAATTTTAAAATAAAGTAGACTCATAGGGCTACAAATTATATGTTGACTATTTCTTCATATAAAGCCTCTAAGTATTTTTCATAAATTTTCTAAAGTGGCTATTATTTTGTACAGAAAATTCATATAAAAGAAAAGAATTAAATAACAGCACTAATCTTGAAGCAGATCCAACAGTTCTGGGTCTTCCTCTTCCTCCAGCCAAGGGCTGATATTATCCCGACCTGGAGTGCATTCCAGATACTACCACCGGCCATCCAGCCTCCTCTCTGGCCGGCCACCGCAACCACCACCTCCGTTGAGGTGGTGGCCATCGCCGGGCGGCGGCACGGCCGCCGGAGAGGTGGAATCCGGCGAACCCGTGACTACCTTTTTTTTGCGGGAAAATGGGAAGAGGTGCTCATCCGATCGGACTCCGTTGAGCCCGATTCTTAATCCTAAGAAGGCTAAGATCTACTCGTAGAGAGAGAGAGGAGGGGAGGACCTTGTTCGCGGGCTAGAGGCGTGCAGATCAACGAAAAGCCATTAATGGTGAAGGTGTCGCCGGCGGTCTTCAACAGCACACAGAACTCCCTCTTCTCCTTCAGGCAAAGTGTGGAAACGAGTGCTTGAGGTCTAGGGAGGCTTTTAAACCAGTAAAAGGAGGGAGGGGAAAGGTCTAACTGCTGGTGGCCATTAATGGCCCATTATAGCTTTTTCGGCCATGGTGGTGGGGGGGGGGGGCTGAAACGGCTCTGTCCAGCAAGCTAACGGTTGGAAACTCCTCCTCTTCCCTAGAGGAGTTGAGTCCAGCCATTAAAGAGGAGGGGGGCGGGGGAAGGGTCACGACATCAAACTCCATTAACGGCCATGATAGCTGGTTCTCGGCCATGGCCGTAACCGCTCCTCATTGCAAAATCGACGGTCCACGTGGCACAACTTCACTTGACCGGTCAACCTTTTAAATTAAGACTTAGCTAAGTCTTAATAAGAGAAAACGACTCATTTCCTAGACCGACCCGGTTCAGCTGAACCAGCATACAGCCAAAAAAAAAATCCTGCCAGAAAAATTCTAAGTAAAATGGCGTTGAGTGAGCTAAGCTCACTCAATGCCATCCAAGCTACGGCGTTGAGTGAGCTCTGCTCACTCAATGCCATCCATGCTGTGGCGTTGAGTTAGCTCTACTCACTCAACGCCATCCAGGATACGGCGTTGAGTAAACTCTGCTCACTCAACGACATCCAAAATACAGCCCTTTCAGACTATGGCGTTGAGTGAGCTCAGCTCACTCAACGCCATCCAGATTATGGCGTGCTCACTCAACGCCATCCAGCCTACTCAAGATGGCGTTGAGTGTAGTCTGTGCACTCAACACCATCTAGCTTATGGCGTTGAGTGAGCTCTGCTCACTCAACACCATCCAACCTACTTAAGACGGCGTTGAGTACAGTCTGTGCACGCAACGCCGTCTAGCTTATGGCGTTGAGTGAGCTCTGCTCACTCAACGCCATCCAGCCTACTTAAGATGGCGTTGAGTGCAATCTGTGCACTTAACGTCGTCTAGCTTATGGCGTTGAGTGAGCTAAGCTCACTCAACGCCATCCAGACTACGGCATTGAGTGATCTTAGCTCACTCAATGCCATTCCAAGATCACGGGCGTGACGGATTGGTCACGGGCATGCCAGGCCCATGTTGAAATTTTTGAGCTCGCCGTGTAACGACCCCATCCGTTAAATGACGTATAGTAGAAGGTCCGGCCGGGGCCCCACACTATATGCCACAAACAGACGGTGAGGTGACAGGATAATATCAAACCAAACGAGTCCTAACTCAAAGCATTCTAGCGGAAGCTTATTATGTGCAAGAACTCATACCACTGAATGTCCACTACTATATAAATATCCCATTTATATAAAAGACCAGGAATGTTAACAAGACCACACCGCACACGGCCTTAAGGCCTTACAAGTTACTCTTTACAATACATATAATTTCATACATCGGCACGCAGGCCGGCCACACATGAAATCCAACACTTCGCACGGCCTTCAAGGGCCTACCAGCAGCATGGGCTTTTGCCCGCTCAATCCAATCAGCCCGCAACACCTGCATATGGACGTCCACCCCATGGGTGATAAACAAAGCAACGGTCAGCATTCAGCTGACCAATTATAACGACCCCACCCCTTACCCGGGGTAGTGGTTCCTTCCCTGCATGTATAGCAATTTCAACATATATATAACATACACACAACATCACAAACGCCGGCCTCAATGCCAGGCGCTCCGTGCACTCAGGGCACCTTTATGGTTTGTACTTGGTAGGCGGGCATAAGCCTCCAAACCCCTGTGGAAGACCTCACGCACCCGTCTCACTCAGAGGTACGCACCACCCCAAAACCCGTGAGCACTACCAGTCGACCTACCCACGTAGTGTAACAAGCCTAGGGAATTCGCCCTGCTGCTTTGCTACCAATCGACCGCTCACCCGATCATAACATCGCCACTTGGTGGAGTGGGCATAAGCCTCCAAACCCCTGTTGAAGACCTCTCGCACCCACCCACTCAGAGGTGTCCGCACTCCATTATCCAGCTCTTAGCAAGCGTGCAACCAAAGGAGCTATGCAAAGCATCCTATACACCAAGCACATCGTCCTCACCATCTCCGCAGGCTAAACGATGAATACACGGAGTCTTCTCTGGTTCGCAATACAAACATCACCAATCCCGACATACGTCTGGATGGGCTTCACACAGCATGCCTATGTCGTACTACATACTTCCGGCTCTAGATGCAGACTCAACTGCTGGAATCACTTACGCGTTTCCATCTCTTGATGGAGGATCCCATGCACATGCAAAACAAAGGGCTTCACCTGCCCAAGGAAGAAAGATCGTTACCCTTGACGATCGCTTCGGCGCCATAGAAGAACTAGCCGGATGGAAATCATCGCAGCGGCCTTGCCTCCGCAACGCTGCACTCAGCTCTCTATTCGGCTCGACGAAGCTCCACCGGCGGCCGGAAAGCTCCTCCTCCAAGCTCTCCTCTCTTTCTTCTCTTTAGAAAGAGAAAGGCTAAGTGGAAATGAGATTTCATCTCAATCCACGGCCTTAAAGAGGCTGGAAATACTTTGGACCACAAGATCCAAATAGAAGGAAACGGACGGCCGAGATTTGCCCAACAAACCCAAAATTTGGCTGACACGGCCTGTGACACGCCCGTGTCACAGGCCGTGTACCCTTAAGCGGCACACGCGGTTTCGAACCGACTGAACAACACGGGCATCGACACGCCCGTGTCGACCCTGACACGGCCGTGTTATTCTTGAGACACGCCCGTGTCTCCTGCTACACGGCACTTACCGACTACCAAAACCAGTACACGGGTCAAAACACGGCAGCTGACACGCCCGTGTTTAGCTTGACACGCCCGTGTTCAAGGCCGTGTTCAAGGCCGTGTACGACTCTGACTTGAATAGGCCAAAATCGAAATTTAATTCGAACACGCCCTGGGACACGCCCGTGTTGAAGGCCGTGTCCCAGGCTCGACGATCGTCGACTCTCAAACGTCGACTAGCCTGAACACGCCCTGGGACACGCCCGTGTCCCAGGCCGTGTACCCTGACACGCCCTGGGACACGCCCGTGTCCCAGGCCGTGTTTAACAACCTGCTACTCAAAACTGTGTACAAACATATTTTGAGATTCTGGGGTGTTACAACCCTCCCCTCCTTATAGAAATTTCGTCCCGAAATTTAGCGCAACGCACAAGAATCAACACAACCACGCTGTTGCGATACAACCCAAAACGATCCAGGTTTAGAGTTCAGAGGTCACAACTTGTCTCACCCCATGGAATCGTACCCCCACAACTGTTTGTCACAAACAGAAATACATACATACATACAATAGACAACAAAATAAAGTGCACACTCCACTTTATTTCGGCTTCTCTGCATCTCGCAGAATCCGTTTAGCGGCTTCCATTAAGTCCAAAGCACGGATTTGCTGTTCTGCTTGATTTGAGCTTTGCGGCTCCTGCATCTCAAGAGTGTATATTCGCGGTTGCGCCCGCGATGCAGCCGACTCTGCCACAGCTTTACCCTTCTCATCATAGGACGCACCTGCCTTTCTTTCACCCCTTGACGCACCATTCCAGCAAAATCGAGCGATATGCCCTGGCTTCCCACAAATGAAACATGTACGCGGCTCAACCCGTTCTTGCCCAAACGTTGCTCCTGACGCAACATCTGAAGAAGTTTGTTCAGCAGGCCTGAACCGCTTCTTATCACGTTTCTTGAAATCTGATTGCTCTGATGGCGGAACTTTGAAGTCGGACTTTTCCACCACTAAGTTCTTCTTTTCCCGCACCCGCTTCAAATCCTTCTCTAGCGCACTAGCGGTATGCACCAATGCTTGGAATCCTTGGTTCACTGAACTCGGGAGAGCCAACCGCAGCTCATCACGCAACCCTTCATAGAACCTATTTGTCTTCCGCGCCTGGTCCACAAACGTCGACCCCGCATAACGACCGAGCTTGGTAAACACATGCAGGTAATCGTCCACGGTCTTATCACCCTGTACCAGACGTTGAAATTCATTTTCCATTGCAATTCTCTGCGCCATTGGCAAGTATTTCGCCCAAAATAATCTAGAGAATTCGTCCATCGATATGTCGCCCAGATCTCTACCTCCCAACTGGTGCAACTCGATCTCATCCCACCAAAGCCTCGCCTCTCCTTCCAGGAGGAAAGTGGCTAACGGGACTTTCTGCTCCTCACTAATCCTGAGCGCAGCCAGGATTCTTTTCACTCTAGAGAGCCAATCCTCGGCCTCTGTTGGAGACGTCGCTCCGACAAACGTAGGCGGATTAAACTCCATAAAGTGCTTAAGTTGCTCGTCCGCTGCTTGCACAGTAACCGGAACCTCAACATGCTCTTGCCTCGCACCAACCTCAACATGCTCTTGCCTTGCACCAACCTGCACTGGCGCCACAGCGGGCCTCGCTTGCCCAAAAGGTTGTGCCTGAAGCATAGCAAAGATCACCTCCGCAACTAAGCGCACCGTTTCCGCAGAAGGGGGAGGTGTAGGCACCTCAGGTGGTGCCGCACTCTCAACCGAACGCTGGGGCTCCGACGGCCCAGCTCCACTCCTCGTCACCTATAGGTGAACAAGATAGCATTACTTTCCATGGTAATACGGCAAACTCACCGAATAGACATACACACACATTCCTTAGTGGACATTCCAGAGTTCATTAGCATTACAGCAGGTCGCACAAACACGTGCTCGCCACCCCACAAAAGAATTTGACCACGAATTCGAAAGAGGAAGACCGACAAAAACCTCTGATACCAAATTGTAACGACCCCATCCGTTAAATGACGTATAGTAGAAGGTCCGGCCGGGGCCCCACACTATATGCCACAAACAGACGGTGAGGTGACAGGATAATATCAAACCAAACGAGTCCTAACTCAAAGCATTCTAGCGGAAGCTTATTAAGTGCAAGAACTCATACCACTGAATGTCCACTACTATATAAATATCCCATTTATATAAAAGACCAGGAATGTTAACAAGACCACACCGCACACGGCCTTAAGGCCTTACAAGTTACTCTTTACAATACATATAATTTCATACATCGGCACGCAGGCCGGCCACACATGAAATCCAACACTTCGCACGGCCTTCAAGGGCCTACCAGCAGCATGGGCTTTTGCCCGCTCAATCCAATCAGCCCGCAACACCTGCATATGGACGTCCACCCCATGGGTGATAAACAAAGCAACGGCCAGCATTCAGCTGACCAATTATAACGACCCCACCCCTTACCCGGGGTAGTGGTTCCTTCCCTGCATGTATAGCAATTTCAACATATATATAACATACACACAACATCACAAACGCCGGCCTCAATGCCAGGCGCTCCGTGCACTCAGGGCACCTTTATGGTTTGTACTTGGTAGGCGGGCATAAGCCTCCAAACCCCTGTGGAAGACCTCACGCACCCGTCTCACTCAGAGGTACGCACCACCCCAAAACCCGTGAGCACTACCAGTCGACCTACCCACGTAGTGTAACAAGCCTAGGGAATTCGCCCTGCTGCTTTGCTACCAATCGACCGCTCACCCGATCATAACATCGCCACTTGGTGGAGTGGGCATAAGCCTCCAAACCCCTGTTGAAGACCTCTCGCACCCACCCACTCAGAGGTGTCCGCACTCCATTATCCAGCTCTTAGCAAGCATGCAACCAAAGGAGCTATGCAAAGCATCCTATACACCAAGCACATCGTCCTCACCATCTCCGCAGGCTAAACGATGAATACACGGAGTCTTCTCCGGTTCGCAATACAAACATCACCAATCCCGACATACGTCTGGATGGGCTTCACACAGCATGCCTATGCCATACTACATACTTCCGGCTCTAGATGCAGACTCAACTGCTGGAATCACTTACGCGTTTCCATCTCTTGATGGAGGATCCCATGCACATGCAAAACAAAGGGCTTCACCTGCCCAAGGAAGAAAGATCGTTACCCTTGACGATCGCTTCGGCGCCATAGAAGAACTAGCCGGATGGAAATCATCGCAGCGGCCTTGCCTCCGCAACGCTGCACTCAGCTCTCTATTCGGCTCGACGAAGCTCCACCGGCGGCCGGAAAGCTCCTCCTCCAAGCTCTCCTCTCTTTCTTCTCTTTAGAAAGAGAAAGGCTAAGTGGAAATGAGATTTCATCTCAATCCACGGCCTTAAAGAGGCTGGAAATACTTTGGACCACAAGATCCAAATAGAAGGAAACGGACGGCCGAGATTTGCCCAACAAACCCAAAATTTGGCTGACACGGCCTGTGACACGCCCGTGTCACAGGCCGTGTACCCTTAAGCGGCACACGCGGTTTCGAACCGACTGAACAACACGGGCATCGACACGCCCGTGTCGACCCTGACACGGCCGTGTTATTCTTGAGACACGCCCGTGTCTCCTGCTACACGGCACTTACCGACTACCAAAACCAGTACACGGGTCAAAACACGGCAGCTGACACGCTCGTGTTCAGCTTGACACGCCCGTGTTCAAGGCCGTGTTCAAGGCCGTGTACGGCTCTGACTTGAATAGGCCAAAATCGAAATTTAATTCGAACACGCCCTGGGACACGCCCGTGTTGAAGGCCGTGTCCCAGGCTCGACGATCGTCGACTCTCAAACGTCGACTAGCCTGAACACGCCCTGGGACACGCCCGTGTCCCAGGCCGTGTACCCTGACACGCCCTGGGACACGCCCGTGTCCCAGGCCGTGTTTAACAACCTGCTACTCAAAACTGTGTACAAACATATTTTGAGATTTTGGGGTGTTACAACCCTCCCCTCCTTATAGAAATTTCGTCCCGAAATTTAGCGCAACGCACAAGAATCAACACAACCACGCTGTTGCGATACAACCCAAAACGATCCAGGTTTAGAGTTCAGAGGTCACAACTTGTCTCACCCCATGGAATCGTACCCCCACAACTGTTTGTCACAAACAGAAATACATACATACATACAATAGACAACAAAATAAAGTGCACACTCCACTTTATTTCGGCTTCTCTGCATCTCGCAGAATCCGTTTAGCGGCTTCCATTAAGTCCAAAGCACGGATTTGCTGTTCTGCTTGATTTGAGCTTTGCGGCTCCTGCATCTCAAGAGTGTATATTCGCGGTTGCGCCCGCGATGCAGCCGACTCTGCCACAGCTTTACCCTTCTCATCATAGGACGCACCTGCCTTTCTTTCACCCCTTGACGCACCATTCCAGCAAAATCGAGCGATATGCCCTGGCTTCCCACAAATGAAACATGTACGCGGCTCAACCCGTTCTTGCCCAAACGTTGCTCCTGACGCAACATCTGAAGAAGTTTGTTCAGCAGGCCTGAACCGCTTCTTATCACGTTTCTTGAAATCTGATTGCTCTGATGGCGGAACTTTGAAGTCGGACTTTTCCACCACTAAGTTCTTCTTTTCCCGCACCCGCTTCAAATCCTTCTCTAGCGCACTAGCGGTATGCACCAATGCTTGGAATCCTTGGTTCACTGAACTCGGGAGAGCCAACCGCAGCTCATCACGCAACCCTTCATAGAACCTATTTGTCTTCCGCGCCTGGTCCGCAAACGTCGACCCCGCATAACGACCGAGCTTGGTAAACACATGCAGGTAATCGTCCACGGTCTTATCACCCTGTACCAGACGTTGAAATTCATTTTCCATTGCAATTCTCTGCGCCATTGGCAAGTATTTCGCCCAAAATAATCTAGAGAATTCGTCCATCGATATGTCGCCCAGATCTCTACCTCCCAACTGGTGCAACTCGATCTCATCCCACCAAAGCCTCGCCTCTCCTTCCAGGAGGAAAGTGGCTAACGGGACTTTCTGCTCCTCACTAATCCTGAGCGCAGCCAGGATTCTTTTCACTCTAGAGAGCCAATCCTCGGCCTCTGTTGGAGACGTCGCTCCGACAAACGTAGGCGGATTAAACTCCATAAAGTGCTTAAGTTGCTCGTCCGCTGCTTGCACAGTAACCGGAACCTCAACATGCTCTTGCCTCGCACCAACCTCAACATGCTCTTGCCTTGCACCAACCTGCACTGGCGCCACAGCGGGCCTCGCTTGCCCAAAAGGTTGTGCCTGAAGCATAGCAAAGATCACCTCCGCAACTAAGCGCACCGTTTCCACAGAAGGGGGAGGTGTAGGCACCTCAGGTGGTGCCGCACTCTCAACCGAACGCTGGGGCTCCGACGGCCCAGCTCCACTCCTCGTCACCTATAGGTGAACAAGATAGCATTACTTTCCATGGTAATACGGCAAACTCACCGAATAGACATACACACACATTCCTTAGTGGACATTCCAGAGTTCATTAGCATTACAGCAGGTCGCACAAACACGTGCTCGCCACCCCACAAAAGAATTTGACCACGAATTCGAAAGAGGAAGACCGACAAAAACCTCTGATACCAAATTGTAACGACCCCATCCGTTAAATGACGTATAGTAGAAGGTCCGGCCGGGGCCCCACACTATATGCCACAAACAGACGGTGAGGTGACAGGATAATATCAAACCAAACGAGTCCTAACTCAAAGCATTCTAGCGGAAGCTTATTAAGTGCAAGAACTCATACCACTGAATGTCCACTACTATATAAATATCCCATTTATATAAAAGACCAGGAATGTTAACAAGACCACACCGCACACGGCCTTAAGGCCTTACAAGTTACTCTTTACAATACATATAATTTCATACATCGGCACGCAGGCCGGCCACACATGAAATCCAACACTTCGCACGGCCTTCAAGGGCCTACCAGCAGCATGGGCTTTTGCCTGCTCAATCCAATCAGCCCGCAACACCTGCATATGGACGTCCACCCCATGGGTGATAAACAAAGCAACGGTCAGCATTCAGCTGACCAATTATAACGACCCCACCCCTTACCCGGGGTAGTGGTTCCTTCCCTGCATGTATAGCAATTTCAACATATATATAACATACACACAACATCACAAACGCCGGCCTCAATGCCAGGCGCTCCGTGCACTCAGGGCACCTTTATGGTTTGTACTTGGTAGGCGGGCATAAGCCTCCAAACCCCTGTGGAAGACCTCACGCACCCGTCTCACTCAGAGGTACGCACCACCCCAAAACCCGTGAGCACTACCAGTCGACCTACCCACGTAGTGTAACAAGCCTAGGGAATTCGCCCTGCTGCTTTGCTACCAATCGACCGCTCACCCGATCATAACATCGCCACTTGGTGGAGTGGGCATAAGCCTCCAAACCCCTGTTGAAGACCTCTCGCACCCACCCACTCAGAGGTGTCCGCACTCCATTATCCAGCTCTTAGCAAGCATGCAACCAAAGGAGCTATGCAAAGCATCCTATACACCAAGCACATCGTCCTCACCATCTCCGCAGGCTAAACGATGAATACACAGAGTCTTCTCCGGTTCGCAATACAAACATCACCAATCCCGACATACGTCTGGATGGGCTTCACACAGCATGCCTATGCCGTACTACATACTTCCGGCTCTAGATGCAGACTCAACTGCTGGAATCACTTACGCGTTTCCATCTCTTGATGGAGGATCCCATGCACATGCAAAACAAAGGGCTTCACCTGCCCAAGGAAGAAAGATCATTACCCTTGACGATCGCTTCGGCGCCATAGAAGAACTAGCCGGATGGAAATCACCGCAGCGGCCTTGCCTCCGCAACGCTGCACTCAGCTCTCTATTCGGCTCGACGAAGCTCCACCGGCGGCCGGAAAGCTCCTCCTCCAAGCTCTCCTCTCTTTCTTCTCTTTAGAAAGAGAAAGGCTAAGTGGAAATGAGATTTCATCTCAATCCACGGCCTTAAAGAGGCTGGAAATACTTTGGACCACAAGATCCAAAAAGAAGGAAACGGACGGCCGAGATTTGCCCAACAAACCCAAAATTTGGCTGACACGGCCTGTGACACGCCCGTGTCACAGGCCGTGTACCCTTAAGCGGCACACGCGGTTTCGAACCGACTGAACAACACGGGCATCGACACGCCCGTGTCGACCCTGACACGGCCGTGTTATTCTTGAGACACGCCCGTGTCTCCTGCTACACGGCACTTACCGACTACCAAAACCAGTACACGGGTCAAAACACGGCAGCTGACACGCCCGTGTTCAGCTTGACATGCCCGTGTTCAAGGCCGTGTTCAAGGCCGTGTACGGCTCTGACTTGAATAGGCCAAAATCGAAATTTAATTCGAACACGCCCTGGGACACGCCCGTGTTGAAGGCCGTGTCCCAGGCTCGACGATCGTCGACTCTCAAACGTCGACTAGCCTGAACACGCCCTGGGACACGCCCGTGTCCCAGGCCGTGTACCCCGACACGCCCTGGGACACGCCCTAGGTCACGGGCGTGACGGGTTGGTCACGGGCGTGCCAGGCCCATGTTGAAATTTCTGAGCTCGCCGATCATCTTTCTGAGGTCGACGATCGTCGAATGGGTCACGCACTAGGTCAAGGGTGTGACAGGTTGGTCACGGGCGTGCCAGGCCCATGTTGAAATTTCTGAGCTCGCCGATCATATTTCTAAGGTCGATGATCATCGAAGGGGTCACGCCCTAAGTCACGGGCGTGACGGGTTGGTCACGGGCGTGACCAACCCGTGACTCGAACTCTTAGTCGATAGACTTCAATTCCTGGGTTTCCTAGGGTTCTGTTATGACAAAACCACTTCTAGGGGTGTAGTTGGAAATGGGATGTTACAAATCCCAATAAACAAAATAAAGATTTTGTCCCTGAAATCAAGGTTAAGCCTACGGGGGCTCCTATCGGGAGAAAGAAGCTTGTAACATCCCATGAGAGTTGAAAGATTTACATCTCTACGCCACGTTTGCTATGTGCGGTTTGAAGGTGATAGTCAAATCTTAGACCAATTCGTCTAACTGACAAGGTATATACCCCAATAAACAAAGATTAGCCCATATTCTTGAAATTTCAGTCCTACTGGTTTAAGTAGGAACGCAAATTGAACATTTTGAGAGGTTGTGAGGTATACCTGACTGAATAGCTCTGGATACTTTTGTCGCATCAGGTCCTGCGATTACCAAGTATGCTCCTCCTGACCGTGGTTCCTCCACAAAACCTTGACTAACGGAACCTTCTTACGTCACAAGACCCGCACTGCCGTGTCATCGATCCTGATAGGCTCCAAGTTGACTGACCTATCCGAGGCAACCGGGCCATCTGCTGTGGAAATCAGCTGCTCTGGCCGTAGAAGAGCCCTCCGTAGTGAGGAGACGTGAAAGACTTCATGCAATCCCGCTAACTCTAGCGGTAGCTCCATTCTATAAGCCAAGGGGCCGATCCGCTCCAGGATCCTATAAGGCCCCATATATCTCGGACTAAGCTTCTTCCGCCCGCGAACCCGCGAGACTCCGTGCATCGGCCGTATCTTCAAGAAAACTCGGTCCCCCACCTGGAACTCCACCTGACGATGCCTCGCATCGTAATATTTGGCCTGCCTACTCTGGGCTTCCAACATCCTGTTCCGGATCAATCTAATCTGAGCATCTGTATCTCCTACAAACTCCGAGCCTAGTGCCTGCGGATCCTCATCCAGAACCCATTATAGTGGGGTCCTGCACCTTCTTCCATACAATGCCTCGTATGGAGCCATGCCTATGCTGGACTGATGGGCGTTGTTGTATGAAAACTCGACCAGTGGCAGCAATCTCTCCCAAGGCTTGCCGCGGTCCAAAATACATAGACGCAAAAGATCTTCCAGTGTACGATTGGTGCGCTCCGTCTGCCCGTCGGTCTTAGGGTGAAAAGCTGTGCTGAATGTCAAATGAGAACCCATATTGGCCTGGACTGACCTCAACTCCCTGGATGTAAACTGCCCATCCCGATCCGAAACGATAGTCTTGGGCACCCCATGATAACGCACATACTGCTCAATGAACCTCCGTACTAATACACTAACCGGAGCGTCCTTCACCACTGGAATGAATCTGGCCACCTTTGTTAGCCTGTCCACTATCACCCAGATCGAGTCATTTCCCGCACGGGATCGAGGTAGCCCATGTATGAAGTCCATGGCTATATCCTCAAATTTCCACTCCGGCACCGGAAGTGGCTGCAGCAAGCCTACCGGGTTCCTACACTCTACCTTTACGAGTTGGCAGGCCTCGCAATGCGTCACAAAGTACATTATGTCCTTCTTCATACCCGGCCAATACATCATCCTCTTCAAATCCTTTACCATCTTGGTGATTCCCGGGTGCACCGAGTATCGGCTGCAGTGAGCTTCTGTCATAATGTCCTCCCGGATCTGGCCTCCTGCCGGTATGTAGACCCTGCCTCTGAAATACAGGAGACCATCCCTCAAAGAGTAATCTCCTGTGGTGCCTTCCTCCAAGGCTCGGAATATCGGCTCAGCTCTCACATCCAGCTTCTGCCCATCTCTGATGCGGTCCCAGATATCATCTGTAGTAACCATCGATCGCAGATACTCCATGTATAACTCCTGGTCATCCTCGGTCACTAGTAATATCTGCATCTCCTCGAATGATTTAACCAACTCCAAGTCCATCAGCTACGGGACTACTCCTGACGTACTCGCTCTCTGACTTAAAGCGTCTTCGACCACGTTTGCCTTCCCTGGATGGTAGTGCATGGTATACTGGTAGTCCGACAGAAACTCCACCCAGCATCTCTGCCTGATGTTTAACTCCTTCTGTGTGTCTACGTATTTCAAGTTCTTATGGTCTGAGAAGATATCGCAATGAACTCCGTAGAGGTAGTGTTGCCAGATCTTAAGAGCAAAAATGACTGCCCCCATCTCCAAATCGTGCACGGGGTAGTTCTGCTCATGCTGCTTCAACTAACGGGAGGCGTAAGCTATTACGTGCCTGTTTTGCATCAGAACGACACCCATCCCCTGATAGAAAGCATCTGTGTACACCTGGAATCCTTCCTTCCCTGATGGAAGAGCAAGGATGGGAGCCGAGATAAGACGATCCTTCAGCTCCTAAAAAGCAGATTCACATCATGGTGTCCAAATAAAAGGGGACTCCTTCTTCGTCAGAGACGTAAGAGGGAGGGAAATTTGAGAGAACCCCTTTATGAACTTCCGGTAATAACCGGCAAGTCCTAAGAAACTTCGAACATCCGAGGCCGACTTTAGTGGTGGCCAATCCCTTACTGCCTAGACCTTTGTTGGATCTACTGCCAGACCTGCTCCACTGATGACATGGCCTAAGAAGGCCACCTCCTTTAGCAAGAACTGGCACTTGCTGTACTTGACATACATCTTATGCTCCCGCAGCTTCTCCAAGGTCAAGGCCAGATGCCTCGCGTGCTCCTCCTCCATCCTTGAATAGATAAGGATGTCGTCGATGAATACGATCACAAAGACATCCAGATACTGTTCGAACACCCGGTTTATCAAGGCCATGAATGCAGAGGGTGCATTCGTGAGCCCAAAAGGCATCACGGTAAACTCGTACAAACCATATCTGCTGCTGAAGGCCATCTTTGGTATGTCCTCCTCCCGAATGCAAAGCTGTTAGTACTCCGATCTCAGATAAGGCTTTGAGAACCAATGGGCTCCCTCCAGCTGGTCAAATAGCTCGTCTATCCTTGGCAAGGGATAAGTATTCTGGATTGTCAACCTGTTCAGGGCCCGATAATCTATACACAGTCGAAGAGTCCCGTCCTTCTTCTTGACGAATAACCCCGGAG
Organism: Platanthera zijinensis; assembly: GCA_039513925.1. Taxonomy (NCBI): domain Eukaryota; kingdom Viridiplantae; phylum Streptophyta; class Magnoliopsida; order Asparagales; family Orchidaceae; genus Platanthera; species Platanthera zijinensis. Next base: position 222,056,009 of record CM077080.1, on the reverse strand, counting down.
CTCCGCATGGTGAAGAGCTAGGCCGAACGAACCCGACCTCCACTAACTCCTGAAGCTAGCTTCGAAATTCCACCAACTCCTTTGGGGCCATTCAATAGGGAGCTCTGGATACCGGCTTAGCCCCCGGTATAAGCTGAACCTGGAAGTCCTTCTCTCGGTGCGGGGGTAGCCCTGGTAGCTTCTCCGGAAATATGTCGGCAACTACTAGAATATCTGAAATGGAGTCCTTGGCCACGACCGCCTCGAAAAGGACCTGATAAACCTCTTCCCCCTGCAGATGAGCCTTAATGGCCTGCACAGGTGATAATAATATGCGGGGTGCTGGTATAATACCTTCGATAACAATAAAGGAGTCCCCATGCCTCATGATGATCCTCTTCGCCACGCAGTCAATCTGGGCACGGTTCCATGACAGCCAAGTCATGCCTAAGATCAGATCGTAATCTGGCATCTTCAGAATCATCGTTGGTGCTTCAAACGCCTTCCCACAGATCTCCGCTTCCATATTGTAATTAGCAGAGGTCATTAGCTCTGATCCATCGGGTAGGCGTACCCTCATCATCTTTCCGGTGAACGGCTCCACGCCTGCCAATCCTTTCACGAAATCTTCCGACACAAACGAGTGCGAAGCACCAGTGTCAAAGAGCGTGTGAGCGGGCTTGCCACTAATGAAAACTATGCCTGAGGTAATTAAGTGTCTTAGTATTCTTATTATAGTCGTCTTCTCTTAATTTCTAACTAGGTTATGTCTAGAAAAACTAGTTCATAGGAAGAAACTTAAAAGTACTGCCATACCTGCGATAACCTGGTCCTGGTTCCGGGACTGTGTCAGGTCTAGAGCATACACTTGCTCCCTCTCTGGCCTGTGGCCTCGGTCCTGAAATCCTCGTCCTCGATCATGTCCTCGGCCACCAAACTATCGAGGAGGTGGGGCGCCCTGATGTGCTGGTGGGGGTGCTCGCCTCACAGGGCAGTTCCTCTTGATATGCCCCGGCTGATTGCACTGAAAGCATACCGGTGCCTGCTCTGCTGTCCTTGGCATCTCTAGCATCTGTAAAGGTTGGGAAGCCAATACCCCCTGACTCCTCTGCTCCAGCCCAATCTCCTGACGAGGTTGATCCCCGTTCCTTCTCTCCCCAATATCCTGATCTCGAGGACAGTCTCTACGACCTCCAATCACTGTATCATCAGCTAGTCTCTTCCGGCTCTTGACTGTAAGCTGATCCGCTTCTCTCTTTTTAGCCATCTCCAGAATCCTGGTCAAACTCCCCTCTGAGACGAAGAGGAGGGCCTGTCTCATGTCGTCTTGCAGCCCCTTATAAAACCTCTTGGCATAGCCAGCGTCGTCCAACTGATAAGCATCTGCATAGCAGGCCAGGTGAGTAAACTCCTGATAATACTCCAGCACCGTCCTGTTCCCCTACCTCAACCACAGGAACCTATCCTCCAGCTCGTCCCTCGCTGACTGAGGTACAAAATGTCCCAGGAGCACTGCTCTGAACTCCTCCCAAGCAATATCTGTGCAATCCATACCCGCAAAGGTGGTGTCTAGCTGTGACTTCCACCACCTCTTTCCGTGTGACTCCAGGCAGGAGGCTGCCAAAGCAACTGCCTCCTCAGTGGGGCATTAAATCCCCGCAAGCATCTCGTAGATTGTATCCAACCATTCCTCCGTGCGTACTGCCTACTCCGTCCCCAGGTAGGATGGAGGGGAAAGTCCCCGGAAGACGCTCATCCAGTTGGCCCCGGGGTTTGGTTGTGGAGTCGGGGCTTGCTGAGCTTTGAAGGCCTCCAGAATGGTCGTCAGTGTTTGCCCCATCTCCGTCTACTGGAACGGAGCTGGAGCCGGCGGAGGTGGGACCCTATTCGGAGCCTAGGGTGTCCCCTGCTGTGGTGTAGGGTTCGTCGCAGGCTACAAGGAAAAATTCCATTTGTTAGTGAACGTATGAATGGAATATAAGAAAGGGATAGGATGGACTTTCACATGTGATTTCCCTTATAGGAACACCATTGCTTTCGCTGCTAGTTTGTCCGCAAACTAAGCTCGCACGGGGGTGGCCCAAAATTTGTGGACTACTTCTCTTTCGATCGAGGTCTGCTTTGATACAACTTGTAAGACCCCTTTTTTTTTCTTTTTGAACCACCGAGGTCTTAGCCCAGAATTGCCGCTTTGCGGTGGCACCGACTCACGGGAAGGCTGCCACTACAAAATGCCAATTCTGCCGGCCCTTTTCGATCACAAAGAGAGAGAAGTAAGTATTACACTGAATGTAAACATGTCCACAGAAACACATATGAATAAAATCACAAAAAGTCCATCAATATATAGAAAGTACTGCAAAGAATAGTTCAGATGAAATAAAGAAACGGGCTCGAGCCCGGTACATCAGAGTCCTCACTACAAATCACTCATCGCGAAAGCTATAAAATTACTAAACACTCACGGAGCTGGTCACAGGTGCTCCGGTGCTAGACTGGCCCACCTCCATGCGCACCGTACTCCGCTGGTGCTGGTCCCTGGGCTGCTGGTCCATGTCTCCCATCCGGAGCTCCTGTAATGTTGTGGTTTGAAAACTATTAGTCATAAATACTAAGCCCTATCATCCCCTACCCCTCCCCCCACGGCTCCTAAGCACCGAGTGGAGAGGAGGAAAGGGAAGCTACAATGGTGGAGAATGATCAAACAGATGACAATGGAACTATTCTAACAATTGTTCATGGTGTATAAATAACTAATTAAAATAGAGTACAACTAGCAGTTCTACGGTAGTGAGTAGTAAAGTAAAACATGTAGTAGATCAATATATATATATATGAAAGCAAACAGAAAACAAGTAAGTAAGTAAGTAACCTTAAATTATATGAATGCTCATACAAACTTATAAGTTAAGGGATCTTTTGCAAGACTCCCATAGTATAAAAAGTCACATACCGATTTATACGTTGGGGTGTCGGTTGTGTGCAAATATGAGTGTAGTGATATGCTATGCCATGATTCATGCAAGTGAAACTCACGCACACGACTCTATGCGCACAGACCTTTAGTTCCCCCTGTTCGGGCAGCTAGCTTCACTCCCAGGAACCTCCATAGTGGCAAACATAGACAGTGGGTCGGGCCCCCACTCCTAGGCGGGTATCCACACTACCGGGCCTAGCCCTTCCGTACGCCCCTAGAAGAACACAACCTAGAGTATCCGCGTACTAGTGTTGGCTATATCCACACAACTTTCTTTGGCTAAGTGTCCCACACCGCCGAGTCAACGTACCGATGTCGGTGTGAACGACAATCAAATATCGAAGACCCACCACCTTATTCTGTATTCAAACCCTCGAGCCCTCGGCTCCCCGGACTGTCCCGTCCGTGCATCTACCTTCAGAGCTACCGTCTTAATGGCAACCAAACCAACTTATTCTACCTCCCTATCTACCGGGGTGTGTGAATGTGCAACCCTAGATATTCTAGTTGCTCTTTTAGTTTATTATTCCTACGGTTTACGTTAGCCTAGGACTGCCCCCGGTATTCCCTGTGAAGGGCTCTCAAAGGGCACTAGGAACTATGATGCTAGTTGAAGCCCATCGTTCCCTTTCGCAAGGCACTTACTTTTATTGGTTATTATCCATTACCCGATCCCATTCATCTACTTTGGATCTAACCCTAGTGTGTTAAGACTCTTCCTCTCCCACCGGGAAGGACGATCTTTCGTCGGTCCCGAGCACCTCTTATGACTCGACAACCTACCAACCAAACCTCATCTTGGTTACTGAGGATGCATTCATACACATTTCCAAACCACTAACCCAACACCCAAATCCTCTAAGTTCATCTTGTAGCCTAATATGATTTCAACTGTTTTACTAAATGCAGACCATCCATAACTATATGAGGTATACAAGGGGAGGTACTCAAAATTGTCTTCCAAATCTCCTATAAAATTTACTGTAGGTCTATCATGACATAATTAGCCTAAATCCAGAAATTTATAATTTTCCTAATTAATCTGATATTTATTTAATTTTCCCAAAAGATTGGCCATGGGTAATTTAAACATGAACTACATGATTTTCTCAAGTAATGGCCACCCAAAAATTTTTATCACTAAATAACAGCAAGGTATCATTAAATACTAATTTTCATGATTTTACAGAAAGTATTTAGCCTCTAATTAATTTATACATTATACTCTCATTAATCATAAGTAAAGAAGGAAGTACTGAAATTACTCATCATAAAATTATAGAAAATTACTGAATATTAATATGGTACAGAAAAGGTCATTGTGCAAAGATCATAATTTTACAGGCTTGCTATTCACCAAAATAGATTTAATTAAGTTTTCATGGGAAACAATACTTAATGAAGTAAGCCTTAGATTTACTCTTCTAAAAATCCCATGAAAATTCACAGAGCTTTAAAATCATAGTAAAAGTTTTCTGCCTAAATTTCATCAATTTCCAGAAAGTATTTTCTACATAATAAATTTCTAAGCAAATAATACAAACTACTAAATTGTTAATGAAGTATCCAAAATAATGATCCTAAATTCATAATAAAATCTCCAGAGCTTGTTCTTACCTTAAAAACTACTCTACCCAAATCCCATCACTGTTCAGTGAGTTTTAGTGATATTTTCTATCTCTACAAGTTTTGTGTCTTAAACTAGGGTAAGGGTTTTGAGGGACTTATTTACTTTAAAATCCATTCATATTTCTACAAGAGGATTCTAGCTACCCTAGAATTCTATCTACCCTAGAATTCTATCTACCAAGTTTCAGATCATAAACAGGTCATTTGACCACTTGCCCTTCACAGACCACCAAGAACCATCCTTAGGGTTTGACCTTGGGTCCTAGGGAAAATTTACCCCAATCTACCTCAAAATCCATGAGAGGGTGCTAAGCATCATGCCTAGTCAGTGGCCAAAATCTCAGCCTCTGTTCAGGTGATCTGGCCACTCCAATCTCAAAGTGCACTTTTGACCTAAAAACCCCTTAATAGGGCAAAGCTTAGGTTTGTCCATTTCCAATCTAAAACATCTCTAAATGAGATGAAAAATCATACAAAGCCTAATGATGAACCCAGGGACTACTCACCAAAATTTGGGAGGGTTTGGAAGTCATTAAGCCATCAAATTAATTTACCCTAAGATTATTAAATTTTCCTAAAAACTATAGAAAAAAATTCTCCAGAAATTCCCATTTTTGGGCAAGCCCTACGTATAGCTAGGGTAGACTTTCTTCCAAAATTTCAGATCATTTGGTCAAGGAATGAAGGGTGGGCACACCTTTTAGTCTCTGTCTAGCTCTAGGTATAGATCCCACCAAAAGAGGTACCCTGGTCAAACAAGTTGACCAAATTGACCCAAATCAATTTTAAAATAAAGTAGACCCATAGGGCTACATATTATATGTTGACTATTTCTTCATATAAAGCCATTAAGTATTTTTCATAAATTTTCCAAAGTGGCAATTATTTTGTACAAAAAATTCATATAAAAGAAAAGAATTAAATAACAGCACTAATCTTGAAGCAGATCCAACATTGTTGGGTCTTCCTCTTCCTCCAGCCAAGGGCTGAGATTATCCCGACCTGGAGTGCATTCCAGATGCTGTTGCCAGCCATCCAGCCTCCTCCCTGGCCGGCCACCGCCACCACCACCTCCGTTGAGGTGGTGGCCATCGCCGGGAGGCGGCGCGGCCGCCGGAGAGGCGAAATCCGGCGAACCCGTGACTACCTTTTTTTGCGGGAAAATGGGAAGAGGAGCTCTTCCGATCGAGCTCTATTGAGCCCGATTCTTAATCCTAAGAAGGCTAAGATCTACCCGTAGAGAGAGAGGAGGGGAGGACCTTGTTCGCGGGCTAGAGGCGTGCAGATCGATGGAAAGCCATTAATGGTGAAGGTGTCGCCGGCGGTCTTAAATAGCACACAGAACTCCCTCGTCTCCTTCAGGCAAAGTGTGGAAATGAGTGCTTGAGGTCTAGGGAGGCTTTTAAACTAGTAAAAGGAGGGAGGGGAAATGTCTAACTGTTGGTGGCCAGTAATGGCCCATTATAGCTTTTTCGGCCATGGTGGTGGGGGGGCTGAAACGGCTCTATCCAACAAGCTAACGGCTGGAAACTCCTCCTCTTCCCTAGAGGAGTTGAGTCCAGCCATTAAAGAGGAGGGGGGGGGGGGGGGGAAGGGTCACAGCTTCAAACGCCATTAACGGCCATGATAGCTGGTTCTCGGCCATGGCCGTAACCGCTCCTCATTGCAAAACCAACGGTCCACGTGGCGCAACTTCACTTGACCGGTCAACCTTTTAAATTAAGACTTATCTAAGTCTTAATAAGAGAAAACAACTCACTTCCTAGACTGACCCGGTTCAGCTGAACCAGCATACAGCCAGAAAATATCCTGCCAGAAAAATTCTAAGTAAAATGGCATTGAGTGAGCTCAGCTCACTCAACGTCATCCAAGCTACGGCGTTGAGTGAGCTCTGCTCACTCAACGCCATCTATGATGCGGCGTTGAGTGAGCTCTGCTCACTCAATGCCATCCAGGATACGGCGTTGAGTGAGCTCTGCTCACTCAACGCCATCCAAAATACAGCCCTTTCAGACTATGGCGTTGAGTGAGCTCATCTCACTCAATGCCATCCAGATTATGGCGTGCTCACTCAACACCATCCAGCCTACTCAAGGTGGCATTGAGTGCAGTCTGTGCACTCAACATCGTCTAGCTTATGGCGTTGAGTGAGCTCTTCTCACTCAACGCCATCCAGCCTAGTTAAGATGGCATTGAGTGCAGTCTGTGCACTCAACGCCATCTAGCTTATGGCATTGAGTGAGCTCTACTCACTCAACGCCATCCAGCCTACTTAAGATGGCGTTGAGTGCAATCTATGCACTCAACGCCGTCTAGTTTATGGCGTTGAGTGAGCTAAGCTCACTCAACGCCATCCAGACTACGACGTTGAGTGAGCTCAGCTCACTCAATGCCATTCCAAGATCACGGGCATGACGGATCAGTCACGAGCGTACCCGGCCCATGTTTATATTTTTGAGCTCGCCGATCGTCTTTCTGAGGTCGACGATCGTCGAAGGGGTCATGCCCTAGGTCACGAGCATGACGGGTTGGTCACGGGCGTGTCAGGCCTATGTTGAAATTTCTGAGCTCGCCAATCATCTTTCTGAGGTCGACGATCGTCAAAGGGGTCACGCCCTAGGTCACGGGCGTGATGGGTTAGTCACGGGCGTACCGGGTTAGTCACGGGCGTGCCAGGCCCATGTTGAAATTTCTGAGCTCGTCGATCGTCTTTCTGAGGTCGACGATTATCGAAGGGGTCACGCCCTAAGTCACGGGCGTGACAGGTCAGTCACGGGCGTGACCAACCCGTGACTCGAACTCTTGGTCGATAGACTTCAATTCCTGGGTTTCCTAGGGTTCTGTTATGACAAACCAACTTCTAGGGATCTTGTTTGAAATGGGATGTTACATGATTACCCTAATCACAGAGAACGGCTTGGAGTATTTGGTCTCTGAACCGTCAAGTATATGGAAGAAAGAAATTCTTTAATTTTACTCATCTACAACTATGGATTCTCAAGGACAGAAGATGAAGTCCATTGTTAACGGTACAAGGGTAAGACTCTCACAGAAGACAATAAGGAAGATGCTTCAACTCCCCAAGGTTAAAGAATATGATGAAATTACTCCATCCATGACAAAGGATGAAATCAGATGGTGTAGGATGGATCCAAATACCAAGATAGGATCCTCAATTACTAGGAAGGGAATGAATTCCCAAGGTAAATTTCTATCGGAGATTATAGGCAAAGTAATTCTCTACAAGATAGGAGGACATGATAGGATCTCTGCCTACATGTTCAAACTTATGATCAGAGTAATATTCAAAGTGTAGTTTTTGACAAGATTCAAGAAAGTGTTAAGAAACCTAATCTGGGTAGGATACTGAGCTTGTATCTGGCTTCCAGCATCCCAGATGTAATGAATCAAATTCCAGGATCTAAGATAAATCACATGAGGAGAATTAACTTGAGAATTCTATCCAAATGGGATAGAGTCTTAACCAAATAAGTTTCCACCCCACAGAAATCTGTGAAGAAAGATAAGAAGAAGAAAACTACTAACCAGGAAGCAGAATCTTCTAGTGATTCTGAAGAATTGGTTGTCTTCAGCTCGGATGAAGAACAACAAGGAAAGTCTCCCATACCACAACAAGATAAATAAGCTCAAGTTCAAGGGGAGAGCAGTCTACTACCAGAGAACCAGATGGTCTCCACTCTAGGGGGAGACAACACACATATTACAATTGTTCATGAACCTGAACAATCTCAGCTGCCTGCCCAAGGGGGACGTATTGCTTAAGCTGCACTAGAGAGTGAAAATGCCACTGATACGGTTATGGAAATAGTATCAGAAATCAACAATGAAGCACAAGTCAATAATGAGAAAGAAGCACAGGATGTGTAAGTGTTTGACAAAGCTCAAGATGAGCAAGTCCACTTCTCCAGTTTTGAGCAGTCCCTGGACAAAGATCTTGATGTCCAGGGGAAACCATTAGTTCCAAAAGACAACCTTATTCCTCCTGTTCAGATGCAACAAGAGTTCACATTGGAAGAATTGTTCCCTAACTTCAATGAACCAAGGACTGAGGGGGAGCAGCAAAGGATTGAGAAAGAGATACAAGGAACTGAGGGGGAGATGTCTCAGTATGCCCCTACTGATAAGGAAACTGTGAATATACAAAGCTCATCACAATCTTCTGATGATGAAGAAGCCTTCATGGCTAAGAAAAGGAAGTTGGTTGCTATCAGGAAAAGGAGCACAGGCTATTAGAAAGTCTTACAAACAGTCTCTCAACCATCTGCTCAAGGGATGGACTTCAGTTCACTGATGGTACAACTGCAAGTAAAGTTAGATGAGCAAAGACAATCTTTGGAGAAGTATGTGGATGAGACACATAAAGAACTGCAGTTCCAGATAGCTCAATAAATTAAATCCATCAGATTTGAAGTAAATTTGAATAAGAAAGAGATGACAAATTGCTTTCATAAAGGAGGTAATGATGTAGTTTACCTTGCTGAGCAACAACATGTGATAAAGACTGAAATTGAAGACATTGCAGTCAAGCAAGGATATATTCTAGAAAATCAATTCAGATCAAATGAAAATCTCAAGCACTCACATGATGAAATTCTCACTAAAATTGGAGGTATAGCCACTGATGTGAAAGCTGAACTTTCTAAACAAATTAAAGATGATGTAGCTGCTGTCCACACAGCCAATTAAGCTTCTCAAAAGGCTATTTCTGATCACTTGAACAAATTCAGAGACTACTACAAAGAAGGTACTGAATATCTGGCTGATTAAGTATGGTTTCAAAAGAATGATCTGAGAGATCATATAGCCAGAGAAGTCATAAAGGGGGAGAGCATATTAGTCAAAGCCAGCTCTGATCGTGCTAAATGGGTATCTAATACCATCAGAGCTACCCTTAGATTTCCACCCCTGTGTGATGAATATAACACTGCTGAATCTGGTGTTCAAACTGCTCATATTGAAGGTGTTCAGTAGGAAGTTGCATAGGTTATCTATCCTCTAGCAGAGTTTGCAACAGTACAACAGGAAGTTCAGAGCATGTATAGCCCTCCACAGGAGGCTCACAATGTTATTATTGAAAAAGTTGAAATGTCTGTAGTTGCTATGGAAGCTCAAAAAGAGGCCCAACTTTCTAAGAAAAGATTTAGAGAACAGGCAGAATTGAAGCCTGACTTTGAGCAGTAGAGTCCTACTTTTAGGAACATTATTCTTACTGCCTGGAAAGCTGTGAAAGATAAGATGCATGATAGAGGAAAATGGTACTCTGAACTAGAATGGAGCAATTATCAGAAGAGGCAAGATGCCATACATCAGCTCAGAAAGGATATCAAAGCTTGAAAGTTACCTGCTAACTCTGTGGTGTCTAGCAAGTACTTTCCAAAGCCTTTTCATTACTTTGAAAGACAGAAGATTAAGGCTGAAGAGCTCAAAAAGAAAGATCTGAAAGGGAAGAAGCCAGCTAAAGATTCTGAAGCCAATGTGCAAGCTAAGATCAAGTCTGGAAAAGGAATAGTTATTAAGGAGCCTAATCAATCTTAGGATAGATAGGCTAGTGTAAAGACCTATGTAATTTTTTGTTCCTTTAAGAATTCTGTAAAGCTACACTACTTTCTGATTAATGAAGATATCATATTCTTTGATGATATTAATTGTTATTTGGATTTATAAGTTACCCTGCTGTGAATTTATACATCTTATTCTTTGTTTAATTATGTGTGGTGTATATCATTGACTAAGGGTTATGACTTCTCCAAATAGAAGGAGATTGTTGGGTACATTGGAAAATGTGTACCAGATTTGGAGAAGCTTCACCTAACTCAATGGTATAAATCAAGGTCTATTTGATGGAATGTTTAGTTTCAGTGTGCAAGTTTAAGAAATGCAATAAAAATTTCTAAGTACAAGTGTCGACACCCAGGACAAGTTATGTCGACACCTGAAGCAGGAGCTGTGTCGACACCCATGAGTTATGTCGACACCAAAAGCAAGACTGTGTCAACACACGAGACTTGTGTTGACACACGCTCAACGCCATCTATCAATAATAGCTATACTGATTCTAAAAGTCTTGTGTCGACACATAGGACTTGTGTCGACACACACTCAATGACATCTGGACACACACTCAACGATATCTGGACATACACTCAACGACATCTGGATATACACTCAATGCCATCTATCAGCATCAGCTATGTCGAGAATAGGAGCAGTTGTGTCGACACACAGGACTTATGTCAACACATACAACAAAATCTGCGTCGAGAAGATAAAGAATGACTGTGTCGACACATTGGAAGCTATGTCGACATCATCAAGAATTGTGTCGACACTTGGTCTATTTGTGTCGACACATTTGAAGTATTTTGTTGAATGTTCCCTGCTGTGATAGAAGTTCAATGAAGGGTCAGTTGTCACGACTGAAGACTTGACAGCTATCATAAGTAACAAGACTGACACATCTATCAGTACTGTCAGAAGGCCGTTATAAACCGGATCAGCCAGTAATCATGGATGAACTCTATATAAAGGGCTGATCCATAACAACCAAAACAAAGAACAATAATACAGAATAGAATCAAGAGGAGAAATAACTGACTCAATAGAGATTGAGAACCAGTGAGGTGGAGCAAGATGCAAACCCAAAAGAAGGCAGATCCTGAAAAGTCTGCAAGTAAAATTCAGATCTGATTCTTAATTCAAGAAGGGAGCTGATTGAAGATCAACTCCAACTCCAATTGAAGATCAACCTTATTTTGTTCAAATTCAAGAAGCTTTGAAGAAGAAAAGTCAGGTTGGATCTAGAGTATTCAGTTTAATCAAGACCTGATCAAGAAGTACTCACCCTTTTATCTGTTGAACTGGGTGAAGTTTTTATTTTCATAAACAAACTTTTATTTGTAAGATCTGTTATAGATCTGAGTTGTAAGCCTAAATTTATAAAGGCTGAGGTAGGGCTGAGTTCCTGAGGTGTAAGACTTGAAGAAGTCTGAGTTATAGGCCTAGAGATAAAGGCTGAGGTAGGATTGTGTCCTGAGGTAAGATTCTTGGGAAGAATCTGAGGTAGGACTTGGAGAAGTCTAAGTTGTAGGAACCTATCAGGTTCTGAGTTGTAAGATCTGTGGATCTGAATTAGTGGAAGGAAGTTTGGTCGAATCCAGTTCTCTATTGAATAGGCGAAGGGGGGAAAGTGGACGTACCCATAACTTGGGGAACAACTATAAATCTTGGTGTGTTGTGCTGTGTATTTTCTGTGATTGTTTTTGTGATATTTGTGCCGTGTTAATTGCTTTAACTGTTAAAAAGGATTAGAACCTATTCACCCCCCTCTAGGTATTTAGGCTCTTGAAATCAAATCCTTCAACTTCAATTGAAAATTTTGAAGGATTTCTGAGTTCACTGGTTCAATCAACATCTGCTACAGCAAGAATAGAGGATTTCTCTGAGGAAGACGAATCAGTCTAGGCAATCCTTAACTGAAGATTGATTCACGATCCAAGCCGAGCCAAATATGAAGATCTTTCTCTGGATCATTGAATACGAAGAAGATATCTGAACAAAGTTTTATCTGGATAGAAGGAGAAGCAGAGCAATTCATTTCCTGCCAATAAAGGTTAGCTGATTGAAGACATTCATTCTTAATCTTCCCCCTTCATCGGCTAGAATGGTATTAAGGTCCTGAAGAACTTCCAACACAAGCTACAGATAGTCGAAGATTCTCATTCTTGTTGCTGGGAAGCAGATAGGGCTGAGAATTACTGAGCCCAAGAAGAAATTAACTCAGAGAATAATTTCTCTTGAGTCAAATTAACAAACTCTTTCAAAATCAGTAGATCTGTGAAAGATCTGTGTTGAGGACTAGATAGATTAGGCTGTGTGTGAGATCTAATTATAAATCCTAAATTATAAAGGCTGTGAGAAAAATCTGTGAGATCTGTGTTAGGGCTATGGGCCATATAATTGGATTCCTATGTGAATTTGTGTGGGGCTGTTTCTCCCAGCCTGTGTAAAGGGCTTTTGTGCCTGTGTGTAGTTGTCAGGTGATTACTATGTGGAGGACTGTAAGCTAGTGTTGTAAGTCTCAGTGGAGACTGACTGATCCAGTGGGATCGTGCTGTAATATCTGAGAAGCCATAGTTTTTGGAGAAGAGCCTTGTCTAATATACTGTTAGAAAAGCGGAGAGAGATAGTGGATGTACCCATATACTGGGGAACCACTATAAAATTTGTTGTTTTTGTTGTTTTGTAATATTTTCTTGGAAGTTTGTACACAGTGTCAAGCATAGAAGATTTTAAAGAATCTTAAAAAAGTGCAATAACCTATTCACCCCCCCCCTTCTAGGATTGCTACCCTAGAAGTTTAAGTGGTTCAGAGGGAGTATCAAGAAAAGACTTAACAGTAGGACTCAGTAAAGCTGTCAGAAGGTTAAGATGGGTTTCAGGAGAAGAGCTTTTCCATAAGAATCATGTATAAGATTTGTTAAAAAGTAATATACTTATGAGTGGTGTGTGGTGAAGGTTATTGCTATAGAGAGAGAAGGCGAGTGTAACTGATGTGAGAAGTTAAATGATGAATTCAAGGATGGTAATAGTGAGAGATAAAATCACGTTAGATCCAAGATAGTCTGTATCCATAACAGTGGATGGCTCTAGAGGTTGAAATCATGTGAGATACTGGGGATTAGCTGAGAAGGTATAGAAATATAGGAGATAGTGTTGTAAATATGAGTAGTGTGTAGTGAAACTAGCCTTAGAGTAGGACATGCCTTATCTGGAAGAAGGCATTTTTGATGTCTTTCTTGGAAGTTTTAATCCCATTGGTAATACTGTGGAGGAACAGAGAAATGAACAGATTAGGTTGCAAAGACTAAAGAGACAAGATTAACATCTAAAAAAGTCAGCAATACTCCTAGATGCAGGAAGCTCCTTTCTAGGGATGAAGTTGGAATTAGAGCTTTAGTGTGATAGGGCAGAGCACTAGAGTGGATCTGAGAACCGTTAGGTAGGGTAGGTTACAGCTGTCGTTAAACTTTGTAGGTGTGTGACTTAAGTACAGTCTGAGGGGACATTCAGGAGTCTAGAAATTTTATCGCATCTATGATGCAAACTGAAGTTATTTATAGACTCCTAAGGGTGTTAAGATCAGGAGGTCACTTTGAAACTTCCTCTCTACAGGAAGGAAAATTTTAGTATATGGAAGGAAGGGTCAAATTGTTCATGGAAGCATATGATCCTAGGATCTATATCACAGTTCAAGAATGACCCTTCATCCCAATGAAGATATCTGTCCTTGATGCAAATCTTCAGACTCCAAATAAGTACATTGAAATGACTAAGGATGAAGTCATATTAATAATAATAGATAAGAGGGCACAAAACATCATAGTTAGTGTCATAGATGACTCCACCTTTCAAAACCTGGTGCACTGCAAGACCTCAATGGAAATGTGGGACACCTTGATAATATATATAGAAGGCACTGAGGAAGTGAGAGATGATAGAAAGTAAATGCTAAATCAAGAGTATGAAACTTTCAGACAAATCAGGGAGGAGACCATAAATAGCTGTTATGAAAGGTTCTTCAGGACAGTCAATGAGTTAAAGACCTATGATAGGGTCTTTAGTAATTATGAGCAAAATGATAAGTTTTTTAGGTATCTTACTTGATACTGGGACACTAAGATATGTGCCATTAGAGAAGTGGCAAAGCTGGCATATACTCCACCATCCATACTGTTTGATAAGATACTTTCATATGAGATGCAGCTGACATCAAGAAAGGAGGAAGAGAAGACTAGTAGAGGCCAGGCCAAAGAAACTACTGTGCCCTTCAAGGCAGATAGCTCCAAGAGGAGCAAGGAGAAGAATTCTTCTCCCCTAAGAAGGCCAGCTGAGTCAGAAGATTCAGATCAAGAGGAATCAGGCTATAATATGTCTGATGAGGAGTTTGTTGCTTTCTCAAAGCAGTTTATGAGGCTGATGAAAAAGAAGGGGTGGAGGAGCAAACCTACCTTTTCCTTCCAGAACAAAGAGGACTACTATAGAAATAAGAAGAAACCCTCTAAAGAGGGCAGGTATGATCCAAAACCTGGTAAACATTTTTCTAAAAAGGTTGTTTATTTCTGTTGCAGCAAGCTAACTAGGTCATGTTGTGGTTGATTGTCTAGAGAAGAAAGAAGCTGGTGAAAAGAATCATCACCACAAGAGAAGCAAGAAGGAGAAAACCTTCATTGCTAAGAGGGAGAAAAGCTGGACTGAGTCTTCCTCATCAAAATCAGAAGAGGATGATGAAGCCTACATTGGGCTGATGACAAGATCACATGAGGAATCCTGTCAGGATCAGCTTGGACCATCTAAGGTACATTCTTTATCCAACTCTTCATCCAAGTCCAAGTATGTGACTGGTTCAGATTCAAGTGCTTCTTCCTTAAGAGATGAAGATGGCTCTAAATTTGAGGAAGACATAAATCAAATGATTGAAAGATATGGTGAACTTATGGAAGCATTCAGAAGGAGTAAGTTGTTGACCAAACAATAGGCTCAGGAGGTTGCATCTCTGAAGCTTGCTGCTTCCCAGTATTCTGAAACAGCAACTTTGCTAGAGCAGAAAATTAGGGCAGTTAGCCAGCTGAAGAATATTACTGTTATTCAGATGGGCACCATAACTTTTAAGAATAAGTTTATGTAGAATCTAGAAAGTAAACTCCAAAAGGAGAAAGAGCTAGTGGCTAAGTTTTCAAAGCCATGTACTATGTTTTCTTTGAAAGATTCATTCTCCTCCCAAAAGGATAAGAAAGGGATAGGCTTCAAAGGGAACACTAGAGCTGGTAATTCCAAAAGGAAGAACATAGCTGTTCACCACTATGGTGGTAGGAATGAAAAGGGTGCTTATAGCTACAAGGCAGCCCATGAGGAGGTTCAAATGACCCATCCTGGACCATTTAGGTTTGGGGTACCAGCCCCAGCACTCAAGAAAAAGTCTGATATTGTACTTGCTAGACTGAGAGCTACTGACAGCAATGCTGTTAAAGTATCCCTTAAAAGGAGGTACACCATCTATGAGTGCTGGTGTTGTGGAAAAATGGGCCACTATGCCATTGATTGCTTGCACAATAATAATGTACAGAGAGCTAATGTACACTTACCTGTCAGAAGAGCTACAGACAAACATGTTCATTTTAAGCCTAACATGCACCTAGGACCCAATGAAAATTGGGGTCCTAAGGATAAGTGATTTATTTCTTACAAGTGAGTCCAAGTTGCCATACCCATATATGGTACTTGGTTGTTCCAGGCACATGACTGGAACAAAGTGCATCCTGAAGGATTTCATTCCAGTAAAGGATGGACTTAAGGTGATATTTGGTAGATCAGATAAAGGGATCACCAAAGGTTATGATAAGATCACTAATGACTTAATCACCTTCACAAAAGTGGCTTATGTGGAAGGGTTGCAACACAACCTTATAAGCAAAAGACAACTATGTGATCTTGGCTATTTCATTTCTTTCCACAAGTATAAGTGCCATATAAGAAGATCAAGTGACCAAGAGGTCACTTTGACTGGCACTAGGAGTTAGAATGTCTATTATCTTAATTTTCTTTGTTTATCATCAGACTCTCCCATTTGTCTAGTTGCAAATGAGAAAACCTCATATTGTGTCAAATGGCATAAGTGACTAGCTCATTTGAATTATAAGACTATAGGAAAGCTCTATAGTCAAGAGTTAGTTAGGAATGGTCCTAACATGAAATGCTCTAAGGAAGGTATTTGCTCTGCATGCCAAAAGGGCAAGCAGACAAAAGCTTCTTTCAAAAGCATTGAGACTAAAGATTCTGTGAGGTGTTTATACCTCTTGCATATGGACTTGTTTGGTCCAATGCCAGTTCATAATCTAAGTAGGAAGATCTACACCTTTGTGGTGGTTGATGACTGTTCCAGATTTGTTTGGGTATTCTTTTTGAAGAAAAAGTCTGAAACCCCAAATGCTTTCAAGATATTTCTTGTAAATACAGAATGAGGTGAACAGTACTGTGATCAAAATCAGAAGTGACCATGAGACTGAGTTTTAGTCTGAATGCATGATAAGAATCTGTGAATATCATGGGATTAAGCAATAGTTTTCCTCTCCAAGAATACCCCAGCAAAATGGGATAGTTGAGAGGAAGAATATAACTCTCATAGAGGCTGGTAGAACACTACTAAATGACACTTCTCTCCCAGAATATTTCTGGGCTGAGGCTGTAAATACATCTTGTCATGTACTTAACAGGGCTTCTATCACCAAGAGCCACAATAAGACTCCCTATGAGATTATGAAGGGTAGGAAACCAAACCTTGCATATCTCAAAATTTTTGGGAGCAAGTGCTTTGTACTCGACAATGGGAAATCCTATAAAACTAAGTTTGATGCCAAAGCCTATGAAGGGATATTTGTTGGGTACAATAATCATAGTAAGACTTATAGGATCTATAACTTGACAAGTCAAGTTGTAGATGAGTCAGTTAATGTAGTGTTTGATGAAACAAATATGATTAACAATGAGCTGTCAAGCTCTTCTTATAGATTTACAGGCACATAACTAGGGTTGAAAAAGCTAACTCTCAAGAGAAATGAAGAAGATACTCCAATAATACAAGACAAGGAAGAGGGTGTGTGCATTCTAGAGGAAGCACAAGGATCACAGGAAGTAGATGAAGATCAACATCATGAAGAAAATGATGCTGAAGTAATACTGCCTCCAGTAGTAAGACATCTGAGGGATTACCCAGAACATCAGATTATTGGTGATGCAAGAAAAGGAGTAGATACAAGGAGCAGATATCTCAACACAAAAATGTACTCTTTCTTCCTATCAATGGTAGAACCTAAGAAATTTAAAGAGGCTAACCAAGACCAGTTTTGGATTGGATCTATGCAAGAGGAATTGAACCATTTTCAAAGATGTAAGGTCTGGAAGCTGGTTCTCAGACCTCAAGAACATAATGTCATTGGAACTAAGCGGATCTACAGGAATAAGCATGATGAAAATGACATTATAGTTAAGAATAAAGCTAGAGTGGTGGCTCAGGAGTACAGATAAGAGGAAGGTGTTGAATTTGATCAAACCTTTACCCCTGTAGTAAGACTAGAAGCTATCAGGTTATTTCTTTCATATGATGCATTTCAAGGGTTCAGAGTCTATCAGATGGATGTGAAATCAGCATTTCTGAATAGAGATTTGAAAGAAGAAATTTATGTGGAACAACCTCCAGGTTTTGTTGTTCCTTACCATACTGATTTTTTTTATAGACTAAGGAAAGCTCTATATGGGCTAAAGCAAGACCCTAGAGCTTGGTATGAAATATTGTCTAGCTTACTCATTGAAAATTAATTCTCAAGGGGGAAGATAGACAAGACTATATTCCTTAGGGAATCTAAGGGCAAGATCATCCTAGTCCAGATATATGTTGATGACATTATCTTTGGGTTTACTAATGATAAACTTTGCATGAAGTTTGCCAGACTTATGCAAGGGAAGTTTGAGATGAGTAGCATGGGTGGGCTTAAGTTTTTATTGGGTCTCCAAGTAAGACATACTGACAATGGATTATCCATATCTCAGTCTAAGTTTACCAGGGAGTTACTTAAGAAATTTGGGATGGAGAATGCTTCCTCCATGAAAACTCCCATGGGATCAAATATGTATTTAGACAAAGATGAGACAGGGAAACTGTTGATCAAACTTTATATATAGAGATAATTGGTTCTCTTTTATACCTCACTGCTAGTAGGCTAGACATCATGTATACTACATGTGTCTGTACTAGATATCAGGCATGCCCTAAAGAGACTCATTTCTCAAATGTTAAGAAAATTTTGAGATATCTAAAGGGCACACCAGATCTTGGCCTATGGTATCCTAGGAATAGGGATTTTGAGCTAATTGGATATTCAGATGCAGACTTTGCAGGCTGTAGAGAGGACAGGAAAAGTACATCAGGTTCCTGTCAGTTTCTGGGTAGAAGGCTAGTGTCCTACAGCAAGAAGCAGACTAGTGTATCTATTTCTACTGCAGAATCAGAATACATAGCTGCAGGAAGTTGCTGTGCACAGTTGCTGTGGATTCAGCATCAACTCCAGGATTATAACCTCCAAATAAGTAAAAGCCCTTTGTTTTGTGACTCTACAAGTGCAATCTCTATAGCTAGGAATCCTGTATCACATAGCAGAACTAAGCACATAGAGATTAGATATCATTTTATAGAGAGCATGTGGAATGTGAGGATATTAATTTTTAGTTTTTCCCAACAGACAAGCAAGTGGCTGATATTTTCACCAAGCCACTAGATGAAACAAAGTTTAATACCTTCATATTTGAATTGGGTATGTTGAATTTGGTATAACTTCAGTTATTCTTATTGAGGGAGAGCAAGTTCTGCTCTAGGTGCTTCTTTGCTCTCAAATAGGGAGAGTAGATAGTATGTTGTTCCTAAGCTATTTCAAAGACTTTCAAGTGCTATTTCAAAGAAGTCAAAAAGGGGGAGAAGTAATATAAGAACAAAATAGCAAGGGGGAGTAGCAGCAACAAAGAAACAGTTTGTAGCAACAGGATGCAACAAAACAGGGGGAGCACAAGGGAAAATGTTGTAAACTTATCTAATATGGTAACTCTTGTTGATTTAATAATATTTTTGCTTCTTATGTTAGTGTATATCATTGACAAAGAATTGAATTCTAAAGTGATGTTTTGACTTCTTCAAATAGGGGAGATCATTGGGTCCATTGATCCCAATGTCTTAGATTTGTAAGAGTCAAACAGGTCATTGGTATACATATAGTTGTATTTGATGTATGTTTAAGTTCATGCATACAGGTTGGTCTTTGTCACAATGATTGGACATACAGTTCAAGAGACAATGACAGGTGGACTCAAAGTGATAGGCTGGAAATTCAGGAAAATGCCTAAGTTAAGAAGCGTTGATTGAGGCTACCTCACTCAACGCCATACAACTAATAGTGCTGAGAGAAGGCTGGCAATCAAAGCTTACAGTATTGACAAGGCAGAAATTTGGATAAGTCCACAGGCGTTGAGTGAGCTCAACTCACTCAACGTCATATGGATAGAATCATTGAAGTCAAGGATATCATGTCAAAGCCTAAGCAGTGGATGCCATAAAATCGACTAAATTCAAAATAATTGAGTGAAGCTTATACACTCAACGCTCACAATGCCATCAGGCAGAAAGCTGAAGAATATGGCTAAGGAAAAAAGCATTGAGTGAGGGATGTACTCAATGCTCTCAACGTCATCAGGCAGAAAGCTGAAGAATATGGCTAAGGCAAAAAGCGTTAAGTGAGAGATATACACTCAACGCCCTCAATGCCTAGCAGAGCTGAAATATTTCTAAGTCCAAATTCGTTGAGAATAGTCTATTCACTCAACGCCACTCAACGCCTAGCAGAGTTGAAGAAAATTTTAAGTCCAGAATCGTCGAAGTATTGGTTATCCATTTTTCATCGAGCCGAGCTTAGATTTCGTCGAATTAAGTTCAATTTTGTCGAACTCAGCTTTCACCTGTTCGTCAACCTGAGGATTTCTGGAATGTTGCTTGATTTCATCGAGCTGAGCTCTGGATTCGACGAACTGAGTTTTGAGTTCGTCGAATTGAAGATTTCTGAGATGATGCTTGATTTTGTTGAGCTGAGCCCTGAGTTCGTCGAACTGAGTTTTGAGTTCGTCGAACTGAAGATTTCTGAAGTATTGCTTGATTTCGTTGAGCTAAGCTCTGGGTTCATCGAAATGAGTTTTGAGTTCATCGAACTGAGGATTTCTGAAGTATTGCTTGATTTTGCTAAGTCTAGAATGATGTTGACGTCAGCAAAGTCAACAAGTTAATGATTTTCTGATTCGTTATTTAAATGCTGCAAATCGACATTAACGTCATCGTCAGTCTATAATGGATCTCAATTTGATTAAGCTGAGGTTTTAACCACCGTTAAAACTGAGACACATTTCAAGCATCCCACAAATCGACGTGGTTATAAATAACAACTGAGATTACGATCAAATAAGTTTTTCTGATTAAATTTCTGAAAACGAGAAGCGGGAGTTCATCGTCTTCATCCGCCATTATTATATAACCAAAAACTTCAATTGAAAAATCTGAAGGGTTTCTGAGTTCGCTAGTGCAATCAACATCTGTTGTTGGGTATTGTATCCACAATGTACCTGATTTGAAGAAGCCCATGAACAAGCTAAGTTGAATTGACAATATATTTGATGATTTTCTATCAAGTTGTGCTTGCAGCTGTTCCATGCTAAGTACACACCAATGTAAGGGTGCAGTGGGTCAATATATACGGGTCTGCCCAACGTAATCCCTCGTTGAGCAGATCAGTGTGTTGACTCACATGTGCTCTCTCTATTGGAGTGTACTTATTTTCAAGTATAGGGTCAAGATTGATCAAGAGTAGAAGAGGAGCAAAGATGGGTCAAAAACCAAGTTCATAGAAAGGAAGAGAAAAATCGTCTAAGTTAAAATCGGCGAGAATCACTAAGTCATTCCCGCCGACTTCGACGGGAGTCACTTGTGATTCTCGCCAATTCGATGGGAATCAGGCTTCATTCCCGCCGACCTCTTCCGGATGACTGTTTTCCTATCAGAAATTCTGCTAAGGCAGAATCGACGGGAATCACCTAGTGATTCTCGCCGACTTTGACGGGAATCGTTCTGATTCCCGCCGATTCGACGAGAACCAGGTTGCATTCCCTCCGATTCCCACAGGCTGACTAATTTTACAACTGGAAATCGGCCAAGGCAGAATCGACGGGAATCGTGAGTGATTCCCGCCAAATTCCAAGGGAATCACCAACGATTCTCGCCGATTTTGCCTTAGGCAATTTTCGCCTGTTCGCTGGACCGAACCAAGAAGCCATGCGCTGTTTCGGCCGGGGCTAGGGTTTTTCCTTGTGGGCCCCACAACGGTCATTAGGGTTGGCTCGGGTATATATACATGCTTATTTCGAACATCTACAGTAACCATTCACGCGAAATCAAGAAGCCGACGTCGTTCCCTAGCAGATCGCGGAAATCGTCGATTGCTATCGCCGCTCGCAAGCTCGTCGCCACCGCAGATCTCAGAGATTATTTGATCTTCCGTCGACAGGACTGAGGCTAGCAGTGCGTCTCACGCTTCTCTCTTGAGATCTCTTGTCTCTCGAATCGTTGAACGAAGTTAGTTCTTCATTTCGAATCGATCGAGACGACTGATCCAACTGAGATCGTTCGTAGACCTTGCTTGCTTCGCCAAGAAGATTGGATTCACAAAGCATCGCCGCCGCAACATCTTGCCACCGTCGATCTTGTCAAGATCCTCTCCAAGAGAGTACTCCGGTCGTGGACTCTTCGTCTCATTCAAGAAAGCATCAACGAACGAAGAGCGACATCGGATTCTCCACAAGTTTGTTTGTATTTCTTGTACATTCAATTTTTATTTTGTTGTAAACGAATTTCTATTCCTAGTTGTAAGGGTTGGGTGCAACCCGTGGTGGAGGAGTAGTGACTCCTTTGGTTGGAAGGGTTCCTTCCGTAGTGTGAGGATTGGTAAATCCGGTTGGTGAAGTGACCGAGTCGTCCCTTGGTGGGAGATAGGTCAAAGGGGGAAAGTGGACGTACCCAAATCGGGGAACCACTATAATTGCTTGTGTGCTTTTCTGTGCTGTGTTTGTTTATTTGTGCAGGTAATTTAAATTCCGCAAAAGACTGCAATACACCTATTCCCCCCCCCCATAAGTGGATTTAGTCGATACTAGAAACTTTCAAGTGGTATCAGAGGGAGGTTACTCAGCAATAAGGTTAACACCTTGAGTAAGATTTCGTGTCTAGTGTCAAGAAGATCACAGAAATGGACGGACTCAAGTATGCATGAAAGATCCCAGTGTGCACCAAGCTGAACTTTCCTATCTGGAAGGAAAGGATTAGGTTCTACATGGAAGCAGTCGATCCTCGACTCTTCGTGGCAGTGGAGGAGGGACCTTATATCCTCACTAAGGCCTCCATTATTGATCCGACCAAGATGGTGCCAAAGAAGCTCTCCGAAATGGACAAGGATGAAATGGTGCTAGTCGGTCTTGATAAGAAGGCTCAGAACATTCTTGTCAGCACCGTCGATGACTCCATGATACAGAACTTTAGCAACTGCAGGACTGCTAAGGACATCTAGCACTGCCTGATCATCCTGATGGAAGGCACGGATGAAGTAAGGGATGATCGAAGATCCCTCTTGAACCAAAAGTATGAGGCCTTCAGGCAAGGTCCCAAGGAAGAGATCGGAGTGACTTTTGGGAACTTCCTAAAGATCGTCAATGCCCTGAAGGGCTATGGCAGAGTGTTCACCGATGGTGAATTAAATGACAAATTCCTTAGATCCCTTACTAAGGAATGGGACACCAAGATCTGCGCCATCAGAGAATTTTGCAAGCTGGCAGAAACTGATCCCCAGATTCTGTTTGGGAAACTTATGTCCTATGAGCTTCAGCTAAACACCAGAAAAACTGAAGAAAAAGCTGACAAAGCCGCTGCCAAAGAAAAGACTGTAGCCCTGAAAGCCAATCACTCAAGGAAAGGCAAGGGTGCAGCATCATCCTGCTCTTGGAAAAGGGATGAGGAAGAAGACTCTGAGCCATGCTCATCCGGCTTAGAGCTATCTGAAGAAGAATTCTCCCTCATCACTCGAGAATTCAAGAAGTTCCTCAAGATGAGGAATCAAAGAAAGAGAGACGGCTCCTCATCCAGACATCAGAAGAAGAATTACTCTTCTGACAGGTATGAACCTAAACAGAACAAACATCGCTGGCGGTCAGGGGACTTGAGGCGAAAAGTGTACCGCATCATAGAGAGGATAAGATCCAAGACACTGAATAGTTTTCCCACCAGGATGCAGTAGGTCACCATCGAGAGCTGGGTCGTGACTTTATTAGTATCCCCGACCTTGAACATGAGGGAGTGACGGAGAATATCTTGAATTATGCGGGCGTCTAAGGTAAGCATGTCCACGATAGTAATGAGGTCTCGGCGGTTCTCCACACCATGGAGAACCTCGTTGACCTCACTCCAGTCTCGTCTTGTCCGAAAGGACTCCACGATGTCCAGGTGCGGTAAGTTGGGAAACCAAACATACTTCCTCTCAAGATCTGAGTGGAGAATTGTCACTATGTCAGTCCAGATGCAGGACTGCACACCCCCACCTTGGTGCATCTGAGCGGGATCCCAAAGTTATTGTAAAACTCCCGAGTAAGGGCCTAGGAGAATGGGACACCAGAAGAGATCACAACAAGCACGCACAATTTCTCCAATTACTCATAAATATGAGCATATCGGTCGTCGTTATCGACGTTCATCGGGACGCTCACTACTGCATCATCTATAGCAGGGAAGGTTGAGGCTGGCACTCGGGAGCGTTTAGAGAAACTGCGACGAGAAGGTTGAGAGCTGGATGAAGCCATAACCTAAAAAAACGAATCCTTCAAATAAAAATTAAAAAAAAACGAAGAATTCAGTCTCTGGACCATACCGCGAAGCAGTAATCTGTTACCACCGCGCGGTAGCGTGACGAACTTCAAATCACCTTCTTCCGTCGGTTGATTTCCAAAACTCCATTTGGGTAAAATTTTTTCTCAAAAATAGGTAAAACACTTAGATCTAAGGAAGTGCAAGATAGATCGGTGAGAATAACCAAGATCCGTGAAGGAAAAACATGAAAGGGTCAAGGATCCCACGAAAATTCGTTGAAATCTACCCGTCTTAGATTCCAATTTCGGATCCCATGAAAAACTTAATTTTTAAGTAGATCAGTCACACGAAAGGGTCAAGGATGAGTGATCCAAGCTTACACAAGCTAGATCCACAGAAAAGGTTGTGATCCATAGCAAAACATCACAAATCGAGCATAAAAACATCGCAAAACCGCCACAGATCACGTCCAAAATGACTAGATATTTAAAATATGCAACTCCAAAACTATTAAAACTAGGAATTAGAGAGAGAGAGAGAGAGGAAGAAGAGAGTACCTTGCACTGTAGACGAAAACTCCAGGGAAGGGATTTGTCGGCAAAGGCGAAAGAGAAAGTGAGCAGGTGTACGAAACTGGATCTGACCCATATTATATATATCAAGAAGTTATCGCAGCGCGTTAACTTTAACGTCGGCGGTAGCACTCTTTTTTGGTACTATTGCCAGACTATCTGCCCCAGTATCTTCATTACTATGCTAATATCAACGACAACACAAGATTCATTGTGATGTGTCTCACATTAGCGGGGGAATAGGTGTGTCATCATTAGGATCGCTAACCTATAAACCACATCTTGTCCTTAACCAGGGAAGGGTTCCAGTGGGTCCTTGTGTGACGCTGGGGGAAAAGAGTGTTGGATTGAGCGGGTTCTTGTGAGGGCTTATGGGATTAACACCCCGCCCTACGGCACTTGTGCAGCTCCTCATGCACATCCATCACTTTGTACGCTGCTAGAGTGATGACACATTACTTGAGTCAATTGTGCTTTGAGCATTCTCATAGATTCTCCTTCATAGCATGAACTTTAGTTCATGCCTCACAGTAGTTAGTCTCATGCATAATAATTTATCGTGCTTCTTGTTTTTGTGTTCGTTGTTTTGCTTGATGTGTATTTGGCTATTTTCCTTCTACTTCTCATTTTTTTTGTTCTATTTACGTTTTTTTGCTACTAAATCCGGAAAATAAAAAAATATATATATAAAAATCAAAACAAAAAAACTATGAATTGATCATGTCTACGGGCACACATGACCTGAACTTAGGCTATAACGAATACATACAATGTTTGAATTAAGCGTGCTAATCCGTGTGAACATTGTCCCCGGTCATGGTGTGTCAAATCTATAGGTATTTAGCCACTGAGTGCGACATTACATGTTAGTATATGTTGACTATGCCTCTAGGTATGTGTGAGGATTTAGATAGGGGAATGACTTCACCCTATTCACACATCCCTAGACGGTGCACTCATGTACAAATACTAGGCATACATGCTATAACTCGTGATATTGTATCTTAACTACACGTTATAAATACCTTGAATAATCAATGTCACGATACATATGTGTTTATATAAAGATTATAACATGGGGTCAAATCTCTAGTGCTAAGGTCTTATGTATACAAGCTAAAGTGTATCTAACTAGGTAGATAGATTTCGATTGACTCGGGGCTCCTTGAACTCAAATATATATATATATATATATATATATATATATATATATATATATATATATATATATATAAAATTACCCAAACCTCCCCTGTAAACTAGCATAATTAGTGAGAGCACCCCTCTTATTTTCGAAATTACAAAAAAATCCCCTTAGGTTTTCATTTCATTACCAAAATCTCCCCTGGTCTTTTCATTTCATTGCATGCATGAAGAAAAATACCCCCCTGGACACTGTTCACACAGGGGGGTGTTTTTGTGCATGGATGTTATGAAATTAAAACTTCAGGGGAGGATTTTGTAATGAAATGAAAACTTTAGGGGAAGTTTTTGTAATTTCGAAAATAAGAGGGGTGCTGTCAGTAATTTAGCAAAGTTAAAGGGGAGGTCCCGGTAAATGACCCTATATATATATATATGCTATCAAATGTCATGCCAAGGACCCTCCAAACACTAAGCTGAAGCTGGTGAGCAAAACAATGAATATAATATGCTGATGAATTCTCCTTCATAATGAGTGCCTTGAGACCATTAAACTCTCCTCTCATATTACTAGCACCATCATAACCTTGTCCACGTAATTTTGAAATACATAAATTATGAATAGAGAAGAATCCTTCTATTGCTGCTTTCAAAGAAACTGATGATGTATCTGAAATATGCACAATACCAAGAAAACGTTCAATCACTTCACCTTGTTTATCAACGTAGCGTACTGCAATAGCCATCTGCTCTTTTGTCGATACATCCCGTGACTCATCAATAAGTAAAGAAAAAAAGAATCTCCAATATCTCTAATAATCAAATTTATTGTCTCAATAGTCATTGCATTGATAATATCTTTTTGAATATCTGGTGCAGTAAGCTTATTATTTTCAGGAGCTTTATCTAAAATTACATTTTTAATTTCCTCATTATGATCACCAAGAAATCGTAAAAGCTCAAGAAAATTTCCTTGATTAGATGACTTTTCTGACTCATCATTCCCACGAAATGCCAAACCCTTTCTAATCAAAAATGAAATGCAATCAATGGATGCTGTCAACCGGGTTCTATAATCCTTTTTGTTTTGATCAGTTTGTCTTTGAAAACTAACTTCAAGGTGTTGTCTTGAATTCATTAAAATATTGCATTTCATTGACGCTATTATGAATGCTATTCGAACTTCCAATGTGTTCTTTAAATTTTGATAATGCATCTTTCCAATTTTTAAATCCTTCAGTGACAAAAATATCTCCTCCTGATTGTTGTCCCATAGCTGGCTTAAATAGATAACAAAATAGACAGAAAGCAGCATCTTTTTCTATGCTATACTCCAACCATGAAGGGAATTGCTCAAACCAAGCAGCATTAAACTTTCTTTCTTTTTGACCAAATTTTGTTTTTGGAAATAAATGATTTCGAGGTTGATGAGGTCCTTTTAACAAATAATAACATCTGATCTCATCACGTTGTTCAACAGGATAATCTGAAATACGAATCCGAGAACAAGGATCTGACGGAAGATCTGCCATATCAATTTCAGTCCTATTACGTTTACTACTTAATTGTAACTCATCATCATTGATGCAAACTTTACTTGAAGAAACTTATTTGTCAACTGACTTAAAATACTTATGCATTGCTATTAAAAAAAATTAAATTTCATCAAAAAATATAAAATGATTCCTGAAAGTGATTATAAAGGAAAAAAAAAGAGACCTGGATGGCTGGATCTGCAGTTGCACCTTGCAAGAATCAACAATTCCAAGAAAGGAAATTAATTTAACAACCAAGCTTAATCCATATTAAGCCTACTTTTGCATAGTAAGCAAAGAGTATTCAAAATACTACAGATTTTTGAACCACTACTATATTGACAGCAAAACCAATCATGTGGAAAATTTTTGATAACCAATCAGCTTAATGCATACTTCTTGCTCATCAATGATACACATTTTTGCAATAGCATTTCAACAAGAAAAAAGCACAAATAAGGGAAAGAGAAGTTGTAATGTATGTTTTGTGTATCTTGTTGGTCATCAGTGATACCCATTTGTATTTTTGCTTTGTGTATATTGTTGGTGTATGTCTACTGAATCAAGACAAAATTGTAATGTATGCTCTCAAAAAAACCCAGGAAAAATAGGTCAATACATAAAAGCATTTAAGCATCTATTTGGCCAACTGGGAACTTGGAAGGGAAAGAGAAGTTACCTTGCAAAATGAGGACGCCACAGCTTCGCAATCGCGGATCTGGAGACAGGAGACTTGAGCAGGAAAGCGGCAGGATCGGCCAGAGCTTCGTAGATCTGGAGAGTAGAGACTGGACTTGAGTCACTGGAGGAGAGGCTGGAGCAGGATAGCAGATAAGCGGCCACCTGCCGGCGGGATCAGAAAGGACCGCAGGTCCGCAACTCAACAAGCAAGCAACTAAGCAGGATAGGCGGCGGGATTGGCCGCAGCTTCACAAATTTGGAGTCTAGAGAGTGGAGACGGGAGCTGTGGAGCAGGATAGCAGCGGGCCAGCGGCCGGAGGGATCAGCAGCGACGACAAGCCGCGGGATCCGCCGCAGCTTCACGGATATGACAAGAAGGCAAGGCGCGCAAGTGATAGGCCGGTTAGGGCTTTTCTTTATTTTTCTTTTTTCTCTGGTTCGGGAAAGAAGGATATGCCGGAATCCGGATAGCCTACCAGCCTGGCTTCAAGGATAGGCACCTAATATTTTTAATTTTAGGGGGGGGCACGTGTCCCCCTTGCCTTAATATAAATCTGCCCGTACTCGCCGCTGATGTTTATAATGCTGAATGCTCGCCGACATCCTTTACTGGCCACAATTGCTGGAAAATTAAATCTCAGCCAAGGATATTGATGCACATCTAGAGTGCCTCCAATCGCCTGTTGCCCACCCATTCTTGGCTCTGTTATCGCCGCCTCCGCAATGATGCGTTTTGCCCGTGGGGATGCGGGGTTGAGGAAACTATTGAGCACATGTTTAGCGGATGCCACTTTTTCTCAAAAAATGTTCTGGAAGCTTTGCGGCTCGGAATCCCGCCCAATATATTAAGCCGGAATATTTTGGAATTCCTGGAAAATGATTAGCAAACAAGCAGTGAGTTGGAAGCTGCTTCCTTCCTCGCCCTTATTGCTTTTAATACTTGGAAAGCAAGGAACTGTTATATCCATGGAGAGCCATATATGCAGCCAGCTACAATTATTATTAATGCCTTACATGATTCATCGCGCGGACACTGGGCGTCCACTTATAACCCACAATCTTCTTGGTTGCCCCCGCCCGTCGGATGGATAAAAACAAACTTTGATGGCTCGGTGATGGAGAACAATGTAGCCGGCTTGGGATGCGCCATCCGTGATCATTGGGGAGGTCTAGTCGCTGCCCTGGGTGTCCCGCATCAAAGTAGGTCGTTCAGCATGACCGAATTCCTTGCTGCTAGTGCTTCTCTTAACCATGCCGCTCAATTTTCTTCTGGCTGCATTGGTATTGTCCTTGAAGGTGACTCAACCGACGCTTGCTCAAGATTAAACAGGATTCTGTCCGGATGCTACATTGGTGAGTGCGAGTCCATAGTGGCCCGCCGGCTTCCAGCTCTTCCAAGGGTGTAAGGCCAACTTTGTGTCCGATCACTTAGCGAGGAATGCTTGTTTTTCGGAGTTCGAGTGGGAAAGGGGTATGCCCCTTACCACGCCTTTTCTCCAGCTTTTGGCTCATGATGCTAGCTTTGTGTAGTTCTTTGTTTTTCCGCACTTATATATATATATGATATAGCCATCTTTCAAAGAAATGACTTATTTTATGTTCGTGTACTCCACTCTTATGTATGCCCATGTGCTTCATATTCTTTGATTTGCATTTTGTTTTGGGTCACCCATATATTTCTCACGTTTTGTTTTACTGATTGTGTGCATTGTCTGCTGTTTTGTTTACGCTCATCATATATACTGTTTTTCATCCTACATGTCTGTTTGGTCTGGCCCGCCCCTTTTGATACTATCAAAGGGGGACAAGCGAATTGTTTATGAGTATGAGTCACGGGTTAGAAAAAGATCACAGGTAGGGGGAGCTTGTTACAATGCGAGCACATTAATAGGGGAGCGTGTAGAATATGTAGGTAGGGGGAGATCGTGTGTAGGAAGAGCTATATGTATCCTGTAACCTGACTATATGCCCTATCATACACTTCATTGTTATTTCTCATGAACGGGATTTGATATTATCAAAAGGTGGAGTTTGATGGAATCGATGTTTCACATTCCCGTTGTTTGATAATATCCAATCCCAGATTGTATTTGATTATATCTTGTGTTTAGTAGAGTCTGCAGGTTTACAGGCGCAAGAAGTTCAAGGAGCTTTCCTCAGGAACCTACCGTCGGGCGGTAGTAGCTAACGTCGGGCGTTAGCCTGAATTAATTGGACAAGGCGCTCTGGAAACTACCGCTCCGCTCTAGTCTTACCACTCGCGCTTGCTTAAGGATTTAATTTAGCAGGCACTCTAGAACCTACCACTGTGCGTTATTGTGTTACCGCATCGCGGTAACCCACTCAACGCTCCAAGGCATTAAGTGCGTTGAGACAGGTCTACCGCCGGGCGCTATCTACCTACAGCACCGTGGTAACCCCCTCAACGCTCCAAGGCGTTGAGTGCATTGAGATAGGTCTACCACCGGGCGTTATCTACCTACCGCGTCATGCTAGACACTCAACAATCGTCAAGGCAGATTCATTGAGTTACTGACCTATCACGTGGCGCTAACTCCTGCCATGGGGCGCTAGCTCTATGAAAAGCAAAATATTCGTTTTCGAATATTATTCCAAATTTGGAGGATAGCTGGCACATCAAGCGCGCGAACATACCGCCGAGCGCTAGTCTTATCGTCGGCGGTAGCTTATTTTCACGAAGACGTATATAAGGCCGCCTCGGTTCATGTGCTTAAGACCTAAGATGAAAAAGGACAAGTTTGTGCATTCTATGGTTCGGCCGCCTCTCTGTGTTCCGTTCCGATCTTCTTCGTCAAAGAAAAAGGACTCCGCCTCCCTCCCGTTCATGAGCGAAGAACTCTGGCGATCCAAGGACAACATCGATTACGAAGAAACGATCGGTGTCAAGCACACGGAGATCTCAAGCACCGGCCGCGGATCGCTCTACAGAGAAATCATCAAGAGGGAGACTTTAATCTTAGATTCTTTAAATCTTGTCTTTTTGTAATCTTCTTTTCTGTTCATTCTTGTGGTGAGGAAAATCAACCGGTGAAGGTCGTCGGAATCCGGGAAAGATTCTGTGGGAAATCGTCCTGGGGTTGGGACGTCTAGATCGGGTGATCTAGCGGGGCTCTAAGACCCTTCCTTGTGTGGAGGTGAAGGGCCGACTCAAAGAACTTTCTTGGAGGGAAAGGGAGAGGGCCAACCGATCCGTGGAGCGGGTCGGTATAGAAAACAAAATAGTGTTTTCTTTCACATCGCCTTCAATCTCCGGCGTCACGGGGATCACGATCTGGTAATTGCTAAGAACTTATTGTTGATTCTATTTTTAATAAAGTTAGTTTCAGTGTTTTCACTCTTCTGTGCGGTGTACGATCAAATTCTCTCTAGTGTGCATAGTTCTCCAAAGGGTGATTTACCCAGGAAAATGAGTTCTGTAACTTACCATCACGCATTAGCTACCTAACACCCCGCGGTAACTTCCAGTACTTGTTTTTTGGATTAGAATAAATTGAAATTTTCTAATTGAGAAGCAAACCTTATTCACCCCCTCCCTCTATGATTGGCCACTAGATCCAACAGAAGATCACTCAGAAAATGTTTAACTCTGCCTTCCTCAGTGGCTACTAACTCTGAAGAAAACCTGCTCAACTTGTTGAACTCAATCTCATACTCACCAACCGTGAGTTTCCTCTGCTTCAAATGCAGAAAAATTATTCATCAACTTATCTCGCTCCACCGTTGGCAGGAACTTTTTCAACAGCATCCCGTTAAACCTTTCCCATGAGCATTCTTCTACAAGGTTTTCCTTTTCCCTTATCTACCAGCCTCTAGCAATGCCCTTCAGTTGGTAAGCAGCTACAATAATCTTTTGTTCCTCAGAAATTCTTGAATAGGAAAACATCTCCTCAATAGAAACGATCCAGTCATCTAACTCGATGAAATCAACCCTGCCATCATAAGTCGGGGGTCCTAAGCTCTTGAAATGCGAGATGAAATTCATCTCATGCGACAACAAAATAGGAGACACTAAGGGGGCAGGAGGGACATGCACAGCTTGGTCCACCATAGAGGGTTGCGCACTAGGCTACTTCCCTAAGGTGGCAGTCAATAATGCCTGCATCTGCGCTTGCATTGTAACCATCTGTCTTGACAAAGTCTCGTTGCTCAGACGCAACTCCTCTATCATCTCTTCACTATGCGCTCCCGAAGACTCACCCTCGGACTGGGGAGCCGATTTTAGCATTTGACGCTTCGGACCCATCTTCTACAAATACGAACGAACATCTCAACAAGACTTAACTAAAAGCCAGAATTACTCAACTTAGACCAGACTGAAAATACACAAACATCTACTCTTACTACTACCTTCCTTTGGGATTTTCTATGAATGATGTTATGCTTTAACTTAGAATGATACACTGTCATCCCTCGTCTCTTGTGCATATAACATGAATGCATGATCACTTAATTTTTTTTTCAAATCATGTGTATACAAGTGTCATCGTGTAAACCTTAACTTGGCACGCAGTGCTCATGCTATGTTATGTTATGCATGTCATGCTATGCATTCTATAAATGCCATAATGTATGTTATGAGCAGCGTACATGTTGAAACCAAAAACTTGGTCTCTCGTGGAGTTCGGGGTCCCAAAAGATGGGTGACCTCACACCTACTAAACTTGAGTGAACGTCACGGGCCAAAGACTTGGAAAACTATGAACAGACCCTTGGCTCTAGCGTGGAGGTCCCACCACACACCCGGAAGGTCACAGGAACTCTTCCCCTCCCTCACCAAAGGACTAGGCTGGGCGCCTTGGAGAGCTCTCTCTACTATACCAAGAAGAAGCTAAGGGAGGAGGAGATAAGGAAGAACTCATCCTCTCCAAAGGCACCCAAGGGGGTCTATTTATAGTTTTTCCAAGTCCTGGGGGCCGAAATGTCCAAAATACCCTTAAGGCCAAAAAGGCCTCGAGCCAATAGAAAATCTCCACACCGGGGGGTAAAGAGGTAATCCCCCTCGAGGGCATAATGGTAAAAATACGGCCCAAGGGGGTTCGGGGGGCCAAACCATGCTCCCCACCCCCTTCGAAGGAACCACCCGCAGGGCAGGCCTCCCGGGAGAGCAACAGGCCGCCGGCCTGGCTCGCCCGCAGGTCAGGCCGCCCGGGCGAGCTGCAGGCCGCAGGCCTGGCTTGCACGCAGGGCAAGCTACCCGGGCGAGCCGCAGGCCACGACCTAGCTCGCCCGCAGGGCAGGCCGCCCGGGCGAGCCGCAGGCCACGACCTGGCTCGCCCGTAGGTCAGGCCGCCCGGGCGAGCCGCATGCCACGACCTGGCTCGCCCGCAGGGCAGGCCGCCCGGGCAAGCCACAGGCCACGGCCCGGCTCGCCCGCAGGGCAGGCCGATGCACCTGTCTCACCGCTCCTACCTCGCACCAAGGAAAGCTGGGGGGGGGCCGGCCATTTTTCCACACTCGCCAAAAAAATGGACCGGGGGGGAGGTAGATTTTCCCTCCCCCTACAAGTATATTTCCAAGGCCAAGCCAAAATTGGCCACCAAGAGTGCAAAACTCTCCAAATGCTTAAAAACTCAAAGTTGGTCCTACGCCTGCCGGGAGGGCCCTACTCTGCGAATATGAGGTCATACATAATCCCCGCTCTTTTCGAGGTTGGCACAAGCTCGGAAAGAAACATCTAACCCAACGTATTCGCTGAGTGGCCTTCATAGGGCCCAAAATACTCGGTCTCTCTGAGGGGTCAACCTGTCATGCCAGCTAATGAGAGCCTAGGTGACGAGACGGCCTCGGGGTGAAAACACTTAGCCTCCCGAGGGGTCAACCTGTCATGCCAGCTAATGGGAGCCTGGGTGACGAGACAGCCTTGGGGTGAAAACATTTAGCCTCCCGAGGGGTCAACCTGTCATGCCAGCTAATGGGAGCCTGGGTTACGAGGCAGCCTCGGGGTGAAAACACTTAGCCTCCCAAGGGGTCAACCTGTCATGCCAGCTGATGGGAGCCTGGGTGACGAGACGGCCTCGGGGTGAAAACACTTAGCCTCCCGAGGGGTCAACCTGTCATGCCAGCTAATGGGAGCCTGGGTGACAAGACAGCCTAAGGGTGAAAACACTTGGCTTCCACAAGAGATCAACTGGCCTTGTCAGCTAGTGAGAGCCTGACAGCAGAATCATCATCAGAGCAAAGGAACTGGGCTTCCATGAGAGATCAACTGGCCTTGTCAGCTAGTGAGAGCCTGACAGCGGAATAATCATCGGAGCAGAGGAACTGGGCTTCCACGAGAGATCAACCGGCCTTGTCAGCTAGTGAGAGCCTGACAGCGAATCATCATCGGAGCAGAGGAACTGGGCTTCCACGAGAGATCAACCGACCTTGTCAGCTAGTGAGAGCCTGACAGCGGAATCATCATCGGAGCAGAGGAATCGGGCTTTCACGAGAGATCAACCGGCCTTGTCAACTAGTGAGAGCCTGACAGCGGAATCATCATTGGAGTAGAGGAACTGGGCTTTCACGAGAGATCAACTGGCATTGTCAGCTAGTGAGAGACTGACAGCGGAATCATCATTGGAGCAGAGGAACTGTGCTTCCACGAGAGATCAACCGGCCTTGTCAGCTAGTGAGAGCCTGACAGTGGAATCATCATCGGAGTAGAGGAACTGGGCTTCCACGAGAGATCAACCGGCCTTGTCAGCTAGTGAGAGCCTGATAGTGGAATCATCATCGGAGCAAAGGGAGAAACGAGCCACCCTCCGAGGCACTCTTGACCCCGCTAGTTAGTGTGAGCCTAGTATGAGGAGATCCTCTCGGGGGTTGGGAGCTGTACATATCACCTAAGCTTTTTCAATTCCAACATCCTCTAACGGGGAGAAAAAGATGGGTTACATGACCCCCCGACTCTACTGGTCGAGGGCTGGACTCATTACAACATAAGAAAAAGATAGAAGACTCTGCCGAGACGAGGCTTCTTCAGGGGGCCTGGGACTAATGGTCGTCGTCTGATTCCTTCCCCTCAGACACTTCCATCCTTCTTAGGCTCTCGAGATCTTCTCCATCTCCTCCGCCTTGGCCAACCAAGAGATGGTGTTGACAGCCGTGACGTAGCACTGCCTCGCCATCCTGGAGTCTCCCTTGATCCTGATCTGAGTCCCCTCTGAGTTGAACTTAAGGCACTGGTGGAAGGATGAAGGCACACACCGGAAAGCACTAATTAGGGGCCTTCCGAAAATGGTGTTGTAGCTGCTTGGAGCATCAACAATGACAAACCTGTAGTTTCTTAAGGTCCCCCTAACTTCACCTGGAGTCCGACTCCACCTTCCACCTCCTTTCTCTCCCCTGAAAATCAAAATAAGGGTCTGTCCGAAGCCAGCACCCTCTTTGGCTCTACCTTCATCTCGTCAAAACGCTTTCTTGAAGACGACTTTGACGGAGCTTCCGTTGTCAATCAAGATTCGGGAGACGGTAAAGCCTTCGAAGGCTGCCTGGATGACCAGGGCGTCGCAGAATGGATACTCGTACTCCGGCATGTCTTTTGATAAGAAGGTGATCTTTTCTTTCAGGGGCAGGGTCTAGGACGTTGAGGCGACACTCCAGCGGTACATGACGTGGAGGCTCGCCTTCCGAGTGGCCTCGATCCCCACCCCACCGTGGATCACTCTTATTCCTCCTCTGTGTCCTACATCGACTCGGTCCTCGCATACATCATCACCCCCTCCTTAGGTTAGAACTTTAATCCACTCCGGTGGCGGTTGTTGGGCTGGACCCCTCGCCCCCTTACCTCCAGGAACTCGGGGCAGGTGGCTGTTGCGTGCCCCTCCACCTGGTGGAAGTCACAGTACAGTAGTGCCCTTTCTCCCTTCTTTCGGCGGGCTGGGCGATCTCTCCTGTTGTCTCTTCCTCCTTCGCCTATTGCTAAGGCCTATTGGGGTGGGGGAAGGAGCTGCCTAGGGGCTTGCCTCTGGAAGTTGTACCTCCCTTGGCCCCCGTGGAAGTTCTCTCCACCTGGGACGAGAGCTCTTCCTGTACCTTGGGCAGGTCTTCCCTGCTGCCTCCAGCCTGGTTCCGGACCCTCCTGTCCCTGGAACCCCTTAGCTCTCTGCTCCTCCCTCCTTCTTCCTTCATGATGCCTTGGGCCACCTTGCTCCTTTGACTCTGTCTCTGTTAGCTTCGCCAACTTCTTGACGAATGTTGGGTTGGCCTCCTCCATGACTATCTCCTCTGTCGCCCTTTCCATCAGCTCCTCGAAGGAAAGGGGGGCCTTCCGAGTCAAGCTCATCTTGAAGAAGCCCTCCTTCAGCCCAACGTTGAATGCTATCTGGAGTGCATACCCCGGCATCTCCTAGATATCTAGGATCTCTTCCTGGAACCTGTCAACGTAGTGGGCCAGCGACTCCTCGGCCCTCTACCTTATTAGTAAGATGGATTCGGGACTCTTCTTCCTCTTCTTGGAGGTGGACAAGCGGAGCTGAAAGCTTTGGCTCAAGTCCTCGAACCCATAGATCGACCTCGGAGGGAGTTGATGTAACTAGTCCCCTGCCTTCTCCTTCAACGTGATCGCAAAAAGGCGACACTTGAAGGCATCCGTCATTGGCCTGATGGAGACGGCATCCTCGAACCACTATAGGTGTTGGACGGGATCATCCTTCCCGGTATAGTAAGCCATGTCCGGCTCTCTGAACCCCTCGGGAACGGGAGCTGAGATGATCAGCTCGCTGAAGGGTGACCCCCTGAGGGGTGCTCTCACCACCTCTACTCACGTGACCTGCTCGCCTGGAGGGCTATCACTCGCCGGGATGGGGAACAACTCCCGGCCGAGGAGGTCTCGCTCGAGCCCCTCTCCCATCCTTTCCTTCCCAGGTCGCCTACCTGATGCACTTCCTTCTCCCCCTACTGGGGTCACCTTGCCTGTGCCCCTGGGAGGCAGCTCGCAGAGACCACTCTGGGTCAGCTTGCTGGGACCCCTGGGAGCCAGTCCCTGGGGGGTGGGGATTGAGCTGTCAGCCCAAGGGGCAATGCTTCTAAGTATCCCCATGATGCCTTGGATGGAATCCATGAACTCCTCCCTTCCCACGAAGGGTTCGGGATTGGGGAGCTCGCCGAGATCATCACTACCTCTCTGATCTACAGCCATGACACTCTCCTGAGATCTTCTATGCTGGTCACTCTCCACGCTCATCGCACCAAAATATTGAAACAAAAAACTTGGTCTCTCGTGGAGTTCGGGGTCACAAAAGAGGGGTGACCTCACACCTACTACACTCGGGAGAACGTCACGGGCCTAAGACTTGGGAAACTATGAACAGAGCCTTGGCTCTAGCGTGGAGGTCCCACCACACACCCGGAAGGTCACAGGAACTCTTCCCCTCCCTCACCAAAGGGCTAGGTTGCGCGCCTTGGAGAGCTCTCTCTACTCTACCAAGAAGAAGCTAAGGGAGGAGGAGGAAAGGAAGAACTCATCCTCTCTAAAGGCACCCAATGTAAGACCCCCTTTTTTTTTTCTTTTTCAAACACCGGGGTCTTAGCCCAGAACTGCCGCTTTGCGGTGGCACCGACTCACAGGAAGGTCGCCACTACAAAACGCCAATTCTGCCGGCCCTTTTCGATCGCACAATAGTAGCATAATAAAGTAAAAGCAAGTCCACGTAACCACATGTATATAAATAAATCTCCACGAAGGGAGAGTCCACAATATATCAGAGTACTGCAAATACGGGCTTAAGCCCAGTACATCATATCCTCACTACAAGTCACTCGCGGAAGCAAAACTAAAACTAAGCGTCACCGTAACTGTCACTGAGCCGAGAGCACCCAAGCTGGACTGGCCCAACTCCACCGACTCTGTACTCTGCTGGTACTGCATCTCTGGGTGCTTCTTCCTTTTCGGCCTACAGTCGTCGCCTCGCGATCCACGTCTGCGTCTACGTCTTCGACCTCCTGGCTGCTGAGCTGGTGGGCTCCGACCCATCAAGGGGCAATTGACCCGTGTATGTCCCGGCTGGTGGCAATGGTAACACGGTCGCGGGGTCAACTCTGTCAGAAACTGCAACAACCGGGACCCTTCCATATGGAACACCTAGAATGTTGTGGTTCGAAAACCGTTAGTCATAAAGACTAAGCCCTATCATCCCCTACCCCTTCCCCCATGGCTCCTAGGTACCGAGCGGAGAGGAAGAAAGGGAAGGACATGAAGGTAGAGATTAAATCAAATAAATAGGTGACAGCGGACCTATGCTAGCAAGTTATAACAGGTAAAGAGTATAAATGTTGTAATAGGTAGAGCAATTATTAAGTAGCAATTTGTATAAGAATGCAGCTAGAGAACAGTAAGTAAACAAACAAGTAAATAAGTATGAAACCTTAACTTATATGAATGCCCATACAAACTTATAAGTTAAGGGGTCTTCTGCACGGCTCCCATCGTATAAAAAGTCCCATACCGATTTATACGTTGGGGTGTCGGTTGTATGCAAATATGAATGTAGTGATATGCTATGCCATGATTTATGCAGATGCAACTCACGCACACGACTCTATGCGCACAGACCTTTAGTTCCCCCTGTTCGGGAGGCTAGCTTCACCCCCAGGAACCTCCGTAGTGGCAAACGGAGACAGTGGGTCGGGCCCCCCACTCCTAGGCGGGTAACCACACTACCAGGCCTAGCCCTTCCGTACGCCCCTAGAAGAACACAACCTAGAGTATCCGCGTACTGCTGCTGGATGTACCCTCCAGACTTTTCGCCGAGTCATCGTACCGCTGTCGGTGTGATCGATCGCCTAGTACCGATGACCCACCACTTTTCTCCGTACTCCAACCCTCGAGCCCGCGGCCCCCCGGACAGTACTGTCCGTGCATCTACCTTCAGAGCTACTGTCTGATGGCAAGTAATCCTATAATTCTACTTTCCTAACTACCGGGGAGTGAGTGTGTGGAATCCTAGTTATACTAGTTGCTCTTTTGATTTATTACTCCTATGGTTTACGTTAGCCCAGGACTGCCCCCGGTATACCCCGTGAAGGGCTCTCAAGGGACACTAGGAACCAAGACGGTGCATTACGGCCCGAAGTTCCCTTTCGCAAGGCACTTATTATTATTGGTTGTCTACCCTTTACCCAATCCCCTTTTAATGTTATAATGAATCTAACCCTAGCGTATTAAGACTCTTCCTCTTCCTCCCGGGACGGACGATCTTTCGTCGTTCCCGTACTCTCTTATCCTAACCAGTCCCACATTCTACTTATCCTGACTTCTAATAATGAACTCATTCTAAATTTGCCCTACCAACCATCGATTATCAGAATTCCGTGGTTTTACTAAATGCAGACCATCCTAAGCTATATGTGGTACACAAGGGGAGGTACTCCGAGTTATCTTCCAAATCTCATATAATATTTACTGGAGGTCTACCATATCATAACTTGTCTAAATCCAGAAGCTTATAATTTTCTTTTCCTATTTAATCTGATATTTATTTAATTTTTCCCAAAGATTGGCCATGGGTAATTTTAAACATGAACTACATGATATTCTTAAGTAATGGCCACCCAAAAATTTATGTTCATTAAATAACAGCAAGATAACCTCAAATACAAATTCTCAGAATTTTATAGAAAGTATTTAACCTCTAAATAATTTATTCAGTATAATCACGTTAATCCTACTTAATGAAGGAAGTACAGAAATTATTCGTCTAAAAATTATAGAAAAATCACTAGTCAGTAGTATGATATATAAAAGATCTTTGTGCAGAGAATCATAATTTTACTAGCTTGCTAAACACCACTAAAGATTTAATAAAATAATCAAGGTAAAACATACTTAATGAAGCAAGCCTTAGAATTAATCTTCCAAAAATCCCATAAAAAATTCACAGAGATTTAAAATCATAATAAACGTTCTCTGCTTAAATTTCATCACTTTCCAAGAAGGGTATAGTTCATAATAAATTTTCTAAGCAAATCAGACAAGTTACTACATCGTTAATGAAGTATCCAAAATAATGATCTTAAAATTCATGGAAAAATATCCAGAGCTTGTACCATCCTTATAATTCAGTCTACCCAAATCTCAACACTTTTCAATGTGTTTTGGTGTCATTTACTATCTCTACAAGTTTTGTGCCCTAAACTAAGGTTGGATTTTTAGGTATCCCAACGGTCTCCAAATCTACTAAGATTTCATCCGGAGCACTATATCGACCCTATGGTCCTCTTCACCCAAATTCGGGTCAATCCAAGGTCATTTGACCACATGACCTTCACAATCCACCAAGACCCATCCTTAGGGTTTGGCCTTGGTCCTTAAGGTAAACTTACCCCGATCCACCTCAAACTCCATGAGGGGGTGCTAGAGAATATTACTAGCCAGTGGTAAAAATCTCAGCCTCTGTTGAGGTGACTTGACCACTCCAATTTCAAAAGTGCACTTTTAACCTAAGACCCCTTATTAGGGCAAAACTTAGGTTTGTCATTTCTAATCCAAACCATCTCTAAATGAGATGAAAAATTATACAGAACCTTATGGTGAACCCAGGGACCACTCACCAAAATTTGGGAGGTTTGGAAATTATTTAACTATCTAATTAAATTCGGCTAAGATTATTGAATTTTTCTAAAAACTATAGAAAAATATTCTCCAAAAATTCTCATCTTTGGATAGCACCTAGATTATAGGTAAGATTAGACCACACCCCAAATTTCAAGTCATTTTGATGACTGGTTTAGTGTGGGGAATTTTTCTAAGGTCCGGACGGCCCTCTGGACAGACCTCACCAAAAAGGGTTCTGTGGTCTAACCACGATTCCAAATCGGGTGAAATTAATTTTGAATTAAAGTAGACTTCAAGGGCTACAGTTTCTATGTTGACCATTTTTCCTGTAGGAGCCGCTAAGTATTTTTTCCCAAATTATTTAAGGTGACAGATATTTTCATTTAGAAATTGTTTTAAAAATGGAATTTATTTCTCATGCCACTGTTCATCTTCTTCAACAGCCCGAAACCAGAAGCCTGTAACTTATTTTTCCTGTAGCTTTTCAAAGCTATTCCCCGGCCATCCAGCCATCTCCCTGGCCGACCACCACCACCACCACCTCTGTTGAGATGAGGGCTACCGTCGGGCGGCGGCACGGCCGCCGGAGAGGCGGTTTCCGGCGAACCCGCCACCATGCAAATTTCGGAAAGCATGGAAACGCTCACCCGATCCGGCTCTTTTGAGCCCGATATCTCTCCTAATGATTGCTAAGATCTATCCATAGAAGAAAGAGTAGAGGAGGACCTTATTCATGGTTTGACGGCGAGACGAACGTTGGACTGTCATGGCGCGGTGGTGGCGTTGCTGAACTTCTCCTACAGCAAGGTACAAGTCATCAATCTGTCGGGTAGGGGTGGAAACTCCATCTCTGAGTCTAGGGAGCCCTTTTAAAGGGAAGAAATGAGGGAGGGGAAAGGTTGAAACATTCATGGCGATTAATATTCCTGTTAATAACGTTTCGGTTATGGCAAAGTCATCTGAAACGTTGGAGATGAAGAGGTGTTCGCCAGGTGGCGATTTCCTATTGGACCCCATTTCCTTATTTTATTAACTAATTAGGGACTGAAACGGCCCATAAATACTCATGGTGTAACTTCCCATAATCCGAATTGATTACAACGTCGGTTACCGAAATTTCCAGTCTGGCTGACATTTCGGCCTTGGTCACGGGCGTGACACATAGGTCACGGGCGTGACAGGCCCGGATAACCAGTTCTGGGTTCGACGATCGTCGAACTGAGATCGACGATCGTCGAGCGTGTCGCGCCCTAAGTCACGGGCGTGACCTTGCTGGTCACGGGCGTGACATGCCTGGTGACTAATTCTGGTTCGACGACGTCGAACTGAAATCGACGATCGTCGAGCGTGTCACGCCCTATGTCACGGGCGTGTCATTGTTGGTCACGGGCGTGACATGCCCGTGAGGCCAATTTTGGGTCGACGAAGGTCGAGCTGAAGTCGACGATCGTCGAACATAGTTACGCCCTATGTCACGGGCGTGACATTGGGGGTCACGGGCGTGACAGGGTCAAGGTAATTTCCGCGGTCGGCGGTCGTCGCGCTGAGATCGACGATCGCCGAAGGGGTCACGCCCTTGGTCACGGGCGTGACACCTGGGTCACGGGCGTGACAGGGCCGACGATCGTCTCCCTGAGGTCGACGATCGTCGAATGAGTCACGCCCCAGGTCAC
The DNA here is from genome assembly GCA_039513925.1 of Platanthera zijinensis. Classification (NCBI taxonomy): domain Eukaryota; kingdom Viridiplantae; phylum Streptophyta; class Magnoliopsida; order Asparagales; family Orchidaceae; genus Platanthera; species Platanthera zijinensis. The sequence goes on along the minus strand of CM077080.1, from coordinate 222,013,751 downwards.
GGGCGTGACGGGTCGGTCACGGGCGTGACCCACCCGTGACCCGAAATCCTGGTCGATTTATTTCGGTTTTTGGGCTTCCTAGGGTTCCATCACGACCAACCGACTCCTAGGGGCCTAGCCGGAAATGGGATGTTACAAATCCCAATAAACAAAACAAAGATTTCGTCCCCGAAATCCAGGTTAAGTCTGCGGGGCTCTAATCGGGAGGGGAAACTTGTAACATCCCATGAGAGTTGAAAGGTCTATATCTCTGCGTTACGTTTGCAGTGTGCAGTTTTGATTCTAAGAATCGTTCGTCCAATTGTCAAGGTATATACCCCCAATAAATAAAGGGTTAGCCCTTATTCTTGAAATTTCGGTCTTATTGGTTTAAAATAGTAACGCAGATTGATTGTCCAGCGGGGTAGTGAGGTATATCCGACCGAAAAGTTCCGGATACCTTTGCCGCATCGAGTCCTGTGGCTCCCCTGTGTGCTCCTCCTGTCCATGCTTGTTCTACCGAACCTTGACTAACGGAACCTTCTTCCGACGCAAAATCCGTACTCCTCTGCCATTGATCCGAATCGGCTCCAAGTAAACTGCCTAGTTGGAAGCTACCGGTCCGTCTGTGGTCAAAATCTGCTGCTCCGGGCGCCGTAAAGACCTCCTAAGTGAAGAAACGTAGAATACATCGTGTAGAACTGCCAGCTCCGGTGGCAACTCCAGCCTGTAAGCTAGGGCCCGATCCGCTCTAGGATCCCGTAAGGGCCCATATACCTAGGGCTGAACTTCTTCCTCCGACCACGCACCTGTGAAACTCCATGTATGGGCCGGATCTTTAAAAACACTCGGTCTCCCCACCTGAACTCCACCTGACGATGTCGGGCGTCATAATACTTAGCTTGTCTGCTCCGCACTTCTAACATTCATACCTAGATGTTCCCTGACAATTGTCTCTGATTAATCTCCGCCGAGCCTTGGCGTCTTCGACAAAATCCGATCCCAATGCCTTCGGTTTTTTTTTTTTTGTCCTGAATTCAGGGAAACACAAGCCAATACTAATTTGCCCAATAAACAAAGGTTTAGCCCCCAATAAACAAAAGATCAGCCCCTACCTATCTTGGGCTAAGTATCCTGGATATCACCCTGTTACCTCTATCCTAGCTGGGTGCACAATTTCTAGGGCATCAATCTTTCGACTTGGGGTTCCACCCTGAAACTCGTTCATATACTCTATACCTTAAACTCTCTGAGTCAACTTTATCCAGGTCAAAATGTTCCCAATCTCACATGGATCTCTTCCGAACTTGCATTCCTATCCGACCCTCAGTGTTTGTCTCGGTGGTTGCCCCCAAGCAATTCTTGTCACAGGTATGCGGGGTAAAACTGCTTTTCTTCTACCCTTCTGTTAATAGATCATTGGCCTCAATTCTCCTTAAGGTAGTCTACCGCTCCGAATAATCGTTGATTGGGATAGTAGGGACACCTGAGTTTTCGTCTTAGGTAGTCATTCTCATGCTAAACTCCTCCTTCATTCTCCTTGAGTATCTCCTTACCTTAACCACATTCATACCCAGGTCTATTTGAACTAGGGTATACTACAGACTGTCCTGGTTATTCACGAGTCCTAGTTGGTTGAGTCTAAATCGTAGACTAGAGAATTATGTGAAATGTTCTTTGCCGCCGGAGGTGTTCCCTGCTGGGGGCAGGGTAGGCCACCAGCTACAAGGAAGGATTCCAATTAACGATGAAGTGGACTTTTACATGTGATTTCCCCTATGGGCACACCACTGCTTCCGCTGCTTAGTTTGCCCCCAAACTAAACTCGAGCGGGGGTGACTCAGGGTTAGTGGACTGCTACTTTTCCGATCGAGGTTTCCTCTGATACCACTTGTAAGACCCCCTTTTTTTTCTTTTTCAAACACCGGGGTCTTAGCCCAGAACTGCCGCTTTGCGGTGGCACCGACTCACAGGAAGGTCGCCACTACAAAACGCCAATTCTGCTGGCCCTTTTCGATCGCACAATAGTAGCATAATAAAGTAAAAGCAAGTCCACGTAACCACATGTATATAAATAAATCTCCACGAAGGGAGAGTCCACAATATATCAGAGTACTGCAAATACGGGCTTAAGCCCAGTACATCATATCCTCACTACAAGTCACTCGCGGAAGCAAAACTAAAACTAAGCGTCACCGTAACTGTCACTGAGCCGAGAGCACCCAAGCTGGACTGGCCCAACTCCACCAACTCTGTACTCTGCTGGTACTGCATCTCTGGGTGCTTCTTCCTTTTCGGCCTGCAGTCGTCGCCTCGCGATCCACGTCTGCGTCTACGTCTTCGACCTCCTGGCTGCTGAGCTGGTGGGCTCCCACCCATCAAGGGCAATTGACCCGTGTATGTCCCGGCTGGTGGCAATGGTAACACGGTCGCGGGGTCAACTCTGTCAGAAACTGCAACAACCGGGACCCTTCCATATGGAACACCTAGAATGTTGTGGTTCGAAAACCGTTAGTCATAAAGACTAAGCCCTATCATCCCCTACCCCTTCCCCCATGGCTCCTAGGTACCGAGCGGAGAGGAAGAAAGGGAAGGACATGAAGGTAGAGATTAAATCAAATAAACAGGTGACAGCGGACCTATGCTAGCAAGTTATAACAGGTAAAGAGTATAAATGTTGTAATAGGTAGAGCAATTATTAAGTAGCAATTTGTATAAGAATGCAGCTAGAGAACAGTAAGTAAACAAACAAGTAAATAAGTATGAAACCTTAACTTATATGAATGCCCATACAAACTTATAAGTTAAGGGGTCTTCTGCACGGCTCCCATCGTATAAAAAGTCCCATACCGATTTATACGTTGGGGTGTCGGTTGTATGCAAATATGAATGTAGTGATATGCTATGCCATGATTTATGCAGATGCAACTCACGCACACGACTCTATGCGCACAGACCTTTAGTTCCCCCTGTTCGGGAGGCTAGCTTCACCCCCAGGAACCTCCGTAGTGGCAAACAGAGACAGTGGGTCGGGCCCCCCACTCCTAGGCGGGTAACCACACTACCAGGCCTAGCCCTTCCGTACGCCCCTAGAAGAACACAACCTAGAGTATCCGCGTACTGCTGCTGGATGTACCCTCCAGACTTTTCGCCGAGTCATCGTACCGCTGTCGGTGTGATCGATCGCCTAGTACCGATGACCCACCACTTTTCTCCGTACTCCAACCCTCGAGCCCGCGGCCCCCCGGACAGTACTGTCCGTGCATCTACCTTCAGAGCTACTGTCTGATGGCAAGTAATCCTATAATTCTACTTTCCTAACTACCGGGGAGTGAGTGTGTGCAATCCTAGTTATACTAGTTGCTCTTTTGATTTATTACTCCTATGGTTTACGTTAGCCCAGGACTGCCCCCGGTATACCCCGTGAAGGGCTCTCAAGGGGCACTAGGAAACAAGACGGTGCATTACGGCCCGAAGTTCCCTTTTGCAAGGCACTTATTATTATTGGTTGTCTACCCTTTACCCAATCCCCTTTTAATGTTATAATGAATCTAACCCTAGCGTATTAAGACTCTTCCTCTTCCTCCCGGGACGGACGATCTTTCGTCGTTCCCGTACTCTCTTATCCTAACCAGTCCCACATTCTACTTATCCTGACTTCTAATAATGAACTCATTCTAAATTTGCCCTACCAACCATCGATTATCAGAATTCCGTGGTTTTACTAAATGCAGACCATCCTAAGCTATATGTGGTACACAAGGGGAGGTACTCCGAGTTATCTTCCAAATCTCATATAATATTTACTGGAGGTCTACCATATCATAACTTGTCTAAATCCAGAAGCTTATAATTTTCCTATTTAATCTGATATTTATTTAATTTTTCCCAAAGATTGGCCATGGGTAATTTTAAACATGAACTACATGATATTCTTAAGTAATGGCCACCCAAAAATTTATGTTCATTAAATAACAGCAAGATAACCTCAAATATAAATTCTCAGAATTTTATAGAAAGTATTTAACCTCTAAATAATTTATTCAGTATAATCACGTTAATCCTACTTAATGAAGGAAGTACAGAAATTATTCGTCTAAAAATTATAGAAAAATCACTAGTCAGTAGTATGATATATAAAAGATCTTTGTGCAGAGAATCATAATTTTACTAGCTTGCTAAACACCACTAAAGATTTAATAAAATAATCAAGGTAAAACATACTTAATGAAGCAAGCCTTAGAATTAATCTTCCAAAAATCCCATAAAAATTCACAGAGATTTAAAATCATAATAAACGTTCTCTGCTTAAATTTCATCACTTTCCAAGAAGGGTATAGTTCATAATAAATTTTCTAAGCAAATCAGACAAGTTACTACATCGTTAATGAAGTATCCAAAATAATGATCTTAAAATTCATGGAAAAATATCCAGAGCTTGTACCATCCTTATAATTCAGTCTACCCAAATCTCAACACTTTTCAATGTGTTTTGGTGTCATTTACTATCTCTACAAGTTTTGTGCCCTAAACTAAGGTTGGATTTTTAGGTATCCCAACGGTCTCCAAATCTACTAAGATTTCATCCGGAGCACTATATCGACCCTATGGTCCTCTTCACCCAAATTCGGGTCAATCCAAGGTCATTTGACCACATGACCTTCACAATCCACCAAGACCCATCCTTAGGGTTTGGCCTTGGTCCTTAAGGTAAACTTACCCCGATCCACCTCAAACTCCATGAGGGGGTGCTAGAGAATATTACTAGCCAGTGGTAAAAATCTCAGCCTCTGTTGAGGTGACTTGACCACTCCAATTTCAAAAGTGCACTTTTAACCTAAGACCCCTTATTAGGGCAAAACTTAGGTTTGTTCATTTCTAATCCAAACCATCTCTAAATGAGATGAAAAATTATACAGAACCTTATGGTGAACCCAGGGACCACTCACCATTATTTGGGAGGGTTTGGAAATTATTTAACTATCTAATTAAATTCGGCTAAGATTATTGAATTTTTCTAAAAACTATAGAAAAATATTCTCCAAAAATTCTCATCTTTGGATAGCACCTAGATATAGGTAAGATAAGACCACACCCCAAATTTCAAGTCATTTTGATGACTGGTTTAGTGTGGGGAATTTTTCTAAGGTCCGGACGGCCCTCTGGACAGACCTCACCAAAAAGGGTTCTGTGGTCTAACCACGATTCCAAATCGGGTGAAATTAATTTTGAATTAAAGTAGACTTCAAGGGCTACAGTTTCTATGTTGACCATTTTTCCTGTAGGAGCCGCTAAGTATTTTTCCCAAATTATTTAAGGTGACAGATATTTTCATTTAGAAATTGTTTTAAAAATGGAATTTATTTCTCATGCCACTGTTCATCTTCTTCAACAGCCCGAAACCAGAAGCCTGTAACTTATTTTTCCTGTAGCTTTTCAAAGCTATTCCCCGGCCATCCAGCCATCTCCCTGGCCGACCACAACCACCACCACCTCTGTTGAGATGAGGGCTACCGTCGGGCGGCGGCACGGCCGCCGGAGAGGCGGTTTCCGGCGAACCCGCCACCATGCAAATTTCGGAAAAGCATGGAAACGCTCACCCGATCCGGCTCTTTTGAGCCCGATATCTCTCCTAATGATTGCTAAGATCTATCCATAGAAGAAAGAGTAGAGGAGGACCTTATTCATGGTTTGACGGCGAGACGAACGTTGGACTGTCATGGCGCGGTGGTGGCGTTGCTGAACTTCTCCTACAGCAAGGTACAAGTCATCAATCTGTCGGGTAGGGGTGGAAACTCCATCTCTGAGTCTAGGGAGCCCTTTTAAAGGGAAGAAATGAGGGAGGGGAAAGGTTGAAACATTCATGGCGATTAATATTCCTGTTAATAACGTTTCGGTTATGGCAAAGTCATCTGAAACGTTGGAGATGAAGAGGTGTTCGCCAGGTGGCGATTTCCTATTGGACCCCATTTCCTTATTTTATTAACTAATTAGGGACTGAAACGGCCCATAAATACTCATGGTGTAACTTCCCATAATCCGAATTGATTACAACGTCGGTTACCGAAATTTCCAGTCTGGCTGACATTTCGGCCTTGGTCACGGGCGTGACACATAGGTCACGGGCGTGACAGGCCCGGATAACCAGTTCTGGGTTCGACGATCGTCGAACTGAGATCGACGATCGTCGAGCGTGTCGCGCCCTAAGTCACGGGCGTGACCTTGCTGGTCACGAGCGTGACATGCCTGGTGACTAATTCTGGTTCGACGACGTCGAACTGAAATCGACGATCGTCGAGCGTGTCACGCCCTATGTCACGGGCGTGTCATTGTTGGTCACGGGCGTGACATGCCCGTGAGGCCAATTTTGGGCCGACGAAGGTCGAGCTGAAGTCGACGATCGTCGAACATAGTTACGCCCTATGTCACGGGCGTGACATTGGGGGTCACGGGCGTGACAGGGTCAAGGTAATTTCCGCGGTCGGCGATCGTCGCGCTGAGATCGACGATCGCCGAAGGGGTCACGCCCTTGGTCACGGGCGTGACACCTGGGTCACGGGCGTGACAGGGCCGACGATCGTCTCCCTGAGGTCGACGATCGTCGAATGAGTCACGCCCCAGGTCACGGGCGTGACGGGTCGGTCACGGGCGTGACCCACCCGTGACCCGAAATCCTGGTCGATTTATTTCGGTTTTTGGGCTTCCTAGGGTTCCATCACGACCAACCGACTCCTAGGGGCCTAGCCGGAAATGGGATGTTACACCCAAGGGGGTCTATTTATGGTTTTTCCAAGTCCTGGGGGCCGAAATGTCCAAAATACCCTTAAGTCAAAAAAGGCCTCGAGCCAATAGAAAATCTCCACACCATAGGGTAAAGAGGTAATCCCCCCTCGAGGGCATAATGGTAAAAATACGGCCCAAGGGGGTCTGGGGGGCCGAACCATGCTCCCCTACCCCCTCCGAAGGAACCACCCGCAGGGCAGGCTGCTCAGGCGAGCAGTAGGCCGCCGGCCTGGCTCGCCCGCAGGGCAGGCCGCCCGGGCGAGCAGCAGGCCGCATGCCTGGCTCGCCCGCAGGGAAGGCCGCCCGGGCGAGCAGCAGGCCGCAGGCCTGGCTCGCCCGCAGGGCAGGCCGCTCGGGCAAGCCGCAGGCCGCAGGCCTGGCTCGCCCGCTTGGCAGGCCGCCCGGGCGAGCCGCAGGCCATGGCCTGGCTCGCCCGTAGGGCAGGCCGCCCGGGCGAGCCGCAGACCACGGCCTGGCTCGCCCATAGGGCAGGCCGCCTGGGTGGCCTGCGGGCGAGCCGCAGGCCACGGCCTGGCTCGCCTGCAGGGCAAGCCGCCCGAGCGAGCCGTAGGCCACAGCCTGGCTCGCCTGTAGGGAAGGCCGCCCAGGCGAGCCGCATGCCATGGCCTGGCTCGCCCGCAGGGCAGGCTGCCCGGGCGAGCCGCAGGCCACGGCCTGGCTCGCCCGCAGGCCACGGCCTGGCTCGCCTGCAGGGCAGGCCGCCCGTGCGAGCCGCAGGCCACGTCCTGGCTTGCCCGCAGGGCAGGCCGCCCGGGCGAGCTGCAGGCCACGGCCTGGCTCGCCCGTAGGGCAGGCTGATGCGTTTGTCTCGCCGCTCCTACCTCGCACCAAGGCAAGATGGGGGGGGGGACCGGCCATCTTGCCACACTCGCCCAAAAAATGGACTGGGGGGAGGTAGATTTTCCCTCCCCCTACTAGTATATTTCCAAGGCCAAGCCAAAATTGGCCACCAAGAGTGCAAAACTCTCCAAAAGCTTAAAAACTCAAAGTTGGTCCTACGCCTGCCCGGAGGGCCCTACTCTGTGAATACGGGGTTGTACAGTACACATGAAATATTATGCATCACATTCTATATAATATCGCATGTAACAAAAAGTAAAATCTAATGAGCATCCAGGTGTTGATTGTTAAGTCGCTCATTTAAACTTAACAGTCACTTGTCGTTATGCCTATGAGAAACCATATGCAAACACATATTATGCATCTCATACTACATAATATGCCTCGTATACTTCTATCGTGCTTTCGACAAGACCTACTGATGACACATCAGTGTGTGTATGTGATGAAATGAAATAACCCAAAATCTTAACTAAAAGAAAATGGTCGTTCGGCTAACCTGCCAAACAAACCAAACCAACCTACCTATGATATCAACTGTCATAACCCACATTTTATCGAAGGTTAAAGTATTATTAGAGTAAGAGAAAATACGCGTCATGATGACATGACATTCAGGGGACAACTGTAGACACTCATGCAAGGACAAACTTCTGATAAACTTTATAAAAGACATGTATTTTTATGGTTGAAAACACTATTGAGTTTAAAATACAAGACCGCGTCCCTCGGTTTAATGGATCAACTAGTCCACAGATGATAAAAATATAATTGCAGCGGAAAACCTCTATTTTATTACATTCATTATCATATATGAACATGAAAACCCAACTAACATGATAATGTGTGCAGTTTCTAAATTTAGTACAAGTAAAAGAAAAGAGTTTTATATCCATTAAAGTAGGTTGATATAAATTTGAAAGAGATACGATGAATGCAGATTTGTTTAGTTGAAAATAACTATCATGCAACCTAACATAAAATATTCACACAAAGAGAAACACTTCAATAGTGAAAATGCAGTAATAGCAGAGATAGAAATACATTAGTCTGAAGCAAAAGAAACAATACTATGGGTGCAACAAACTGACACGAACCCATGACAATAATAACAAAAGTCTGAACTTCAAACACCAAGAAAGAAAAAGATACCAACCACTCCTCAACTGGAAGAGGGAGGGGAAAAATAACCACAGGAGACTAGTCAAACAACTCAGTCGGCTTTACCTGCTACTTGCCTGAACCTGAGGTATTCAAAAGAAAAAAATGCCTCAGCAATAAGAGCGCAAAGGCGTCTTAATCATAAATCAAAAAGTTTAAATAAGATAAGTGGGCTACCAACCACACTAAAATGCTGCAAAACCACAGAAGTCAATATCATAAGAGTAAGGGAAATGATTAGCATGGCAAAAAATGGCCATAAAAGGAGAAGTCTTGAACTAAGTGCAAAAAGAACTCTTAGTGATGGTCTAATCATAAGTATATATATAATCGCAGAAATAGCATTGATTAGCTTAAAGAGTGAATCATCAATGCCAGACATAAAACGGTACTGAGGCGGTGGTTATCTTTCCAACACAACCATCATACCAACACAACCAAAGAAACATGCACTGAGGTGTTGGTCATTTATCCACTGCCAACCAAAAGTACCAAATAAAGTCATCGGGCGTAATAATTCACAACAAGCACTAAGGTGGTGGTCCTTTATCCACTGCCAACCTAAGTCCAAAATCATAAAGTCACCAGGTGTGATGATTCACACGGACACTAAGGTAGTGGCCCTTTATCCACTGCCAACCCAAGTTCCAATAATAAATCCATATACAATAATAAATGAGAATAAAAGACCCAAGACTTAACATCAGATTATCACAACGACGCAGGGAAAGAAAATCCAGAAATTTATAAGGGTATACTGGATGAATTTACCGTTCACTAGACGAATTCGGATAGACCATACAAGAACACTCAACAAATCCACTATTCACTCGACGAATTATACTCGGTCTTGCGAGTTCACTAGATGAATTTTACTCAGTCTCACAAGTTCACTCGATGAATTCTACTAGACTTTACGAGAACACTCGACGAATTCTACTTGACCAACTCTGCTAACTACACGGGAAAATTCAACGAATTCGGCTCGACCTCACGATAACACTTGACAAATTCGGTCAGACTTCACAAGAACACTCGATGAATTCGGCTTGACCTCTCGTGAACACTCGACGAATTCTACTTATCCTCTCGATGAATTCTACTTATATTACACGAGAATACTCAATGATTTTACTTGCCTTCTTGGGAACATTCAACGAATCTGCATAGATCGAATTTACAAAACTCCAAATCCAAAATTTCGAACACCAAGGAGACAAAACACATTCCTCGTGTATCTTAACGAGCAAGAAAAAGAAGGGAGAAGAACAATTATAACAAAGCAAGAGGGGTAGACTGCCACTTGCTTCAATCCTCAAAATTTATGTCTTCCTTAGCACACCACACCACAGATCGGCAACAAGAAACTCCTAACAAGCAAATTCTGAAAGATTTGGTGCAAAATGAGGGTTAGGGCTACTCGCTACAACCCCAAAAATCCATGAAATCGAAAATACTCACCGCACACTCAAAGATCTCAGTGAGAGTAGTCTGAATCTCTACTCCGACGATGATTTCCTGCACTCTAGCTCCGACAGTAGCAGGCGGTAGACTTCCGAAAAGTCCAACTTTTCCTCTATCGTGTGGTCGGGTTTGGCAGAAGAAGAAGTTTCGTAAAAAACTAATTCTAAGGGTTCGGCTTTTATAGGGGGGAGAGATTTTAATTAAATATATTGAAAATTTTATTATTACCTTACATAATCGATGTTTAAGAAGAAATTGTCGGCGTACGGAACTCTTGAACTAACGTAAAGCCCTTACGCTATTATTATGCGACTAAATTAATTATCGAAAATTCAGGGGCATTATAGCCGCGCCCTTTGCTGCCCAGATCAGGAGGCCCCTTAACCGCCAAATTTGGGTGGCCCCTTGGCTGCCCAGCCCTAGGGCCACCCAGATCAGGTGGCCTCTTGGTCATACAGATCGGGTGGCCCCTTGACCACCAAAGTCTAGTGTCCCCTTGGTTGCCCCTCCCTCTGGCCGTGTTGGGTCCATTGATCCCAATATCCCAGATTTGTAAGAATTCAAACAAGTAAATGATATACACATAGTTGTATTTGATGTTTATTTAAGTTAATGCATGCAGGTTAGTCCTTATTACACTGATTGGACAGGTGGTCTCAAGATAGGCATATGGAGAGACAGAAATTCTGTCTAAGTCCACAGACATTGAGTGAAGCAAGCTCACTCAACTCCAGATGTCTTAAGAAAGGAAGCTGGACAGAGAAATTCCACTAAGTCCACATGCATTGAGTAAAACAAGCTCACTCAATGCTAGAAGTTAAGGACAGTCAAAGACAAAGTTTCAACAAGCAGGAAAATCAACTAAGGCAAAAAAGCATTGAGTGTTATCAACTCACTCAACGCCATATGACATAATTCATTGAGTAAAGCTGCCACAGTCAAAGCCCCAAAATTTTTGGCAAAGAAGAATATACTAAGTCCAAAAGAATTGAGTGAAGCTTGGTCACTCAATATCATGCAGTGTCTGTCAAAGCCACATTAAATCTGTCAAAGAAATTCGACTAAGTCCAAAAGCATTGAGTGAAGCCAGTCCACTCAACGTCATGCTGATTTAGTCAAAGCCTTAGAAGAAAGACAGAAAATTATGTCTAAGTACAATAGCCTTGAGTGAAGTCAGCTCACTCAACGTCAAAGGAAGAAAGCGTTGAGTCATGCTGCTGTTGTCAACGCCAAAGAAGAAACTGGGATTTGGCTAAGGCAAAAAGCATTGAGTGAAGCCAGTTCACTCAACGCCTAGTCAAATGTTAAGGCTTAAGGAGAAAGCGTTGAGTGTAGTCAACTCACTCAACGCCTTCATGCTGGGCAAAATCTTTCTAAGTCCAGAATCATTGAGTGAAGTCAGTTCATTCAACGCTCTCAAAGCCATAGTTGCAGAAAGAGCTTAAAATTATTCTAAGTCCAAAATCATTGAGTGAAGCCAGTTCACTCAACGCTCTCAACGCTAAGGATGCAGAAAGGTCTGAAGATCAAGCTAAGGTAAAAAGCTTTGAGTGAAGCTTATACACTCAACGCTCTCAACGCCTAGACAAGCCGAAGAGTTGACTAAGTTAAAAAGCATTGAGTGGAGCTTACTCACTCAATGCCTATCAGAGCAGGAAATTTTCTAAGTCCAGATTCATTGAGTAACGCTTGTTCACTCAACGCCTGGGTAGTTGTCTGAAATTTTCGAAATCCAGAATGGCTGACGTCAGCAAAGTCAACAAAAGTCAACAAAATTCAAAATGATTAAGAGCTGTAATTCATTACTAACATCGTCGTCAGTCTCATTCTGTAAAACTAAGGATATAATCAGCTGTTAAAGCAGTGATACGTGTCAATCAACTCGCTAGATGATGGGATTATAAATAGAAGATGAGATCTGGATCGAAACAAGTTTCTGAGAGATCAATTCATTTCGAAAAAGAGGAGCGGGACTTCGTCTTCATCCCCCACCATTGTTGCGGAGACAAGAAGATTTTTTCGACGATTTTGAAGGTTTTCTGTGTTAATTGTGGCGATCAACATCTACTGTAGCATGATCAAAGATATTCTCTAAGTAAGAAGAAACAGCAAAGGCCAGCCCTAGTTGTAGTGACTTCTCGATCCAAGCAGAGCCTAATCTGAAGATCAATTTCTCGATCAGTGAAGAAGAAATCTGTTCAGGGTTTTCTCAGGACAGAAGGAGAGGCAGAGTAGTTCAATTTCTGCCAAAATAGGTAAGCTGATTGAAGACCATCTTTCTTGATTTTTCCACTTCATTAACACGATCAAAATTCGTTTCCGAGTCAATTCCAGCACAAGCAACAGATTCTTGAAGATCTTCATCCTTGTTGCTGAGAAGAAAATTAGCCTGAGGTTCTCTCAGTTCAAGAAGCTATAGAATCAGAGAATCAATCTCTGGAGTCTAATCTATATCAATATCAAATCCATATCTGTAGGATCTTTTCAAGATTTGAGTTGTAAGCCTAGTTTATAAATACTGAGGGTTAGATCTGGTGAGATCTGTATTGTAAGCCTAAATTATAAAGGCTGAGTGGTAGGATCCAGTCTTAGATCTGTGTGATAGGGATGTTTTCTCAGCCTGTGTTATAGGGCATTTGTGTCTGTGGTAGGTGATCAGGTGATTACTGAGTGGTTGGGTTGTACGCCTGTGTTGTAAGTCTTAGTGGAGACTGAGTGATCCTGTTAGATCGTGTTATAATCTCTAAGGAGCCAAGTTATTGGAGAAGTTTCTTGTCTAACATTCTATTAGAAAGGCGGGAGGGGCAGTGGATGTACCCATACACTGGGGAACCACTATAAAAATCTGGTGTGTTGTGTGTGAATTTCTTGAAAGCTAAACTAATCTCTCACAACAAGGCCTAAATTAGTTGAAGGTTAAAAGAGAATAAAAAGATCCTAATAACATATTCACCTCCCCTCTAGGTGATTAACTACCCTTGGATTCAAAGACTTTCAAGTGGTATCAGAGGGAGGTTGCTCAAGACTATGGCCTTCAAGACAGATAGTTCCAAGAGGAGCAAAGAGAAGAATCATTCTCTCCCAAGAAGGCCAGCTGAGTCTGATGATTCAGATCAAAATACATCAGAATGCAATATGTCTGATGAGGAATTTGCTGCTTTCTCAAGATAGTTCATTAAGTTGATGAAGAGTAAAGGGTGGAGGAGAAGACCTTCCTCCTCCTTACAACACAAGGAGGACTACTACAAAACCAGGAAGAAACCTTCCAAGGAAGGCATGTATGAATAAAAACCTAGTAAACATGTTTCTAATAAGATTATATGTTTTTACTGCAGTAAGCCAGTGCATGTTGTGGCTGAATGTCGTGTGAAGAAGGAGGCTGATGAAATAAATCACCACCATAAGAAGGGCAAGAAGGAGAAAACCTTCATTGCTAAAAAGGAGAAAAGCTGGACTGACTCATCCTCCTCAGAGTCAGAAGAAGAAGAAGCCTACATTGGGCTGATGGCAAGATCTGATGAAGAAGTCTGTCAGGATCTGCCTGGTCCAGCTAAGGTATCCTCTCCATCCAGCTCATCATCTAAGTCAAGTTATAAGACTGGTCCCAGTTCAAAAGCATCTTCATCCATGAATAAAAGTGATTCTGAGTCTGAGTAAGACATCAATCAAGTGATTGATAAGTATGGTGAACTTCTGGAAGCATTCAAAAGAAGTAAGCAACTGACTAAGCAGCAGACTCTAGAGATTGAATCTCTAAAGCTTGTTGTATCCCAGCACTCTGAGACAATAAACATGCTGGAACAGAAAATTAATGAAGTCAGTTAGTTGAAGAATATTACTATTATACAGATAGACATCATAAAATACAAGAATGCCCTTATAAGGGATCTAGAAGAAAAACTTACAAAGGGAGAAGAGAATTGTGGCAAGTTTTTCTAAGCCCAATTCAGTGTTGCCCATTATTGACTCCTTCATCTCTCAGAGAAACAAGAGAGGAGTTGGATTTAAGGGAAACACCAGAGCTTCCCCTTTTAAAGGAAAGGGAAAAGCTCTAGCTAAGCCACCCATTGTCTTTAAAAGGGTAATACTCCCTACTAATAGGTATGATCAGGACTCCATGTATGGTCACTAGAAGAATGCGAATTCTTCCTAGAAGGATTCTAGTGTATCTTCTAATTAATGAGAAGAGGAATGGGGATGAGTGCCTTCAAGGTTGCTCATGAAGAAATACAAATGGCCTATCATGGACCATTTGTTTTTTGTATTCCAGTCCCCACTCTTAAGAATGGCGCAGTGAGCAAACATCAGACTCAATAAGAATTGATTCAGACTAAAGGTCAGTCTTATAGCAAGCCTGATCTTGGTGTTTCTAATGTTACCAGGAGCATGATTTCTGCATAGGAAACTGCTGCTGATGGCACTTAGAAAAAGCTAAATAAAGCTGTTGGAAGACTTTCATTCAGCCAGATAATTGTTGAAAGAAATCTGAAGAAAATCACTACTATTCCTTCTGGAAAGATTGTTGTTGTTAACACGTCACTAGTCTAGCTTAGAAAAGAAGGTATAACCTTCATGAGTGCTGGTGTTGTGGCAAGATAGGGCATTTTGCCATTGATTGTTGGCATAATTCTAGTGTCCCCAGAGCTAAAGTAAGTCTACTAGTCAGAAAAATTGTTGACAAACATGTTCATTTTGAGACTAATATGCACCAAGGACCCAATAGATGTTGGGATCCTAAGGTAAAGTAATTATGTTTTGCAGGTTAATCTAAGTGTCCATATCTCTATAAGGTACTTAGATAGTGGTTGTTCCAGGCACATGACTAGAATAAAGAGTAATTTGAGGGAGTTCATTCCAGTGAAGGATGGACCAAAAGTGATCTTTGGTGGATCAGACAAAGGGATTACCAGAGGTTATGGTAAGATCTCAAATGGATTAGTCACTTTCACAAAAGTAGCTTATGTGAAAGTGAAAGTCCACCTAGTGCCAACTAGCTTCACCTATGGGGGGAATAGGTGTCTTGTAGCGTTTTTGCGGAATTAAAGTTTTACCTGCACAAATAAATCAAACAACACAGCACAGAAAAGACTCAAGCAATTTATAGTGGTTCCCCGATTTGGGTACGTCCACTTTCCCCCTTCGACCTATCTCCCAACCAGGGACGACTCGGTCACTTCACCAACAGGATTGAAATCCAATCCTTGCACTAACGGAAGGAACTATTCCACACGTAGGAGTCACCACTCCCACACCACGGGTTGCACCCAACCATTACAACTAGGAACCAATCGTTCCTTTACAACGAATTTGAAAATAGAGTGTATTAGAAATACAAACAACTTATGGAGACTAAGGTGTCCCTCTTCGTTCGACGACGTGTTCTTGAAGTCAACGAAGAGTCCATAACCCTAGATCTCTCTTGGAGAGAATCTCCCCGAAACTGGCGGCGGCAAAGGGCGGCGGCTAGGATCTCGGGATTGGCGGCGGCAACGGAGTGCTGCGGAGATTCTATGGAGATTCAACCTTCATAGCAAAGGTAGCAAGGTCTTCCAACGGTCACACTAGGATCGATCGTCTCGATCGATTCGGAAGGAGATGGTTTTCCCGATCTACGAATCAAGAGACAAAAGATCTCTGGTTAGACGCGTGAGACGTTGTGCTAGGCTAAGCTTCTGTCGCCGGAGATCTGGAAGAAACCGTGATTAGCAACGGCGACTAACTGCACGAGCGGCGACGACGGTGGCGGAGCAAGATGCGCGATCTAGGTCACGTCGGCGACCTTTCTTTTTGAATCGTGTATTCGTATGTCTTCCGCTCAACCATACGGAGGTATTTATACATTAGGTCATTCCACATGACCGTTGTGGGCCCCACCAACAAGAAGACCTAAGTCCGGTTCGAAATAATCTAGGTAACTTGGACCGGTCCAGAGAACAGCAGGAATTTGCCCAAGTCAAATTCGGCGAGAATCGTAGGTGATTCTCGCCGAATCGGCGAGAATCAACTACGATTCTCGCCGAATCGGCGAGAATCAACTACGATTCTCGCCGAATTCTACTTAACAGAATTCAATCTCCACTGATAACACAAGCCGATGAGAATCGGCGAGAATCACAATTGATTCTCGCCGAATCGTCGAGAATGCAGAGTCATTCTCGACGAACCGGCGAGAATCACTTCGTGATTCTCGACGAATCTGCCTTAGAAAAATTTAAGGCGGCTTCGAGACAACCGGCAGCATTCAGCGAGAATCAGTTCGTGATTCTCGACGATTCGGCGAGAATCGTCGAATCGGCGACGATTTGTACTTAGACGATTTCGTGAGCTGGTCTTTGGCCCATCCTTGCTCCTTGTCTGCTCTTGATCTTACATAACCCTGTGCTTGAAAATAAGTACACTCCAATAGAGAGAGTACACGTAAGGCAACACACTAATCTGCTCAACGAGGGATTACGTTGCACAGACCCGTGTATATTGACCTACTGCACCCTGACATTGGTGTGTACTTAGCGATGAATAGTTGCAAGCACAACTTGAAGACAAGTAATCAAATACATTGTCAATTCACCTTAGCTTGTTCAGGGGCTTCTTCAAATTAGGTACATTGTAGATACAATACCTAACAATCTCCCCCTATTTGAAGAAGCCTAAACCCTACAAGCTAAGGTGAATATAACGGCTTGGAAGAAAACACAACTTTGAAAAACGTGAGTGAGTTGAAATTCCATACCATTATCTTTAGAGCATTTGGAGCATACACCTTAGCACCTTAGCCGAGAGGGTAATCTCCCCCTTTTCGGCTTCTGCAAATCTGTGTCTGTTGCATTTGACGCCATACTCCCCCTCAGTTCTTGCACCTATGCTTACCCTTAAGTTCCTGGCAGAGGCTCCCCTAGATGCACGAGCCTGGAGCTTCTGTAGTCTTCATTCCTCATAGTTTAGCATCCCCAATTCAGTTTTGAAAAGACTGAACATGGCCTCGTCTAAGGGCTTTGTGAAAATATCTGCAATCTGCTTGTCCGTGGGGACATAGCAGAGAGAGATGTCCTTGTTTTCCACGTGCTCCCGAATGAAGTGGTAGCGCACTTCAATATGCTTCGTCCTGCTGTGCGATACTGGATTGTTTGCTATGGCGATTGCACTGGAGGAGTCGCAGTACATTGGTACTTCCTTGAACTGAAGGTCATAATCAGCTAACTGGTTTCTGATCCAAAGGAGTTGTGCGCAACAGCTGCCAGCTGAGATGTACTCAGACTCTGCTGTGGAAGTTGCTACACAATTCTGCTTCTTGCTGTTCCATGAGATAAGCCTTCTTCCGAGGAATTGACACGTCCCGGAAGTGCTTTTCCTGTCATCCCTACTCCCTGCAAAATCAGCATCTGAAAAACCTATTAGCTCGACATCATTGTTTCTCGGGTACCACAAGCCAAGATTAGGGGTACCTTTAAGGTATCTAAGAATTCGCTTTGCAGTGACATAATGAGATTCCTTAGTGTTCACCTGATATCTGGCACAAACACATGTGGAGAACATGATATCCGGTCTACTTGCAGTAAGGTAGAGCAGGGATCCAATGATGCTTCTGTATTTGGTTTCATCAAAAGGTTTCCCTTTCTCATCCTTATCCAGAGACATGGTGGATCCCATTGGAGTCCTCATAGAGGTTGCATTCTCCATTCTGAATTTCTTGAGGAGTTCATTGGTGAACTTCGTCTAAGAAATGAAAATTCCTTGCTCAGACTGTTTCACTTGAAGTCCCAAGAAATACTTTAGCTCTCTCATACTGCTCATTTCAAACTTTCCTTGCATAAGTTTAGAAAACTTTTTGCAAAGATTGTTGTTCGTTGAGCCGAATATAATGTCATCGACATAGATTTTCACCAGCAAGATCTTGTCTTTGACTTCCCTGAGAAACAATGTCTTGTCTATTTTTCCTCTAGAGAACTTGTTCTCAAGAAGAAAACTAGACAAGGTCTCATACCAAGCTCGGGGAGCTTGTTTTAAGCCATATAGAGCTTTATTAAGAAAGTATACATGATTAGGATAATTAGGATTGACAAAACCTGGAGGTTGAGCGACGTATACTTCCTCTTTCAAGTCTCCATTCAAGAATGCCGATTTCACGTCCATCTGATAGACTGTGAATCCTTTGTGAGAGGCATAGGCTAGGAACAGACGGATTGCCTCGAGCCGTGCAACTGGCGCAAACGTCTGGTCAAAGTCAATCCCCTCCTCCTGTCTGTATCCTTGAGCCACCAGTCTGGCCTTGTTCTTGATGATGACCCCGTGTTCATCCAGCTTGTTTCTGAAGATCTACTTGGTGCCAATCACATTTTGCGTCTTAGGTCTGGGAACCAGCATCCAGACTTTGCATCTTTTGAATTGATGCAGCTCATCTTGCATGGCCAATATCCATGACGCATCTTTGTTCGCTTCGTCGAACTTATTTGGCTCAACCTGCGACAGGAAGCTAAAATGCAGAATCTCGTTAAGAGTACCTCGGCGAGTTCTGACACCGTCTCGGGGATCTCCAATGATTTGATTTCTGGGATGATCCCTCACATGTCGGAGCTCTAGAAGTCTTGCATCAGGAGCTCTAGCAATTTCTGGGGCTCCTTCCTCTTCAGGGAGGACTGCTCCATCCTGATCGTCATCCTCTCAGATCGGCGTTGAGGTGGAGACCTTGACGTATTTTGGAGTTGCATCTTTCTCGGGCTCATCCAGATGTAGCTTTTCGAGTCTGGCACCTACATCTTCAAGAAGACCACTAGAAGACTTGCAATTAAGCAAACTTCCTTCATCAAATACAACATTTATTGATTCTTCTACCACTAGGGTTTTCTTGTTGAAAACTCTATAAGCCCGGTTATGGCTACTATAGCCCATGAATATGCCTTCGAAGCATTTTTCACTAAACTTAGTACGCGGGTACTTCCCATTATTCAGTACATAACATCTGCAACCAAAGATCCTCAAATAGGACATGGTTGGTTTCCTGCCTTTCAGTAGCTCGTAGGGCGTCTTACGATGACTTTTGTTGATCAATGCCCGGTTTTGAACATGACAAGTCGTATTGACAGCCTCGGCCCAGAAGTATTCTGGGAGTGAAGCGTCATTCAACATTGTCGTGCAGGCTTCAATGAGTGTTCTATTTCTCCTCTCCGCAACTCCGTTTTGTTGAGGAGTGCGCGGGGAGGAAAAATCATGAAAGATACCAAGTTCTTCACAGAACTCTGTCATAGCACCAGACTCGAACTCTGTTCCATGGTCACTTCTGATTTTGACCACTGAGCAGTTAAGTTCGTTCTGAATCTGCTTGAAAAAGCTGGTGAAGATGTCAAACGTATCAGACTTGCGTTTTAAAAAGAACACCCAAGTAAACCGAGAGTGATCATCAACAATCACTAGCGTATAAGACTTGCCTCCCAAGCTATGAACTTGCATTGGACCAAACAAGTCCATATGCAGAAGATAAAGATACCTGGAGGAGTCTTTGTCAACGATGCCCTTAAAGGTAGCCCGAGTCTGTTTGCCCTTCTGGCATGCAGGACAGGGGCTATCTTTGATGCACTTAATGATGGGAGCATCCCTTACTAAGTTTTTAGAAAACAGCATACTAATTGTCTTGAAATTAATATGTGCCAATCTCTTGTGCCATTGTTCACAAAGAGATGCACTGCCTGTTGCTACTAGGCATACGGGGGTAGATGAATCTAAACTAAGAAAATCTAAGCAGAAGATATTTCTGCTTCTAATGCCTGTTAATACCGTCTCCGAAGAGGCACACGATATTATCAGGCATTTGTCCTTGCAGAACTTAACGTCATATCCTTTATCACATAACTCACTTACACTGATAAGGTTATGATTTAACCCTTCAACGTAAGCCACATCGGTGATAGAGATTATACCGTTGGAAATCATATCATAACCCCTGGTGACTCCTCGATCTGACCCCCCCAAAGATGACTTCGGGTCCATTCTCGACTGGAGAGTAATCACGCAGCAGGTTTCTTGTCCCGGTCATATGCCGGGAACATCCACTGTCCAAGTACCATATGGGAGTTTTGGTGGCCTTTGGACATTCCTGCAAAATAGAATTAATTTCCCTTAGGAACCCAATTGAACTTGGGTCCTAGATTCCTCGTTAGCATGCTCCCCCTCGAATGGTTAGCCCTACGAGTTGTCTGCCTCGCATTGCCAACATGAGGAGTCTCGTTATTCCTCGGATTAAACCAGCAATCCACGGCAAAGTGACCAACTTTGCCACAGCACCAGCAGTCAAATCTGTTATTCTTTCTCCTAGGCACCTGCTTCACCCTTGGAACGGAAGGTTCAGCCGGGGCCTCGGACCTGGAGGTGGACGCATCATGATGACAACAGTCGCATGATTTCTTCACCTTTTGGTTTCTCAGTGTAATAGGCTTGGCCTTAGGTGCCTGCTTCCGATTATGGCCGCTAGAGAAGTGGCCATAATCCTCCATTTGAACTTCCTCATAAGGTGCCTTGAAGACACTCTCGCCAAAGTTGCGAGGGAAGGCCCACCCCTCATACCGGCTCTTGGTCTTTTCAACCAAGGGCCGGAAGAAGTGGCCATAAGTTGACTCAAAGTCCTATTCATTGCAGGGATAGCCAGGCTTCCTGAATACAACAGGGTTGAGTGGGGCCTTTCCCTTTTCTGCGATAGAGGCCTTCTTAGCAGCCTTATTTCTCCTCTGCTTTTTGTTTCTCCTGGATGATTTACCAGGCACACCCACATGCCCTAAGCCAGCCCCCTTAGCCTGAGCAGAGAAGGTATCAACTAGTGGAAGAACAGTCTTTGGCATAGAGAAGCTTTGGACAATCTTCTTTTCTGCCATAAGTTGTTCTTCCAACTTATTGATTTCTTCCTGTTTAAGGTCAAGGAGACTTAGAGACTCTGAGTGCTTAGAGATCAGGTCCAGGTGCTCCTGTCGGAGAGAGATCAAGCTAGTGATCTCTTCCCTTAGGGAGACACCCTCGACCTTAAGGAATTTGACTTCCTTTTTCTGAGCCCTCAATCTCTTGCGGCATTCCTCGAAGGTGTCGAGCAAAAGCTCATACTTTTCGAGGAGCTCAGCTTCTCGGGCAGATGGGCTGTCCTCGAGATCATCGTCAGGAGACTCATAGTCAGAGTCAGAGAGGGGGGTACGAGCTTTTACCTTCCCAGTGAACGGGGGACATTCTCCTTCTGAGTCAGAGAGACCCACCAGCCCGACGTAGGCTTCCTCATCATCACTGGAGTCTAAGGAATCAGACTCACTCAGTGTCTTTGACTTTTTGGCGATGTAGCTCCTCTCCTTCTTCTTATCTCTAGAGGTCCTGTGCTCTTCTCCCTTCCCCTTCTCTCTCTTGCCTTGATGGCAGTCGGCCACGACGTGTCCTGGCTTATTGCATCCAAAACAAATGATGTCAGTATTACGATGTTTATTCAGTTTTGATTCATACCTGTCAGAAGAATAATTCTTCTTCTGATTTCTGGATGAGGAGCCGTCTCTCTTTCTTTGATTCCTCATCTTGAGGAACTTCTTGAATTCTAGGGTGATGAGGGAGAAGTCTTCTTCAGACAGCTCTGAGCCAGAGGAGCATGGCTCGGAGTCTTTCTCCTCATCCTTTTTCCCCGCACGGGATGAAGCCGCACCCTTGCCCTTCCTGGAGTGAATGGCATTTAGGGCCACAGTCTTTTCTTTGGCTGCAGCTTTCTCTGCTTCCTCTTCAGCTTTCCTTGTGTTCAATTGAAGCTCATAGGACATGAGCTTCCTAAACAGAATTTGTGGATCTATTTCAGCAAGTCTGCCAAACTCTCGGATGGCGCAGATCTTAGTGTCACATTCCTTAGTAAGGGACCTAAGGAATTTATCATTAAGTTCACCATTAGTGAACACTCTTCCATATCCCTTGAGTGCATTGACGATCTTGAGGAAGTTTTCGAATGTAACTCCGATCTCTTCCTTGGGCCCCTGCCTGAAGGCCTCATATTTCTGATTCAGGAGGGATCTCCGATCATCCCTCACTTCATCTGTACCCTCCATCAGGATAATCAAGCTATGCCAGATATCCTTGGCTGTCCTGTAGTTACAGAAGTTCTGCATCATGGAGTCATCGACTGCGCTGATCAATATGTTCTGTGCCTTCTTGTCAAGTCCGACCAGCACCATCTCATCCTTGTCCATTTCAGAAAGCTTCTTTGGCACCTTTTTGGTAGGATCAATGGTGGAGGCCTTAGTGGGAATATAAGGTCCCTCCTCTACGACCATGAAGAGTCGAGGGTCGACTGCTTCCATGTAAAATCTAATCCTTTCCTTCCATATGGGAAAGTTTAGCCTGGTGCACACTGGGTTCTTGCCTGAGTACTTGAGTCCGTCCATGGTAGATATCTGCCTTCTACTTGACACTAGTGGCAGGAACTTACTCGAGGTGTTAACCTCTTTGATGAGTAACCTCCCTCTGATACCACTTGAAAGTCCACCTAGTGCCAACTAGCTTCACCTATGGGGGGGAATAGGTTTCTTATAGCGTTTTTGCCGAATTTAAGTTTTACCTGCACAAATAAATCAAACAACACAGCACAGAAAAGACTCAAGCAATTTATAGTGGTTCCCTGATTTGGGTACGTCCACTTTCCCCCTTCGACCTATCTCCCAACCAGGGACGACTCGGTCACTTCACCAACAGGATTGAAATCCAATCCTTGCACTAACGGAAGGAACCCTTCCATACGTAGGAGTCACCACTCCCACACCACGGGTTGTACCCAACCCTTACAACTAGGAACCAATCGTTCCTTTACAACGAAATTGAAAATAGAGTGTATTAGAAATACAAACAACTTATGGAGACTAAGGTGTCCCTCTTCGTTCGACGACGTGTTCTTGAAGTCAACGAAGAGTCCACAACCCTAGATCTCTCTTGGAGAGAATCTCCCCGAAACCGGCGGCGGCAAAGGGCGGCGGCTTGGCTCTCGGGATTGGCGGCGGCAACGGAGTGCTGCGGCGATGCTATGGAGATTCAACCTTCATAGCAAAGGTAGCAAGGTCTTCCAACGATCACACTAGGATCAATCGCCTCAATCGATTCGGAAGGGGATGGTTTTCCTGATCTACGAATCAAGAGACAAAAGATCTCTGGTTAGACGCGTGAGACGCTGTGCTAGGCTAAGCTTCTGTCGCCGGAGATCTGGAAGAAACCGTGATCAGCAACGGCGACTAACTGCACGAGCGGCGACGACGGTGGCGGAGCAAGATGAGCGATCTAGGTCACGTCGGCAGCCTTTCTTTTTGAATCGTGTATTCGTATGTCTTCCGCTCAACCATACGGAGGTATTTATACATTAGGTCATTCCACATGACCGTTGTGGGCCCCACCAACAAGAAGACCTAAGTCCGATTCGAAATAATCCAGGTAACTTGGACCGGTCCAGAGAACAGCAGGAATTTGCCCAAGTCAAATTCGGCGAGAATCGTAGGTGATTCTCGCCGAATCGGCGAGAATCAACTACGATTCTCGCCGAATTCTACTTAACAGAATTCAATCTCCACTGATAACACAAGCCGGTGAGAATCGGTGAGAATCACAATTGATTCTATCCGAATCGTCGAGAATGCAGAGTCATTCTCGACGAACCGGCGAGAATCACTTCGTGATTCTCGATGATTCTGCCTTAGAAGAATTCAAGGCGGCTTCGAGACAACCGGCAGCATTCGGCGAGAATCAGTTCGTGATTCTCGACGATTCGGCGAGAATCACTAGTGATTCTTGTCGAATCGGCGAGAATCACTTAGTGATTCTCGTCGATTTGTACTTAGACGATTTCGTGAGCTGGTCTTTGGCCCATCCTTGCTCCTTGTCTGCTCTTGATCTTACATAACCCTGTGCTTGAAAATAAGTACACTCCAATAGAGAGAGTACACGTAAGCCAATACATTGATCTGCTCAACGAGGGATTACGTTGCACAGACCCGTGTATATTGACCTACTGCACCCTGACATTGGTGTGTACTTAGCGATGAATAGCTGCAAGCACAACTTGAAGACAAGTAATCAAATACATTGTCAATTCACCTTAGCTTGTTCAGGGGCTTCTTCAAATTAGGTACATTGTGGATACAATACCTAACAGAAAGGGTTACAACACAACCTTATAAGTATAAGCCAACTTTGTGATCTTGTCTATGACATTTCATTCCACAAGGATGAGTGTCACATAAAGAAGTCAAGTGACTAAGAGGTCATCTTGACAGGCACTAGGAGTGGGAATGTGTACTGTTTAAATTTTCTTTGTGTAAATTCAGACTCTCCCATATGCCTAGTTGTAAATGAGAAAGCCTTACACTGTGTCAAATGACATAATAGGTTAGCTCATTTGAACTATAAGACCATATGCAAGCTCTTCAGTAAAGAGCTAGTTAAAAATGGTCCTAAAATGGTATGCTCAAAAGAAGGCATTTGCTCTGCATGTTAAAAGGGCAAGCAGACCAAAGCTTCTTTTAAAAGCATTGAGACTAAAGACTCTGTGAGGTATTTATACCTCTTTCATATGGACTTGTTTGGCCCTAAGCCAGTTCATAGTCTTGGTAGAAAAGTCTACACCTTTGTGGTTATTTGTTGACTTTTCCAGATTTACTTGGATTCTTTTTAAGTAAAAAGTCTGAAACCTCTGATGTCTTCAATACATTTGTCAAACAAATATAGAATGAATTGAATAGTTCTGTGGTCAGAATTAGAAGTGAACATGGAACTGAGTTTCAATATGAATACATGATAAAGTTTTATGAAGAACTTGGGATTCATCAACAATTTTCCTCTCTAAGAACACCCCAAAAAATGGGATTGTTGAGAGGAAGAATAAGACTCTCATAGAAGCTGGTAGGACATTACTGAATGATACAACTCTCCAAGAATATTTCTAGGCTAAGGTAATAAACACTGCTTGTCATGTCCTCAACAGGGCTTTTATCACCAAGAGCCATAAAAAGACTCCTTATGAGATATTGAAGGGCAGAAAACCAAACCTTGCATATCTCAGAATTTTTGGGAGTAAGTGTTATGTGCTCAACAATGAGAAATCCTATATAACTAAGTTTGTTGTCAAGTCCTATGAAAGGATCTTTGTTGGGTACATCAATCATAATAAGGCTTATGAGATCTACAACTTGATAAGTCAAGTTATAGAGGAGTCCGTTAATGTAGTGTTTGATGAGACAAATATGATTAACAGTGAGATGTCAAGCTCCTCTTCTAGTTCTGCGAGCACAAAAGTGATTATGGATAAGCTGACTATTAAGGAAGCTGAACCTATAGTCCAAGACAAAGATGAAAGTGTGTGGATTCTAGAGGAAACACAAGGCACACAGGAAGTGGATGATGTCAACATGATGGAGACTTTGTAGCACAGAATGTTGAAGGAAGACAACCTCCAGCAGTCAGGCATTTGAAGGATCATCCATGCCACCAAATCATTGGTGATGCAAGTCAAGATATAATGACAAGGAGCAGATATCTCAACACAACAATGTACTCTTGTTTTTTGTCACAAGTAGAGCCCGAAAAGTTTGAAGAGGCAAACAAGGATCAGTTTTGGATTGTAGCTATGCAAGAAGAATTGAAACAGTTTAAGAGGTGTAAGATCTGGAAGCTAGTACCCAGACCACAAGGACATAATGTCATTGGAACCAAGTGGATCTACAGGAACAAACTTGATGAAAATGACAATATAACCAAAAACAAACCTAGGCTAGTAGCTCAGGGGTACAGACAAGAAGAATATATTGACTTTGATCAAACCTTTGCCCCTGTAGAAAGACTAGAAGCAATCAGACAGTTCCTTGCATATGATGCATACCAAGGATTCAGAGTCTATTAGATGGATGTGAAGTAAGCCTTCCTGAATGAAGACTTGAAGGAAGATATCTATGTTGAACAACCTCCAGGTTTTATTGTTCCTAATCATTTTAATTTTGTTTATAGACTTGGGAAAGCTCTATATAGGTTAAAGCAAGCACATAGAGAATGATATGAGACAATGTCTAACTTTCTCATTGAGAATAAATTCTCAAAAGGGAAGATAGATACGACCCTATTTTTAAGAGAATCCAAGGGCAAGATCATTCTAGTCCAGATATATGTTGATGACATAATCTTTGGATCTACTGATGACAATATTTGCAGAGAGTTTGCCAAACTTATGCAAGAGAAGTTTGAAATGAGCAGTATGGGTGAACTTAAGTTCTTCTTGGGTTTACAAGTAAGATAAGATGGCAATGGATCATCCATATCTCAGTCTAAATTTACCAGGGAATTGATTAAGAAATTTGGGATGGAGAATTCCTCCTCCATGAAAACTCCCATGGGGTCAAACATGTCTTTAGATAAGAATGAGGCAGGGAAACCTGTTGATCAAACTTTGTATAGAGGGATAATTGGCTCTCTTCTATACCTAACTGCTAGTAGGCCAGACATTATATATGTTACATATGTTTGTGCTAGATATCAGGCATGCCCTAAAGAATCTTATTACTCAACTGCTAAGAGAATTTTGAGATATCTAAAGGGCACACTAGATCTTGTCCTTTGGTACCCTAAGAATAGGGATTTTGAACTAATAGGCTTTTCAGATGTAGACTTTGCAGGCTGCAAAGAAGACAGGAAAAGCACATCAGGCTCTTGTCAGTTTTTGGGAAAAGGCTAGTGGCATGGAGAAGCATGAAGCAAACAAGTGTTTCTATTTCTACTATAGAGTCATAATACATAGCTGCAGGGAGCTATTATGCACAGTTGTCGTGGATTCAACATTAACTTCAGGATTATAACATTCAGCTAAGTAAAAACTCTTTATTTTGCGATTCTACTAGTGCAATCTCTATAGCTAGGAATCTTGTCTCACATAGCAGGACTAAGCACATAGAGATTAGATATCACTTTATAAGAGAGCATGTAGAATGTGAGGATATTAGTCTTCAGTTTGTTCCAACAGACAAGCAAGTGGCTGATATTTTCACCAAGCCACTAGATGAAGCAAAGTTCAACACCTTCAAGTTTGAGTTGGGAATGTTGAACTTGGTATAGCTTCAGTTGCTCTTCATATTATTTTACTGCAGGAAATACTTAATCTTGCAGGATGGAGTAGAATGAATATCAAAAAGGTTGATAGAAGTTTCTCTTGGTGAGGGGAAGCAATTCCAGCATTAGGTGGTTATTTGTAATCCAAAAGGGGAGAAGATAACCAGAGATGGCCAGCTTCTCCCTAACTATTCTACAGAAGTCAAAAAGAGGTAGAAGAAGCAGCAAAGTAGGGGAAGCAGCAGGGGAGCCGCCAAATAGTATGCAGGTGGTGTTCCCATACAAAGGGAAAAGGTGAGCCATACAGCAAAGTAGAGGGAGTAAGTGATGCTCACTATACTAGCAGAAAAATGGGAGAGTGGTAACTCTTAACTATATTGTTGCTGATAAGTTGGTGTATATTGTTGCTGTATATGTTAGTATATATCATTGAAAAAGGTTTTTCAAGTGATATTTTGATTTCTTCAAATAGGGGGAGATTGTTGGGTCCATTGATCCCAATGTCCCAGATTTATAAAAAGTCAAACAAGTCATTGGTATTCACATAGTTGTATTTGATATATGTTTAAGTTCATGCATGCAGGTTAGTCCTTATTACATTGATTGGACAAGTGGTCTCAAGATAGGCATGTGGAGAGACAGAAATTTTGTCTAAGTCTACAGGCATTGAGTGAAGCAAGCTCACTCAAGTCCAGATGTCTTAAGAAAGGAAGCTAGACAGAGAATTTTCACTAAGTCTATAGGCATTGAGTGAAGCAAGCTCACTCAATGCCAGAAATCAAGGACAGTCAAAGGCAAAGTTTCAGCAAGCAGGAAAATCGACTAAAGAAAAAAGCATTGAGTGTTGTCAACTCACTCAACACCATGCAGCATAATTCGTCGAGTAAAGCTGCCACAGTCAAAGCCCCAGAGTTTTTGGCAAAGAAAAATATACTAAGTCCAAAAGCGTTGAGTGAAGCTTGGTCACTTAACGTCATGCAGTGTCTGTCAAAGCCACAACAAATCTGTTAAAGAAATTTGACTAAGTCCAAAAGCGTTGAGTGAAGCCAGTTCACTCAACACCATGATGATTCAGTCAAAGCCTTGGAAGAAAGACAAAAAATTTTGTCTAAGTACAATAGCATTGAGTGAAGTCAGCTCACTCAACGCCAAAGGAAGAAAGCGTTGAGTCATGCTACTACTGTCAACGCCAAAGAAGAAACCGAAATTTGGCTAAGGAAAAAAGCATTGAGTAAAGCCAATTCACTCAACTCCTAGCCAAATGTTGAGGTTGAAGGAGAAAGCATTGAGTGTAGTCAACTCACTCTACACCTTCATGCAGAGCAGAATCTTTCTAAGTCTAGAATCATTGAGTGAAGCCAGTTCACTCAACGCTCTCAACGCCATAGTTGCAGAAAGAGCTGAAAATTATTCTAAGTCCATAATCGTTGAGTGAAGCCAGTTCACTCAATGCTCTCAATGCCAAGGATGCAGAAAGGGCTGAAGATCAAGCTAAGGAAAAAAAGCGTTGAGTGAATATTATACACTCAATGTTCTCAATGCTTGGACAAGCTGAAGAGTTGACTTAGTTAAAAAGCATTGAGTGGAGCTTACTCACTCAACGCTTAGCAGAACATGAAATTTTCTAAGTCCAGATTCATTGAGTAAAGCTTGTTCACTCAACGCACTCAATGTCTGAGTAGTTGTTTGAATTTTACTAAGTCCAGAATAGCTGACATCAGCAAAGTAAACAAAAGTCAACAAATTTTAAAATGATTAAGGAAGAGCTGTAATTCATTACTAACGTCACCGTTAGTCTCATTCTGTAAAACTAAGGATATAATCTGTCGTTAAAGCAATGACACGTGTCAATCAACTCGCTAGATGACTGGATTATAAATAGAAGATGAGATCTGGATTGAGACAAGTTTCTGAGAGATCAATTCATTTTGAAAAGAGGAGTGGGAATTCATCTTCTTCTCACGCCATTATTGTAGAGACAAGAAGATCATTTCGACGATTTTGAAAGTTTTTTGAGTTAGCTACGACGATCAACATCTATTGCAGCACGATCAAAGATATTCTCTGAGGAAGAAGAAATAGCCAAGGTCAACCTAGCTGTAGTGACTTCTCGATCCAAGTAGAGCCTAATCTGAAGATCAATTTTTGGATCAGTGAAGAAGAAATCTGTTCAAGATTTCTCAGGACAGAAGGAGAGGCAGAGCAGTTCAATTTCTGTTAAAATAGGTTAGTTGATTGAAGACCATCTTTCTTGATCTTTCCTCTTCATTAGCACGATAAGAATTCGTTTCTGAGTCAATTCCAGCACAAGCAACATATTCTGGAATATCTTCATCCTTGTTGCTGAGAAGAAAATTAAGTTGAGATTCTCTCAGTTCAAGAAGTTGTAGACTTAGAGAATCAATCTCTGGAGTCTAATCTATATCAATATCAAATCCATCTCTATAGGATCTTTTCAAGATTCGAGTTGTAAGCATAGTTTATCAAGGTTGAGGGTTAGATCTGGTGAGATCTGTATTGTAAGTCTAAATTATAAAGGCTGAGTGGTAGAATCCAGTCTTGAATCTGTGCGATAGGGTTATTTTCTCAGCCTATGTTGTAGGGCATTTGTTCCTGTAGTAGGTGATCAGGTGATTACTGAGTGATTGGGTTGTGTGCTTGTGTTGTAAGTCTTAGTGGAGACTGAGTGATCATGTGGGATCGTGTTGTAATCTCTGAGGAGCCAAGTTACTGGAGAAGTGCCTTGTCTAACATTTTGTTAGAAAAGTGGGAGGGACAATGGATGTACCCATACATTGAGGAATCACTATAAAAATCTGGTGTGTTGTGTGTGAATTTCTTGAAAGCTAAACTAATCTCTCACAACAAGGCCTAAATCAGTTGAAGTTAAAAGAGAATAAAAAGATCCTAATAACCTATTTACCCTCCTCTAGGTGATTAGCTACCCTTGAATTCAAAGACTTTCAGGCCACCTAGCCATCTGGCTGCCCAAATCAGGCGGCCCCTCGGCCTCCTAGATCGGACCCCGGTCGAGATCCACCTGGCTGCCGGCCGCACCTCCCCTCGTCGATCAAGTGGTGGGGCGCCAGATGGACCCTGACTTCCAGGGGCTAAACTATAATATTCATTAAAATGGTTATTCACGTGCTCTAGTTCGGGCATTCTTATTCGTCCGTCCAAGAGTTGCCAAGGTAAAATTACTGATTCCCCCCACCTGAAATCTATAAAAGGACCCTAGGGCCCTCATTTAGGGTGGATGAAAAAAATAAGAAGATGCTTAAGATCAGAGAGTCTCCTAAGTTCCGCAAGACCGCTCCTTAGCACGCCACATTGCGCTCCGCTCTTAAGACAACCCCCGAGCGTGCCTAAACACACTCTGCTCTCAAGACCGCTCCAAAGTGTGCCTCAACGCTCTCCACACTAAAGACCGCTCCCGAGCATGCCTTAATGGGCTCCGCTCTCAAGACCGCTACCGAGCGCGCCTCAATGCGCTTCTCTCTCAAGAGAGCTCTCGAGCTTGCCTTAATGTGCTCCGCTCTCAAGACCACTCCTAAGCGCACCTCAATGCGCTCCTCTCTAATGACCATTCCCGAGTGTACCTCAACGCTTTTTGCTCTCAAGACCACTCACGAGCGCACCTCGACATGCCCCACTCTCCAGACTGCTCCGAATCTCGCTCCTACGTGCCCTTCTTCTAAACAATACTAACTATCCATGAGACCTTTTTGCAAAACCTCACAGAACACCTCTCAAGCATACTCCAACACGCTCTGCACGCAGTGCGTCCTCCAGTCAACAACAAGCTCTCTGCCCTAGACTCCACTCTGCGCAATAGGATACAAGCCGCAGACCTGAAGGAGCACAAAACGCGCCCCTTCAGCCTCCAAGCAGTAACTAAAGACTCGAGAGTGTGTAGAACGCAACACTCCCCTCTATGCAGTAAAAAGTAGTTAGCTCTATGAGCGGTGTCCTGTCACCCTCAAAGCCCTCTTTCTCCCCCAACAAGTGTAAGAAAAGGCGGCTTGTCATCCCTCACCTTCACTTTAATGTCTTGTATAACCTTCGAGAATAGTGGAAGTTTGATCGGTACAGCTCTGACCACGTTGTTTTCACCCCTTTTAGGTTTTCTTCGTTTAAAAATTTATATTGCCAAATGCTTCATTTACCTCAACCAACATTGGCGGTTTGTGAACTTGATCGCTCCCGTGCTAAGAAGATGTAATTTAGTACGGTCTACATGGGAGCCGAGTTTGGCCGCAACAAATCCAATGGAAAAAAATTATATTTTGGCCCTTTGATAAGCATTAACACAACATTATAGCATGAAGAGATAAGTAATCTCATATCCTACATGGACATTCACTTCTCTAAAGGTGCAGGAACGGTAAGAAAATGTAGTGAATAAAGCAATTCCTTGCATCTTGAGTAGGGTTGATCATATTTTTCAAAACTCGAATGTTGCTCGAATATTGAACCGAATCGAAATCAGTTAAAATTGATTCGACTCAATTTTAGTCAATTCAATTTAACTCGAATCTGATTTTGAGTCAACCCAGAATCGCTCGAATTATGATTCGATTCAACTCGAATTTATTAAAAATATTATCTATTTATTTATATATTATTTTTTAAAATTAAAAACACTAAAATTTAAACATATATAAAAAGAGTGAATACTTTAATGTTTCATTTGCTAAATTTAGATGTTGCCCAATTTAATTTTGAACAAACTAGGAGTAAAGAGAAAATTTTCTCAATTTTGAGACGGCTTGACCCGATTTCAAGTCGTCTCAGAATCGAGGTATTTCGAGTCGAGTCGGTTCGACTCACAATCGATTTCGATTTCGGACATATTTCGAGCCGAGTTTGACTCAAAAATTTCGATTTCGAACTGAGCTCATATCGCTCGAACTCGATTCGATATCAGCCCTAATCTTGATGCTCCAAAAATGTGACCATAATAACATGATAACCACACCTTCCTTTGTACTCAATTTAGTAGAGATCACCTCTAACTTTAATCCATCCATCGAAAATGTTCAAAGCTTCCACAATAACATGATAACCACAATATCCATCAGATGCCATTTTATAAACATCTACTACATTTTTGGCAAGTTGTAGTGGAAGTTGTCGACACACTCAGTAAAAAAAAATTGTTTGACTTGTTTGATATCTAGATGATTTCTTCAAGTTTCTCAACAATTAAGGAGCATCCGACAACACATGTTCGAAAAGTGGAGGCTCAAACTTTGTACTTTTATTTCTTCTTTAAATTTTTTTTGTAATTCCTTTTGGTCTTCCTTTTAACTTGATAGGTAAATGTGACTCAATTGTAAATCTTGAATCCAGATCTATGATTTTGCATAGTTTTCTCTTCATTTTTGATTGTTGTTGTTGAGAGCACTTTTGATACCTTCTTTTAATCCCCTCAATCTTAATGTCGATGTCACAATTCTCATTTTTTT
The DNA here is from genome assembly GCA_039513925.1 of Platanthera zijinensis. Taxonomy (NCBI): domain Eukaryota; kingdom Viridiplantae; phylum Streptophyta; class Magnoliopsida; order Asparagales; family Orchidaceae; genus Platanthera; species Platanthera zijinensis. Next base: position 221,980,959 of record CM077080.1, on the reverse strand, counting down.
CTTCTTCTTTTGTTTGCATTTTGAATTCAAACTCGACGTCTTGTATGCTCAACTGTTTCCAATGCTTATATATTAGCCATAAAAGATATGTTTTATTTTATGTGATATGGAAAATCAACTCATGAGCACATGGTTGTCCTAATGAGTATCAAGTTACATTTGTGCATTCCTCCTCACGAGCATACTCATTATAGTAATATTTTTCCTTCTTCCTTTATAATAATTAATGTATGTAACACGACCCACTAGATCAGAATATAGTACGCTATTAAACTCTTTGTTTAACTGTATTGTACTATGATCAAATGCTCTTCTAATTTCAGTATGTTTTAAATCAATCATTTGATCAAAAGAACTACAAAAAGTGGTCAAGTTGTCAATAGAAACTTTTTCAACTGACTATGTCCACTCTCCATGCGATTTGTAGTTGAGTTCCCTAAGTGTAAGTACTTGTCAATCCTTGTCGATACAAAGTATTCTTTATATTGTTCCACCTAAGTAGAGCTAACAGATACCACAACATTAGGATGTGAAGAAGAATATGATGAGATAATGTTGTTATAGAGCATATAAAATCCATTCTAAGTTCTAGCATCAACCAACCACTGTCGTACTCCAAGAAACTTTCACATACCTCCTTCCTTGAAAAACTTCTTACAATTTGCTAAAATGTTTCCATAAATGTGCACTTGGCATAAACTATACATTGAATTTAGAAAACTAAACTTTATTGCATTCAACAAAGACAATTTTCTATCGGTTACAAGCACCAAGAGTAATGATTTTTGTTATAAATTGCTTTTGAAATGATCTAGTGCCCATCTGTAACTGTCATCAATTTTATCTGATAAAAAAACAAATGAGAAGAAAAGGTTTTGTTGAGTTAATGTCATTTCAACAATGGACAATAAAGGTAGTCGATGCATACTTGTCATGTATGTGTAAACAAGCAAAACAACATTTAAAATATTTTGCTGTCAAATTGCAGTTGGACGGGAAAAAAACAAGCTCTCTAAATTGTGTGTCGCCTCATTCACCTTGTTAAAGCTGACATAACTTGTTTCACTTATACATTTGTATAAAAATTGTATTGGTGTATCACCTTTTAATTTCTTGTTATGCATTTTGAGTCTCTCATTGTCTGTAGTTCTCATGACTGAACTATTACTTGGATTGTTTTTTTTAATAGTGGAAAGTATTTTCCTGGGTTTCACATTAGACGCATACATGTCATGCACTCTTTTTAGTTCCTCCATATTTAATCTTTCGGTTCTGGCAGCATGTGCTTAAATTCTAGTTTCCACTCTTCACATAATGCTTCTTTTTGGCCTATCAATAAAAATGGACAACCACATCATTTAGATGTGGGTTTTCTTACATTTTTGACACATCCTTTCTTGCGTTGGTTAACATGATAATATCCACCTCTATCGTAACCTAGTAATACATGTGGTTTAGTTCTACCACAACATAATTTATCAGAATCTTTAATAGTAATGGCAAAACTAAGAGATTTTGCGATGTTACACACTCAATCAACCAAATCTTCATGTAAAGAAAATATGGTATCAATTTGAAAGTGAGATTTAACATTGACTTGTAAGCTAAAAAAGTATGCAATACAATATTAAGAAAAAGCCTATTTCACCAAGTAAAATTTTAAACCAAAACCCAGAACACAAAATCAAAAAGCAAAACTACTTTAACACAAGAAATTTTGTGCATTTCTCCTCCCCAACCATTATGCAATTCTACAAAGACCAAAATAAATACTTAATCAACATAGTGATTTTAAAATGTAACATAAGTGTGAGAGTACCATTATGCAATTTTGCAATGTAACACAAATCAACAACCAAAACCAATTACAAGTATGAATCACCTCCCAGGTTGTCTGCTATGCTAAAAGTTTATAAAAGCTATAGATTATGAAATGTTTAAATTTTTTCAATCAAGTGAGATTGTAATGTAGAAGAGTACTAAATGATAATGGTGTAGTAATATGACAAATATAATAAAATGTGAAGGATCAAGCGCATACCCAACTGCACCAAAAGCCCGGACTGTTGGAGAGGGCGCTACTTAATTTTTTATATAAGTAGCAGAGCGCCACGGGTCAAGTGAAGGAACGCCGGACCCAACAATCCCCCCCCGGCGTCCAGCACAACCCGTCAGCTCAGAGGTGGGGTTACCACATGGCCCACACGGCTCAGAGGTGGGGTTACCATATGTCCACGATTGCCTGACCCACCGGACCCACACAGGTAGAAGGGAAAAATCAGGATTTAATAGCGCCCCCCCCCCCCGATCTTGAACCTGTAACCTCCCTCTGATACCAATTGAAGGAGAGGTGGGGTTACCACATGGCCCACACGGCTCAGAGGTGGGGTTACAACATGTCCACGGTTGCCTGGCCCACCGGACCCACACAGGTAGAAGAGAAAAATCAGGATTTAATAGCGCCCCCCCCCCCCCCCCCCCCGGTCTTGAACCCGTGACCTCCTCTGATACCAATTGAAGGATCAAGCGCATACCCAACTGCACCAAAATCCCGGACTATTGGAGAGGGCGCTACTTAATTTTTTATATAAGTAGCAGAGCATCATGGGTCAAGTGAAGGAACGTCGGACCCAACAAAATGAACAACATAAACATCAACCATATCCCATTTAATGTTCAGAACAATCTTAGGGTCTGTTTGAGAACCCGGCAGGACACCATTCCGGCAGGGCTGAACCGGCGGGACACTGTTTGGGAAGCTAGCGGGAGCTCCAGCTGAGGACGACCGGCATGAAAGGGGGCAAACCCGGTGTTTTGCCGTCTGCCGAGCACCAACCTACCGTTGTAGACGGGCATTTTCTCTCTCTCCTCCTCGGTGTGCCACCGGGCCAGGTTCTCAAAGAAAGCCTTAACCTAAGCAAACACGTAAGATAACCTCACCACACAAATGAAATGGCAGACAAGGAAACACCAAAGATCACCACACCATAAATGCCCATAGAGCATTAAGGAGAACAGAAATTGATTTTCTACACAAGATGAATCACCTCCCAGGTTTTCTGCTATGCCTTACAAGTATGAGGATATAACTATCTGGAAATTTTACAAAACCAATTATCATCTAACTATCTGGATCTAAATACCACTCTTAACACAAATTAATTTTACATGAGAGGGGATATTTTAGCAATCTTACTGTGACTTAACCATCACAACAAAGCCCTACAGGTGAACCAAAAAAGGGCAATAGCTGGATATTTCATACCTCCGGGTTTTGTCGAGCTGCATCCTCAAGCGAGAATCAAGTGTTCGTCTCGCGAAAATGGTTAGGTTTGGCTCTTGCTGAAGATAGTCCATAATGTTAAAAATGTTGAAGTGTGAAGAGGGCAGTCTGGATGTGCAGACCACACCCGCAAGAAACCGTGTAGACCACGCAGGTCGCGCAGCTTGGTTCTCAGTTTGAGTGGATTTTTCCATGTCCATCTAAATTCCACGCGGTCTTACTCAGATGTTTGCACAACTGTGGGGCTAGATGTTGCTAGCCGACCACGCGGTCTGGATTTTGGCAGACTGCTAGTTGTGTGGTTAGATGTTTCTATCCGCCTTTTTGTTGGCGGTTATCATATCCTCTTCAGGGGTGACCGCATACCCCTACCCGCCTATAAATAGGGGTTCTGACCCTGTTATTAATAATTGAAAGTGTGAGAAAAGTAGCTTGTGTTAAATTTGCAGTTAAGTTTTTCTTACCGTACGACAAGAAGCAGTTACCTGTGTAGCTGTGTTGCAGGCAGTACGGTTAGCACTGGATGAATAGACAATTAGTTATGGCGGTTTGTTAGTGAAGTGTCAGTGTGGAAGGCGGGTAGCGGTCGGCGGTTAAGTGGTTAGGTCGTGGTTAGAGCGACACCTTCAGGATCTTCTTTCTTGGAGGTTCGCAAGCAGTTTTCAATAAAGTCAATTCGCTGGTCTATGTGGATTGGTTGTTTTCCATCTCAGAGTTCAGTAAAGCAGTGTCAGTTCGAACAGCTTTTGTGGTTAGTCAATTTGAGGGATCAGACGGCCAAAAGTGCAGACAGGTCACAGTTCCTTAGTAGTCCAATAACGACAGTTCATGCGACCTCGCGGTTAGAGGTGCGGACATGCGGCTAGGAGATCTCAGTGCTCAGTCCATCAATTTTGTACTTGTTTATTTTTCTTGATCTTCATCGGGTGCATTGCAAAATCATGTCTCGTATTGTAAAGTTGAAAATAATATAAGTGTTGTTCTTGCATCTTCTCTTTACTAGTGGTTTACTTCACTTGGTTGGTTGAGAGTGATTCTGCGACCTCCCCTTTATAAAATTTTACGCACAATAGTTCATCGGTGTGGAATGGTTATATATAGTATCTTCAGCATAGAGCCTAGTCCTAGAGTGACACAAAACTCAATAGGTCTTTTCGAGTCGGTCTCAACACGCGCGGACATATTGCGTAAATATCCAACAAAAATCAAATTGGAAGAAGGAAATAAATGGCAACCCTAAAAGGAGAACATTGAGATGGAACAAAAACAAGAAAAATATAAATGCATACCTGGAGGAAATGGTGAGCGTCGAGATAGAACTGTAGGACTTCGTCTAGCGACAACACGGTTTAGGGAATGAAGAAACATGAGATGTCATCACTCGATTTAAGGCTCCGTCTGGCGGGATGGTGAATAGGGATCAATCTGCTACAAGGAGCGTCGACCTCGACAGGTCGCAGGGCTTCGTCGGGTCAGAGGGCAGCACCCGAAATTTCCTCTTTCGAAGCTGAGTGTAGTTTTCGTCGGTGGGGGGTATGGTTTGCTAATAAATTTGTTAAAGGCAAATCAAAAATTACTATCCGCAAATCATTGTTAACAGCAAATCATACTTTTTGAAAATTATTAAATACAAACAAAACTATTATAGGCAAACCAATATTATTAACAACAAACCAAATCTAAAATTAAAAATCTTGTCATATTTTGTATATGTGATAGTCAATCGCTTCAACATAATATATCAAAAAGAACATCACTCTGATAATTGCTAACCGCACACCAAAATCTTAAAATTCCTCTCTAAAATATTTTGCGGGGTTTTTACTAGCAAGTCGCTGCCCTCGGAAGTCGCATACCACTTTGGCATAAACAATCAGAAACATTGTACGAAACATGTTGTGCAATCAAACCGAGTACCGCGTGTAACACCTCCCCTGTAATGATCGTATAATATGGGTCCGGCCGGGGCCCCACAACATACAGACGCCACAGCTTCAGCATTATAAGATGATATCTACTACCAAAACTCAAAACTCAAAACTAAACACAGTGGAAACAAAGCAAAACAAATAGAAGTTATCCACCACTAACAGGAGTATAAAAAGGCCTTAAGGCCTTACACAAAAAGAGTCCATCAAATAAAGACGACAAGGTCAAACATGAACGTGCAAAAGCACTCCTAAGCTACCTCGGTGTGCAAGCCGGACGATGTCCAAAACATGGATCATATAAGACAAGAAAAAGGAACAAGCTAAAGTACAACAACACTTCATGCGGCTTAGGGCTTTTCTCCCGGCGCACTAGCTCCTGCTTGCGATCCTTGCCCTGTAAAGATTTTAAGTAACGTGGGTCAGCAAAGGCTGCCCTCTACTGTGTAACCAACACATCTCCTCCCGGCCTCCCCTAACAGAACCCGGGGTACCCCTCCAACCTGCAAGTCAGCACTTCGTATACCAAATGCAAATATATATAAAGCTTTAAAACAGGTTTGGATGTCTCATACAATAAACACGTTTTCTAGGTTTAGAACAGAGTGAAAGGGGCCTACTATGCAACATGTATGCAAACTCGGGCTTCGCCCAAGGCACCCTATCTCATATGCATCTAACACATCATCAAGCAATGGGTACTTCCGTTTCCCCATTGGCATTAAGCCACAAACAAAAGGGAACTACATTATCCCTAACGGCCCAAGCGCCGTTACGCGGAAATCTTGTAAATGCCCCACCCGCACATGGGTCTTAAATCTCGGGCTTGCCTTCAAATTCTGACTTCTCACGTCAGGATTCCGTATCACACACAACTTATTCTAAGAACCCTTGCTGGACCCCACCCGCTCATGGCTTCATTGCCCGGGCTTGCCCTACGCTCGGCGTTCTCGTCGGTCTCACAGAAGGGGACTAGTCTCGCCGGGACACTTTCCCCAAGTGACATACACGCCACGGGATAGCCAGCCAACCACGGAGACGTAGCCACGCCTTAGCACAGCACAACCATAATTCCCCACCCTAATCCATCATTCGTACCACAACGTTCCCGCACACCAAGGAAATCATCTACCGCCGAAGCGGAGCTAACCTTGCTTGGTTCCGACTACGAGTACTCATTCAATAAAAAGGGGAAAATGCATAAATCATAATGACATCTAGCCGTAACGGATTTCTACTGAATTCTCAAAGCTCGCTATGCAACATCACTGAGTCGGACTAACGGTCATGACTTCGGCTTCACCCACAATGCCTAATCCACTAACGGAGCGGATATCTAATGCAAAATCATGTCGTGGACGGACACAATCGACCCGGAGGTTCATCTTGAACCATGGCAACCCAAACCCTTCTCATTTGAGAGATCTGGAGCCCAAAAGAAATGAGAATAAGAGAAGATGCTAAACGTGCATCCTAAAACCAAGAGGAGAAGTGTCGTTACCTTACGGCCCCTCTTCCTAGCCATGGAAGCTTTGCTTTGAACGGCTTGACACGAGCGCCTCCACGCCCTCTCCACGGATCTTGTCTCGGAACGGCGATCAGAGCTCCGAAGCTCCGTCAATGGCGGAAGAAGCTCTCTCCTTCCTCTTCCCTTCTTTTCCTCTCCAACCCCTCTCTCAAACCCTAAGATGAGAATAATGAGAGGAAAAACCCTCTCAGCCCTAATAAGATTGTTTGGGCGGAAGATCCTAGCCTTTGGATCTAATTTGGGGAAGCATCGGACGGCCACGAACCAAAATTGATGGAACCGTCCCGACCGCACGATTGGTGGCGCACAACCAGTGGTCGTGCGCAATAGATCCCATGGTCGTGCGATTACCTCTGGCAAAACTTCGGAAAGAAAGGGATAAACGCGCACGAGCAGCGGCGCACGACCAGTGGTCGTGCGCACTCTGACCAAAGATCGTGCGTTTACCCAAACAGAACTTGGTTAACCGGTGAAAAGTACGCACGAGCAGTGGCGCACGACAAGTGGTTGTGCGCACTAGATCTAGTGATCGTGCGCTTTAAACAACAGCCAAAAACAGCGACCCATCGCCCGTGGCATCCCTACCGTTGGGCGTTAACTTCTAGTGACTCCAGGTCTGCAAACTGGGGTGTTACAACTCCTCCCCCCTTACAAGAATTTTGTCCCTGAAATTAATCCTCATCCATGGAGACAACCAGAAAGTAATAATATTAATAATTGCAACTAATAAAACATTGTTGCCACACATCGGCTACCGTTTTAAACAAGCCTTACACAAATAACCCGGGATAGTCCTCGCGCATTGCTTGCTCATGCTCCCAAGAGAACTCGTCACGCCCGTAGTTATCCCAACGCACCTTCATGAGCTTGACTTCTTTGTTCCGCAACTGCCGAACTTCTGAGTCTTCTATACCAACTGGACGAACTCGCATTCTCAAGTCCTCTTCTATCGGCACTGATGCCGATTCGATCACCACACTAGCCTCCACTAAGACCTTCCTCAAGACGGAGACATGGAAGACATCATGCAATCCACTAAGCTCATTGGACAACGCCAACCGATACGCCGCTTCTCCCACCCGTTCTATAACCTCGAAGGGTCCCAAAAACCTCAGACTCAACTTCTTGAGTCGACGAATCCGCGAAACACCTTTGAACGGCTTGATCTTTAGATAAACCCAGTCTCATACCGCAAACTCCAAATTCCTGTGGCGAGCATCAAAATATTTCGCTTGCCGATCTTGAGCCACCTTCATGTGCTCTTGAATGATTCGCACCAACTCACAAGCGTCAGCTACAACTTCTTTCCCCAAGAGCTTGGTGTCTCCTGCCTCTGTCCAAGACATCGGTGTTCAACACCGCATCCTATACAAAGCTTCGTATGGCGCCATCTTTATACTTGCTTGGTAACTATTGTTATATGTGAACTCTACCATGAAGAGATGATCCTCCCATTTCTTGCCGAAGTCAAGAGTACACATCCTCAGCATATCCTCAATAGTACGGTTCGTTCTCTCGGTCTGTCCATCAGTTTGAGGATGGAAGGCCGTACTGAACTTGAGCTTCGTGCCCAGACTTTTCTGCACCAACCTCTAATCCTTAGACGTGAAACGTCCATCGCGGTCACTAACTATGCTCTTTGTAATCTCATGCAGCCGCACAATGTTGCGAACGTACAATTCCACCAGCTTCTCCACGTTGTCCTCCTCCCGATTTGGGATGAAGTGTGCCACTTTGGTCAAGCAATCCACGATCACCCAAATTGCATCGTTACCCTACTGTAATCTAGGTAACCCATGCACAAAATCCATGGAGATGTCGTCGAATTTCCACTCTGGGATAGGAAGAGGCTTCAAAAACCCGCCCGGCTTCTGACACTCGGCCCTCACCAAGGCACAAGTTTGGCACCGACTAACGTACAATGCTACGTCTCGCTTCAGACCAGGCTACCAATAGGATTTCTTCATATCCAAGTACATCTTTGTACTGCCTGGGTGAATGGAGTACTTTGTGAAGTGGGCCTCAAACATCAACTCCTCACAGAGCTTGCTGAACTGCGGTACAAAAATCCTCCCGCCCTTCCTCATAATCCCATCAATAATCTCTCATGCGCTACCCTCGCCCTTTAGAGCTTCCTCCACATATAGTTGGAAGTACGCATCCAAACGGGTAGCTTCCCGAATACGATCGCACAAATCGTTCTGCATTTCGATCTAGTTCAACTGAGCCACATTAGACTCGCCTCTGGCCACACACTCCATGTCGAGGGACTCCCAGTCCCGCCTCAACCACTCATCATGAGCTTCGATCCAATTCCCTTGCCCAGAGTATTTTCTACTCAAGGCATCAGCCACCAGATTCGCTTTGCCTGGCGTGTACTGAATCTCCACATCATAGTCCCTAAGGAACTCAACCCACCTACGCTGCCGCATATTTAAGTCCTTCTGATCTAGGAGATACTTCAGACTTTTGTGATCCGTGTAGATCTCCACCTTCGCACCATAAACGTAGTACCGCCACAATTTCAGCGCAAAAATTACCGCCGCCAATTCTAAATCATGGACGGGGTAGTTTCTCTTGTGAGGCTTCAACTACCTAGACCCAAAGACGATCACACTGCCATGTTGCACTAATACGCACCCTAAACCACAACCGGATGTGTCGTTGAAAATTTGAAATCCTTCAATCCCCTTTGGCAGACTTAGGATTGGAGCTGTCATCAGCCTTTCCTTCAGGGTATCAAATGCCTGACTGCACTCTTGTGTCCACATGAACTTCTGATCCTTACGAGTTGGTGAGGTGAGGGGTAGAGCTATCCGTGAAAAGTTTTCCACAAACCTTCGATAGTACCCGGCTAGTCCAAGAAAACTCGGGACTTCCGCCACGGTCCTCAATACTGGCCAATCTCTGATGGCTTCAACTTTCGTTGGATCTACTGCCACCCCATCTCCACTAATCACATGGCCCAAAAACGCCCCTTTCTCTAACCAGAATTTGCACTTAGAGAACTTAGCATAAAGCTGGTTCTCTCTCAACACTTGTAACACTAATCTCAAGTGAGTCTCGTGCTCTTCTTCCGACTTGGAATAAACAAGGATGTCATCAATAAAGACGACTACAAACGAGTCCAAGTATTTGCAAAAAACTCGGTTCATCAAGTCCATGAATACGGATGGTGCGTTCGTCAGCCCGAACGACATCACCGAAAATTCAAAATGACCATACCTCGTGCCAAACGCGGTCTTGGGTATGTCTTCGTCTCGGATTCGTAACTTATATTATCCTGACTTCAAGTATTACTTGGAATACACCACCGACCCCACCAACTGGTCGAATAGATTTTCTATCCGAGGAATCAGATACTTATTCTTAATAGTCAGTTTGTTCAACTCTCGGTAGTCTATGCACAACTGCATACTACCGTCTTTCTTCTTTACGAACAACACTGGCACGCTCCACGGTGAAGAACTGGGTCGGATATACCCCTGCTCAAAAAACTCCTGCAACTGAACTTTAAGTTCAGCAAACTCCTTTGGTGCCATCCTGAAGGGAAGACGTGACACCGGCCTAGCCTCTGGCACTAGCTCGATAGAGAAATCAATCTCCCGTCGAGGAGGTGCTCCCGGAAGCTCCTCAGGAAACACGTCTTCGAACTCTGTCACTACAGGTACTTCTCCAAGAGATAACCTGGAAAGGATAACCTCCAATAGTGCTACAAGGGCTACACCTCCTTGGTTAACTGCTCGTACTAACTGCATGGCCGAAACTAGGGAACAGGACACTCCGTGAAGACCCTCAAACTTAACTTCTGCTTGCCCTTCGCCCCTCAGGATTACCACCTTGGACAGGCAGTCGATACTGGCACGCTGCTATGCTAGCCAGTCCATCCTCAATATTACGTCAAACTCTGCCAACGATAAGACTGCCGCCATCAACATGAAGTTGACTCCATCGAGACTCCAACATATACGTCCTTTAGCCCTGGTAGTCATAGATGACCCATTGGGCATGCGCACTTTCAATTCTGCGTCCGTTGAGAAAGACTCAACTCCAATCCTCCAGATAAAGCTTTCTACAAAAAAGGAGTGCGACGCTCCCGTATCAAACAGTACCCTAGCGGGGTACCCAGAAACTATCAAAAAGCTTGTCACCACATCGGGTTGACGGATCGCTTCCTGTTGCCCAAGGTTATAGGCCCTTGGCTGCACCGGTTGAAACCGAGAAGCGCTCGACTCTGCCATATTCCCTTTCTCTGTGGCACTGGGGCCAGAGCGCACAGTCTGCTCCTGTCTTGGTTCTTTCTCAGTGCCCCCCTGAGTACAAAATCTTATTATGTGCCCTGCCTTGCCACAATTATAGCACGTCAGAGGTCCCTTAGAGCGAGACCCTCCGGACGTCCAGTTACTTTTCTCACCAGACTTGTACGGGTGAGGCTTCTTCTTCCATCTTCTCCCTTCCGACTTCCCGTGGGACTGAGAAGGCTTCCCTTCCCCTTGCTTGGGTGTGAAACCCTTGCGACGCTGGGTTCGCTCCATATCACTTTCCAAAATCCTGGCTGCCTCAACCAATTCGTTGAAACCCGCGTGTTTCAGAGATATGAGGGGCTGTCTCAGATTCTCCCTCAATCCATGGTAGAAGAGATTGTCTCTCTCCTCATCATCCGCCAGTGTCGTTCCCGCATAACGACCCAAACGAGTGAATTCTTGAACATACTCGTCCACGGTCTTGTCTCGCTGCACCAAGTGCAGAAACTGTCTCTAGAGGGCTAACCTTGTTGACGTGGGAATGTACTTCTTCTGGAAAGCATTCCCAAACTCATCAATGGATGAGGTACGTCCAGGAAACTGTCGGCCATTGTAGCTCACCCACCACAACTTAGCGTCTCCTTCCAACATGAAGGTTGCAAACTCTTCTTTCTTCTCGTCTGGCGTCTCGGCCGCTCTCAAAAGCTCCTGAATCCGAGCCCACCAATCCTTTGCATCTGTTGGCGTGTCGACTCCCTTAAAGGTTGGAGGGTAGAAGCTCAGGAAATACTTCATTTGCCGGTCACCATGCCCGACAATCACCCTTTCGGCTAGCGGCTCTGCCCGCCTGGATTCCTAGCCCGGCACTGTCGTCGTCGTATTCGGGGTAGCAGGAGTTGCTACCTGAGCAACGGGGCTGCTACTTGTACTGCCACTACAGCTTGGGCCGCCACCATCGCTTCTGCAAGCATGTGGCAAAAGTTGGTCGGAGTTACCCCCATGCCTAACGGACCTTGCGCAGTAGAGCTACTCGCCGAGAGCTCTTCTCCTGGCCTCGATGTTCCCGTCTCGTTGCTTGCACTCTTAACACAAGCAACGAAAACACAAATAAATCTCTAATCGCAAGTCTCAAACACAAGGACACTCATGGTCCCGCGATACTCCTATGTGGATAACTTCTTATACGCAACTCGATTTTGACTTTCGACCACGAATCCTTTCCTTGGAATGCCAACCTCCCTCTGATACCAAATTGTAACACCTCCCCTGTAATGACTGTATAATATGGGTCCGGTCAGGGCCCCACAACATACAGATGCCACAGCTTCAGCATTATAAGATGATATTTACTACCCAAACTCAAAACTCAAAACTAAACACAGCGGAAACAAAGCAAAACAAATAGAAGTTATCCACCACTAACATGAGTATAAAATGGCCTTAAGGCCTTACACAAAAAGAGTCCATCAAATAAAGACCACAAGGTCAAATATGAACGTGCAAAAGCACTCCTAAGCTACCTCGGCATGCAAGCCGGACGATGTCCAAAACATGGATCATACAAGACAAGAAAAAGAAACAAGCTAAAGTACAACAACACTTCATGCGGCTTAGGGCTTTTTGCCCGGCGCACTAGCTCCTACTTGCGATCCTTGCCCTGTAAAGATTTTAAGTAACGTGGGTCAGCAAAGGCTGACCTCTACTGTGTAACCAACACATCTCCTCCCGGTCACCCCTAACGGAACCCGGGGTACCCCTCCAACTTGCAAGTCAGCACTTTGTATACCAAATGCAAATATATATAAAGCTTTAAAACAGGTTTGGATGTCTCATACAACAAACCCATTTTCTAGATTTAGAACAGAGTGAAAGGGCCCTACTATACAACATGTATGCAAACCCGGGCTTCGCCCAAGACACCCTATCTCGTATACATCTAACACATCATCAAGCACTGGGTACTTCCATTTCTCCATTGGCATAAAGCCGCAAACAAAAGGGAACTAAATTTTCCCTAACGACCCAAGCGTCGTTACACGGAAATCTTGAGAATGCCCCACCCGCACATGGGTCTTAAACCCCGGGCTTGCCTGCAAATTTTGACTTCTCACGTCAGGATTCCGTATCACACACAACTGATTCTAAGAACCCTTGCTAGACCCCACCCGCTCATGGCTTCATTGCCCGGGCTTGCCCTACGCTCGGCATTCTCGTCAGTCTCACAGAAGGGGACTAGTCTCGGCGGGACTCTTTCCCCAAGTGACATTCACGCCACGGGATAGCCAGCCGACCACGGATACGTAGCCACGCCTTAGCACAACACACCCATAATTCGCCACCCTAATCCATCATTCGTACCGCAACGTTCCCGCGCACCAAGGAAATCATCTACCACCGAAGCGGAGCTAACCTTGCCCAGTTCCGGCTACGAGTACTCACTCAAGAAAAAGGGGGAAAATGCATAAATCATAATGACATCTAGCCGTAACGGATTTATACCGAATCCTCAAAGCTCGCTATGCAACATCATCGAGTCGGACTAACGGTCATGACTTCGGCTTCACCCACAATGCCTAATCCACTAACGGAGCAGATCTCTAATGCAAAATCATGTCGGGGACGGACACAATCGACCCGGAGGTTCATTTTGAACCATGGCAACCCAAGCCCCTCTCATTTAAGAGATCTGGAGCCCAAAAGAAATGAGAATAAGAGAAGATGCTAAACCTGCATCCTAAAACCAAGAGTAGAAGTGTCGTTACCAGCTTTGCTTTGAATGGCTTGACACGAGCGCCTCCACGCCCTCTCCACGGATCTGGTCTCGGAACGGCGATCAGAGATCCGAAGCTCTGTCAATGGCGGGAGAAGCTCTCTCCTTCCTCTACCCTTCTCTTCCTCTCCAACCCCTCTCTCAAACCCTAAAGATGAGAATAATGAGAGGAAAAACCCTCTCAGCCCTAATAAGATCGTTTGGGCGGAAGATCCTAGCCTTTAGATCTAATTTGGGGAAGCATCGAACGGCCACAAACCAAAATTAACGGAACCGTCCCGACCGCACAATCAGTGGCGCACGACCAGTGGTCGTGCGCAATAGATCCCATGGTCGTGCGATTACCTCGGGCAGAATTCCGAAAAGAAAGGGATAAATGCGCACGAGCAGCAGCGCACAACCAGTGGTCATGCACACTCTGACCAAAGATCGTGCGTTTACCCAAACAGAACTTGGCTAACCGGTGAAAAGTGCGCACGAGCAGTGGAGCACGACCAATGGTCGTGCGCACTAGATCTAGTGATTGTGCGCTTTAAACAACAGCCAAAAACAGCGACCCATCGCCCGTGTCATCCCTACTGCAAGGCGTTAACTTCTAGTGACTCCAGGTCTGCAAACTGGGGTATTACACTGCGGTAGCGCAACAAAAATATAATCGAGCAAAACAATCAGCAAAATAAATAACATAACGAGATTTCAAGCACACAGATGACAAAAGAATATACGTGGTTCGGAGAGGAGCTCCTACGTCCACGGGGAGAGCACACCAGAAAAGATCCACTATCAAAATAGGAGTTACAGATTACAACTGAGACCACAAAGGTCGAGCAATAAAGAGAGAATTGAAAACTGAAAATAGGAGCTATTGCTTGTAATCGCCACCGCCGTCTAGAACCACTGCAGGAAGCCGGCATGTTGTCGATCCGACTGGATTCGACCGGATGCCGCTCCCGTTGGCTCCGCCTGGGGTCGTCGCTGCCTTGAGCGCCTGCTGCCGCCACCGCGCCTGATGTCGTCGCTACCTTTGTACGTCGGAGCTGAGAACGCTCTCACTAAACCGCCGATGCAACCTACTTATGCTGACAGGATGAGAACAAACGGTGGCTGGGAATTCCCTCTGGATTTCTTCGGATTTCAGATGATAGTCACTGCCACCCCCCTCTTCCTCCTTATATAACAGCAAGGAGGAAAGAATTTGCCAGGTTTGGAAAGCATGAAAGGGGAAGGCCAGCCTGGAGAATTATTCTCCCTTAATGATCTTCCTAAATTGATTTAGCACAGATTAGGAATCAAGGACTCCCATAGATTGGTGAGGTGTCAAATACAACAAACTCCACCTTGAAGCCTTACACGATAAACTCCACCTACAGCTTGGATCTTCTCCCTCTGACAAAACTACCCCCTCTCCCTGGGGTCGCCCCAATCAGCATGCACCAATATGAGCCAAGTCAAGGCAGTGCTTGAACTTGACTCCTATCACTGGTTTAGTTTGCATGTCCGCAGTATTGTCTTCCGTGGGCACCTTCAGTAACTGAATATCTCCGCCAGCAATGAACTCTCTCAACTTGTGGTAGCGCACGTCGATGTGTTTTGTCCTGGCATGATAGACCGGGTCTTTGGCCAGACAAATTGCGCTCTAACTATCGCAGTGCAGCTTCACTGCCTCCTAAGAGATCCTAGGTTCTTTGGCGAGACCTTTGAGCCAGATGCCTTCCTTTGCTACTTCCACTGCTGCAATATACTCCGCCTCTATCGTAGATAGAGTCATGATGTCCTGAAGAGTGGCTTTCAAACTGATGGGACCTCCACCTAGAAGGAAGATATACCCGAAAGTAGATCTCATCTTATCGAGGTCCTCGGCGTAGTCAGAATCAATGTAGCCCTCTAGAGCACTGACATCATTGCTCCTTTGGAACACTAATCCGACATCTAGAGTTCCTCTCAAGTACCTTAAAACCCACTTGAAGGCTTCCCAATGTTGTCGCCCTGGATTCCCCATATATCTGCTGACAACGCTCATAGCCTGAGCGATATCAGGTCTCGTGCAGATCATCACATACATCAAACATCCTACCGCATTGACATACGGTATGCTAAGCATCTTCTGGTATTTATCCTCGGTGTTAGGACACTGTTGAGATGATAATCTGAACTGCTGTCCAAGAGGAGTCATTACTGCCTTGGAATCCATTATACTGAATTTCTACAGAACCTTCTTGATATATCTAGTCTGAGAAAGCCAAAACATGCTGCGCTTTCTTTCCCACTTGATCTCCGTCTCGAGAATTTTCTGCGCATGACCGAGATCTTTCATCTCAAACTCAGCATGCAACTTCTGATTCAGTAATTGAATCTCTCGGGATGACGTGCACGCAATTAACATGTCGTCAACATATAGCATTAGAATCAGAATGTCCCCATTAGCCAGGAACTTGTAGTAGTCACAGTTTTCATATTGGCTCTTGTTCAAACCCTGTGAAGTCAAGAACGTGTTGAACCTCCTGTTCCACATTCTCGGAGCCTGCTTCAGACCGTAGAGGGATCTTTTTAGCTTGCACACCTTTTTCTCGTTACCGGGTTGAATGAACCCCTCAGGCTGCAAAATGTAGATTTACTCTTCTAAGTTGTCGTGAAGAAACGTCGTCATCACGTACATTTGCTCCAGCTCCAAGTCCCACATCGCTACTATAGCAAGTAGCACCCGTATGGAACAGTGCTTAACTACGGGTGAGAAGATTTCATCGAAATCAACTCCTTTTTCTGCGCAAATCCATTTGCAACGAATCTGGCCTTGTACCTCCACTAGTCCTTCACAGATGTAGACCCCTTCTTCCTGAACACCCACTTGGAGCTGATTGTCATGGCTCCTTTCGGTAGGCTAACCAGATCCCAAGTCTAGTTCTTTCGAAGTGAGTCCATCTCCTCTAGAATAGCTTCTTTCTGCTGAGAGCTGTCACTGTTCTTCATAGCTTCTTGATAAGACCCGGGGTCTGAGGATATCACCTGAAAGGCATATGCTACAGTGTCCTATAGCCTAAGAGGTAGTCTGACCTCTCTCCTTACCCTTTCTTTGGTAATTGAGTATGGCTCCACTTCAGTAGGTTGTACAGCATCAGCATCCTCCGAATCGGTGGAATCTTATGGCCATCAGCTTTGTCGATTCCTTCAAGCTCCACCTCAAGTGGTGTGACTGGGGTCTTTCCACTTCTTTGAAATGAGACTGAGACTTCTAAAGCATAGAGGCCTCATCGAAGTTGACGTCGCGCTTCACCTCCACCTTCTCGATTTTAGAGTTCCAGAGCTTGAACCCCTTCGTACCGGCCTTTCGACCCAGATAAATGCACCTCTTGGACTTAGCATCGAGCTTTGTCCATTCTGAGTCCTGCACTAGGGTGTACACAGGACAACCAAAGATGTGGATATCAGAATAGTCAACCGGCTTTCCTAACCAAACTTCCTGTGCAGACTTCAGATCCAATGACATCGATGGAGATCAATTCACCAGATAATATGTCATATTGATTGCTTCGGCCTAGAAAGATTTAGGTAGGCCAGCAAATAGACGCATACACCAAGCTCTCGCCAGTAGCATCCTATTCATTCTTTCTGCGACGCCGTTTTGCTGCGGTGTGCCGGGAATGGTGAGATGACGAGTGATACCTAATTGCAGCTTGCCTGGAACTACGTTGAGGTGTATTCACTGCCATTGTTAGATTTGAGGTATTTCACTCTCTTCCCGGTCTGCTTCTCTACTTTCGTCTTCTAGATTTTTAACTTCTCGAAGATTTCGGATTTATGCTTCATAAAGTAAATCCAGACCTTCCATGAGAAGTCATCGATGAAATTCACGAAATATCTGGCGCCTCCAAGCGAAGGCTCTGGGGCAGGCCCCCAAACATCTGAGTGTATATACTCAAGTGTCTGCTTACTCCGCTTTGTTGATGTTACGAACTTCACCTTGCACTGCTTCCCGAGAATGCAGGTCTCGCAGAAGTCTAACTTGCACGTATTGACCCATTTCAGTAGGCCCTTCTTGTGAAGCTCCAACAGTCCTCTCTGGCTCATGTGGCCAAGCCTGGCATGCCACAGCAGATACGATTCCTCATCTGACATCCCAGCAATTGCTGCATCACCGATAATTATGGTGTCGATCAGTCTGTAGAGAGTACTAGAATGATCTCCTTTCATAACCACCAGAGCGCCTCTCTTGACCTTCAAATATCCGCCTTCGCCGGTGTAAGAGTATCTGGCTGCCTCTAGAGTACCAAGGGAAATGAGACTCTTCCTCAGATCGAGCACATACCTTACATCTGTAAGGGTTCTGATTGTTCCGTCGAACATTTTTATTCGGATGCTGCCGATCCCGTGCGTCTTGCATTCTGAGTCGTTTCCCATCAAAACACGACCCCCATCACATTGCCTGAAGCTAGTAAACCATTATATGTTTAGGCACATGTGATATGAACACCCAATATCCATAATCCACGCATCTGCAGTGTCGAGAGTGGATTGTACATGAAGTACATCAGCATCACTCTCTGGGTCTAAAGCTACAGCCGCCTGCTGTGGTTCCTGATTCTTCTCTTTCGCCTTTTTCTTCGGACAGTTGTTATTCCAATGCCGTTTTTCTTTGTAGTAGTGGCACGGGTTCTTCTTATCCCTAGACTTGGACCTAGGTCGATTGGCCTTCTTCCCTCTGTATCTCGATCTCCCTCTGACCGGTTCTTTGTTCTTTACGAACAAACCCTCGTTGGTGATGGGGCCAGATCTGTTCCTCGTTTCATTTGAGAACAATGTCATCATCACCTCCTCCATCTTAAGAGTGTCCTTTCCGTAGAGGATGGTGGTGATCAGATGGTCATAGGACTTTGGTAGAGACGTGTAACACCTAAAAATCTCATTTATGAGTGGGTTGTGTTGGCTGAGCAATACGGCCTGGGACACGGGCGTGTCCAAGGTCGTTTCTTGCTCTGCTGAGGATACACGGCCAGGGACACGGACGTGTCCAAGGCCGTGTCCTGCTTTGGGTACTCGAGTGTGGCACAGGGCGGTCTCGAGTGGGTCTCGAGTGTGTCTCGAGTGGGGCACATGGCCTGCAACATGGGCGTGTTCTAGGCTATGTCCTACTATGGGTCGACGAACTTCACTCGACGAAATGCACTCAACGATCCTCGAGAGGAAAGTCGAGTTAGGCACACGGGCTGTGACACGGGCGTGTCACTGGCCATGTCCTTCTCTGTTTGTGGCAAGGGCTATGAGGAGTGCTGAACACGGGTTGGACACGGGCGTGTCTGAAGCCGTGTCAGGGCACACGACCTGTGATACGGGTGTGTCACAGGGCCATATCCTGTTCTGACAGAGTTGGTTTCTTTGTTGCTTAAGGCACACGGTCTGTGACATGGGCGTTTCATAAGCCGTGTCAGCCCAAGAAAGTGCTTTTCTGGGCGATTCGTGGTCGTTCATTTCCTTCAACTTGGATCCAATGGTCCAGGACTTTCCCTGCTTTTATAAGGCCGAGATTTGAAGGATAAACTCTGATTCATCTTTGGCCATTCTCTTTCTAAAGAGATAGAGAGAGGGGAGAGCAAGGAAGGAAGGAGGAGAAGGAATCCGGCTGCCGGAGGAGTTTCAGTGTTTCGGATCGAGAGCCGAGTTCAGATTTGTGGAGGCAAGGCCGTTGCGGTGAATTCCATCTGGCTAGATTTTCATGGCTCCAAAGCAATCGTCAAGGGTAACGATCTCCTTCTTGGACAAGTGAAGTCCTCCTTTATGCATGAGCATGGAATCCTCCACCAATAGGTGGAAAGCGTAAGTGATTCCAGTGGGTTGATAGTTGATATCCCCGGTTGAGTCTGCATCTAGATCCAAAAATGTGTAGTACGGAATATGCATGCTGTGTGAAGCCCATCCGGACAGTTATTCTGGATTGGTGATGTTTATGTTGCGAACCGGAGAAGACACTGTGTATAAAACGAGTAGTTTACGGAGTTTGTGAGGATGCTTGTGAATTGTGGGTATTTCCAAAATACCAAGGAAGCTTTGCGTAGGCTCCTTGTGTTGTGAGCGATGTGTGTGCTGTATGCACTGCGTGAGCTGAAAAGTTGTGTGCTGACTAGGAAAGGGAAAGCCGACCCGCGTCAAGATGTGCGATATTGACGAGTTGAGCAACGGGAAAAGGCTGACCTGTACCTGTGTTATGAGAGATCGATTGGTGGCAATGCAATGGGGGGCTGCAGGCCAATCCCGGGTTGTTACACCACAGTGGTGGGTCGATCTAAAATGCTCAATTGTTACCGTGAGGTTGACACCTCTGAGTGGGATGGCCAAGGGGTCTCCAGCATGCGTGTTATTGTAGACTAATGCTCATAGCCAACAAGTTACGAACCTCAGTGATGGTACCAAGGATAAATCGGTACACCGTAAACATGCCCTGAGTGCACGGAGCGTCTGGCTGAGGCCGGCGTTTGTGATGATGTTGTGCTTGAGAGCACTTGTTGTGATATATAAATATATATGTTGTGAATGCGATGCATGTAGGGAAGGAACCACTACCCTGGGTAAGGGGTTGGGTCGTTATAATTGGTCAGCTGAATGTTGATCGTTGTTTTATTTATCACCCTTGGGGTGGATGTCCATATGCAGGTGCTGACGGGCTGAATTGGATTGTGCGGGTTGAAGCCCTTGCTGCTTATAGGCCCTTGAAGGCCGTGTGAAGAATTATACTTTCATGTGTGGCCGGCCTGCGTGCCGATGTATGAAACCACATCTATTAAGAGAAACATGTAAAGCCTTAAGGCCTTGAGCGTGTGTGTTTGTATATATTCCTGGTGATATATATATAAATGTGTTGTTTATATATTCATTGGACATTCAATATGATGAGTTCTAGCAAGCTAAAATCTTCCGCTAAAATGCTCTGAGTTAAGATGCAAGTAGAACATAATTTTGATATTCATACATGATTCCGTCGTTTGTCTGTGAAATATGGCGTGGGGTCCCGACCAGATCCTCTGTTATATTCCATGTGACGGATGGAGGTGTTACAAAGTGGTATCAGAGATTTGAGTTTGGTAGGGATAATATATTTGAACTCAAGAATGTCCACTAGGAATGCAATGTAACGACTCCATCTGTTAAATAACATATAATAGAAGGTCTGGCTGAGGCCCCACACTATATGCCACAAATAGATAGGGAGGTCACGGGTTAATACAAAAATACCATCGCACCCTAACCAAGAGCATTCTAGCTGAAGTTATAGCTTGCAAGAACTCATCCAATGTATGTCCACTAATATATAAATACCACATTTATATATAACACCAGGAATATATACAAGCACACAAACCGCTCACGGCCTTAAGGCCTTACATGTTTCTCTTTACAAAATATGATTTCATACATCGGTATGCAGGCCGGCCACACATGAAATCCAAAGCTTCGCACGACCTTCAAGGGCCTACAAGCAGCAGCACTAGCAAGGGTTTCAGCCCGCTCAATCCAAGTCAGCCCGCAACACCTGTATATGGACGTCCACCCCAAGGGTGATAAACAAAACAATGGTCAGCATTCAGCTGACCAATTATAACGACCCTACCCCTTACTCGGGGCAGTGGTTCCTTCCGTGCATGCATTGCAATCACAACATATATAAAACTACCACAACAACATCACAAACGCCGGCCTTTGTGCCAGACACTCCGTGCACTCAGGGCACGCTTACAGTGTACCGAAATCCTCCAGGTCCCACAACCAGTTAGAGGTTATAAGCTTGTTGGTCGGGCATAAGCCTCCAAACACACGCTGGAGACCTCACGCACCCATCCGACTCAGAGGCGTTCACCTCACGACAATAGTGAGCACAATAGGTCGACCTACGCATGTAGTGCAATACGTTGGGAAGGCCCGTAGCCCCCCATTTGCAGCGCTACCAACTGACTGCTCACAATGATCCTACACTGAACTTATTGGGTGGCCTATCCCACTCAGAGGTTCTTAACTTGTTGTCCATGGGCATCAGCCTCCAAACCCCTATTGGAGACCTCTCACGCCCATCCCACTCAGAGGTGCCCGTATTCCATCTCTCATCACACAGGCACATAGTGCTACTTTCCAATTTATAATCCAGCTCGTGCCGAGCATACAACCAAAGGAGCTATGCAAAGCTTCCTTACCACAATTCACGAGCGTCCTCACCATCTCCGCAAGCTACTCGTTTTATACACAGAGACATCTCCGGTTCGGAGCATCACCAATCTGGACTACCCGTCCAGATGGTCTTCACACATCATGCCTATTCCGTACTACACATTTCCGGATCTAGATGCAAACTCAACCGCTGGAATCGCTTACGCTTTCCACCTCTTGGTGGAGGATCCCATGCACATGCATAAAGTAGGACTTCACTTGTCTAAGAAGGAGATCATTACCCTTGATGATCGCTTTGGAGCCATGGAAAACTGGCCGTTTGGAAATCACCGCGACGGCCTTGCCTTCACAACGTTGGTCTTTGATCTCGAGTCGGACCGTTGTAGCTCCACCGGCGGCCGGAATCCTTCTCCTTCTTCCTCCTCCAAACTCTCCCTTCTCTCTTAGCTTGAATGAGAGAATACTCTCAATCCATGGTCTTATCACTACAGGGAGAAGCTTGGACCACAGGATCCAATTAGAAGGAAATGAACGGCCACGATCTGCCCTGGAATCTCTTTTCCTGGGCTGATATGGCTAGTGACACGCCCGTCTCACAAGCCGTGTTCCCTAAGTGGTTAAGGAACCGACTCCATCCAGACCAGGACACGGGCTTAGACACGCCCGTGTCAAACTCCTGCCACGTCCGTGTCACCAAGTACACGCCCGTGTTGAGGGGTGTGTCCCTCAATCGACACAGGACCAACAATCCTGAAGAGGACACGGCTAAGGCACATGCCCGTGTCCTTGGCCGTGTGCCAAACACGCCCCTATGACACGCTCGTGTCATAGCCTGTGTGCCACACTCGACACAGCCCGGTTATCAACCCGAGCAGGACACGGCCTGGGACACGCCCGCGTCCCTGACCGTGTCGCCTCTCGATAATCGTCGACTATACTGTGTCGAGAACTCGACACACACAGTGAAGGACACGCCCTGGGACACGCCCGTGTCCCGGGCCGTGTGCCTCACTCAAGACACACTCGAGCCCCACTCGAGTACTACTCGACCCACTCGAGTACCCAGAGCTGGACACGCCCTGGGACACGCCCGTGTCCCAGGCCGTGTCACTCAGTCTGAACTCAAAATTGGGATTTGGGGTGTTACAACCCTCCCCTCCTTACAAAAATTTCGTCCTAAAATTTAGCGCAACAGTAAACACCAACACAACCACGCCTTTGTTGCACATTTACACAAAATGATCCGGGGTGACTCGCCCCATGGCATCGCACAAACGAAGTCTGACAAACAAATGTACAACAGGTACGGGAATATATCACTCCAAGAGTAAAGTACACTCTTTACTTCACGGTATTTCCGCTCGTCCGCATCCTTCATAATCCTCTTTACGGACACGCTCTATCCATAATTGCTCTTTTCACCACGGCTATGTCAATCCACTCGTAGCGGTGATACCAAGATCAGTTCATAGGACAATAAAAATCTTAAGCCAACACCCAACAACCTCTTTATTCACGATCACAACATGTTTATACGAGCAAAACAAAGATCGTATACATTATTATAGATATGAACACATAATTACAGATAGTATTGCCCTTCTTGCTTCGTGTCGTCTAAGGTTCACTTTTGCAGTTTCGGGCTTAATGTCCTTCTCTACCATACGAGTAGCAAATGGTTGTAGTTTGCTCTACAACTGCTTCGGTCTCAACTTTCTTTGACCTTGGTGTGGTACCATAATAGCATCTTCGGGCACGATGCCTCACCTTACCACAAGAAAAACAAATATGTGGACCACACCTTTTCTTTGCTCCCATGATGGTGGAAGTGGTTGGTTCCAACAGATATAACTGCTTCTTCCACGTATGACCATAGGATTTTAACCCACTTGCAATGATTGGCACATCGACACCGTGCCTCGCTTTGAACTTCTTTAAGTCCATTTCCAAAGACTTAGCTGCCATTACCAAGGCAAAAAATCCAAGCAACTTTGGCCCCACCAATAGACGTCGTAGTTCATTGCGCAGACCATCATAAAATCTGTTGGTCTTAATCTCCTCGGTTTCAAACACAAACTCTGCATGTTGTCTTAACTCAACAAATGCATGAAAATACTCCTCGACCATATATGGTCCTTGGATCAGACACATGTTCAATGGCGAGATCGATGCTCCTTCCCTAAGGTGTACATGTCCCTCATGGTGGGACTTGATCATCGCAAAAACCACATCCGCGATCAACCAGACCGTCTCTACCGATGGAGGAGGTGTGGGCACCTCAGCTGGTGCCGCACTCTCATCTGAATGCTGGGGTTCAGACTGCCCAGCTCCACTCCTTGTCACCTATATATGAACAAGACACACATTAACCTCCAAAACAAGACGGCAAACATGCCCAATATACACGCTCACATTCCTAGTGGACATTCTTGAGTTTATTAGTGTTAAAATGGTTTGCACGTACACATGCTCGCCACCCCCACAAAAGAATTCGACCATGAATTCGAAAGAGGAAGACCGAGACGCTCTGATACCAAAATGTAACGACTCCATCCGTTAAATAACATATAATAGAAGGTCCGTCCAGGGCCCCACACTATATGTCACAAACAGACGGGGAATGTATACAAGCACACACACCGCTCACATCCTTAAGGCCTTATATGTTTCTCTTACCATCGCACCCTAACCCAGAGCATTCTAGCGGAATTTTATAGCTTGCAAGAACTCATCCAATGAATGTCCACTAATATATAAATACCACATTTATATATAACACCAGGAATGTATACAAGCACACACACCGCTCACATCCTTAAGGCCTTACATGTTTCTCTTTACAAAATATAATTTCATGCATCGGCATACAGGCCGACCACACATGAAATCCAAAGCTTCGCACGACCTTCAAGGGCCTACAAGCAGCAGCAAGGGCTTCAGCCCGCTCAATCCAAGTTAGCCCGCAACACCTGCATATGGACGTCCACCCCAAGGGTGATAAATAAAGCAACGGTCAGCATTCAGCTGACCAATTATAATGACCCTACCCCTTACCCGGGGCAGTGGTTCCTTCCCTACATGCATTGCAATCACAACATATATAAAACTACCACAACAACATCACAAACGCCGGCCTTCATGCCAGATCCTCCGTGCACTCATGTCACGCTTATAGTGTACCGAAATCCTCAAGGTCCCACCACCGGTTAGAGGTTATTAGCTTGTTGGTCGGGCATAAGCCTCCAAACACACGCTGGAGACCTCACGCACCCATACCACTCAGAGGCCTTCACCTCACGGCAATAGTGAGCATGATAGATCGACCTACGCACGTAGTGCAACACGTTGGGAAGGCCCGCAGCCCCCCATTTACAGTGCTACCAACCGACCGCTCACAACGATCCTACACTGAACCTGTTGGGTGGCTCATCCCACTCAGAGGTTCTTAACTTGTTGGCCATGAGCATCAGCCTCCAACCCCATGTTGGAGACCTCTCGCGCCCATCCCACTCAGAGGTGCCCGTAATCCATATCTCATCACACAGGCACATAGTGCCGCTTTCAAATCCATCATCTAGCTCGTGTCGAGCATACAACCAAAGGAGCTATGCAAAGCTTCCTTACCACAATTCACAAGCATCCTCACCATCTCCGCAAGCTACTCGTTTTATATATGGAGTCTTCTCCGATTCGCAGCATCACAAATCTAGACTACCCGTCCAGATGGGCTTCACACAACATGCCTATTCCGTACTACACATTTCCGGATCTAGATGCAGACTCAACTGCTGGAATCACTTATGCTTTCCACCTCTTGGTGGAGGATCCCATGCACATGCATAAAGTTGGACTTAACTTGTCCAAGAAGGAGATCGTTACCCTTGACGATAACTTCAGAGCCATGGAAAACTGACCGGTTGGAAATCACCGCGACGGCTTTGCCTCTACAACGCTGGTCTCGGACTCGAGTCGGACCGCTGTAGCTCCACCGGCGGCCGGAATCCTTCTCCTTCTTCCACCTCCAAGCTATCCCTTCTCTCTTAGCTTGAATGAGAGAATACTCTCAATCCATGGTCTTATCACTACAGAGAGAATCTTGGACCATAGGATCCAATTAGAAGGAAATGAATGACCACAATCTGCCCTGGAATCACTTTTCCTGGGCTGACACGGCTTGTGACACGCTCGTGTCACAAGCCTTGTTCCCTAAGAGGTTTAGGAACTGACTCCATCCAGACCACGACACGGGATAAAACACGCCCGTGTGAAACTCTTTCCATGCCCGTGTCACCAGGTACACGCCCGTGTTGAGGGGCGTGCCCCTTAATCGACACAGGACCAACAATCTCGAAGAGGACATAGCTAAGGCACACGCCCGTGTCCTTGGTCGTGTGCCAAACACGCCCCTGTGACATGCCCGTGTCACAGCCCGTGTGCCACACTCGACACAGCCCGGTTACCAACCCGAGCAGGACACGACCTGGGACACGCCCGTGTCCCTGGCCGTGTCGCCTCTCGACGATCGTCGACTGTACTGTATCGAGAACTCGACACACACAGTGAAGGACACGCCCTGGGACATGCCCGTGTCCCAGGCCGTGTGCCTCACTCAAGACACACTCGAGCCCCACTCGAGTACTACTCGACCCACTCGAGTACCCAGAGCTAGACATGCCCTAGGACACGCCCGTGTCCCAGGCCGTGTCACCCAGCCTGAACTCCAAATTGGGATTTGGGGTGTTACATGCAATACATATGTTTGAGGACTGTGAGCGTGTATACTACGTATGTTGTCGTTATGGAATGGACGTTAATGGTGTTTTGTACACTTATAGGTGACGAGGAGTGGTGCTGGGCAGTCTGAGCCCCAGCATTCTGATGAGAGTGCGGCGCCAGTTGAGGTGACTACACCTCCTCCCTCGGCGAAGACCATACATTTAGTTACTAAGGCGGTGCTCGCAGCACTAAATGTCCAGCCTATTGAGCAGCAGGCAAGGCCTGCAGTGGTGCCAGTACGGCTTGGTGCGAGGCAAGAGCGTGTTAAGGCTCTGGTTGACGAGCAAGCAGCTAACGAGCAACTGAAACAGTTTATGGATTTTAATCCACCTACGTTTGTAGGGGCGGGTTCCACAACGCAGGATGAGGACTAGCTCATAAGAGTGAAGAGGATCCTAATAGCAATCCGGACTGCGAAGGGGCAGAAAGTTACCCTAGCCACTTTTCTGCTGGAAGGAGAGGCGAGCCTTTGGTAGGATGAAGTAGAATTGCACCACTTAGCAGGCAGAGGACTAGGGGAGATATCGATAGAGTAATTCTTAAGAATATTTTGTGCAAAGTATTTGCCAGTGTTGCAGCGAATTGCAATGGAAAATGAGTTCTAACGTCTGGTGCAGGGTGAGAGCAGTGTTGATACTTACCTGCATGAGTTTACCAGGATGGGGTGCTATGTGGGGTCTACTTTCGTTGAGGAGCGGAAGACGAATAGGTTCTATGAGGGGCTTCGTGATGAGCTGAGGTTGGCGCTCCCGAGTTCGGTGAACTAAGGATTCCAAGCGTTAGTAGATACAACCCGTGCACTGGAGAAGGATTTGAAATGGGTGCAGGACAAGAAGAACTTGGCGGTTGAAAAGTCGGAGTTCAAAGTGCTGCAGTCGGAATAATTGGAATTTCGGAAATGAGACAAGAAGAGGTTCATGCCTGTTGAA
This sequence comes from Platanthera zijinensis, assembly GCA_039513925.1. Taxonomy (NCBI): domain Eukaryota; kingdom Viridiplantae; phylum Streptophyta; class Magnoliopsida; order Asparagales; family Orchidaceae; genus Platanthera; species Platanthera zijinensis. The sequence continues at coordinate 221,953,353 of CM077080.1, read as the reverse complement.
TAAACTCCTTTGAATGTTACTTCGGGAGTAACATATGGACAAGGACTTATTGAGACACGTACATGTTTTAAATGTGGGACGCAGGGACATTTAGCCAATGCTTATTGGAGTGGCCTTCCAAAGGGTGAGATAAAGACAGGTGCGTCTTATGAGGAAAAGGGCAAGGCAGTGACAGAGTCATCTGCATCCCGGGTGTAACCTCGAGTGTACAATCTCGAATTACAGGAGCCGTAAATATCAAATGGTGAAGTACAACAGTCTCGCGTGTATAATCTGGAATTACAGGAGGCCATAAAGCGGATTATGCGGGATGCGGATGAACGGAAATAACGAAAGAGTGCACTTTGTTATCTTCGTGATGTAATAAAGTATATACAATATGTGTGTTAACGACTTGCTTTTGTGTGATGCCGTGGGCGAGACAAGCTGCGACATCTGAGCTCTAAACTCGGGTCGTTTTATAAAGGTGCAACAAAGGCGTGGTTGTGTTGGTGTCTATAGTTGAGCCAAATTTCGGGACGAAATTTCTTTAAGTGGGGGAGGATTGTAACACCCCAAAATCTCATTTATGAGTGGGCTGTGTAGGCTGAGCAACACGACCTGGGACACGGGCGTGTCCAAGGCTGTGTCCTGCTCTACTGTACACTATAAACGTGCCCTGAGTGCACGGAGCGTCTGTCTGAGGCCGGCATTTGTGATGATGTTGTACTTGAGAGCACTTGTTGTGATATATAAATATATATGTTATGATTGCGATGCATGTAAGGAAGGAACCACTGCCCGGGTAAGGGGTAGGGTCGTTATAATTGGTCAGCTGAATGCTGACCGTTGCTTTGTTTATCACCCTTGGGGTGGATGTCCATATGCAGGTACTGACGGGCTGAATTGGATTGTGCGGGTTGAAGCCCTTGCTGCTTGTAGGCCCTTGAAGGTCGTGCGAAAAATTATACTTTTATGTGTGGCCGGCCTGCGTGTCGATGTATGAAACCACATCTGTTAAGAGAAACATGTAAAGCCTTAAGGACTTGAGCGTGTGTGTTTGTATACATTCCTGGTGATATATATATAAATGTGTTCTTTATATATTCAGTGGACATTCAATATGATGAGTTCTGGCAAGCTAAAATCTTCCGCTAGAATGCTCTGAGTTAAGATGCGAGTAGAACGTAATTTTGATATTCATACGTGATTCCGTCGTTTGTCTGTGAAATATGGTGTGGGGCCCCGGCCGGACCCTCTGTTATATTCGAGGTGACAGATGGAGGTGTTACAAGACGATAGTAATAGAAGAGCTTGGTCTTCTTCTTCGACCTTCACGTCCATGCTCCGCAGCTGAGAGATGAGTTTGTTGAACGCGTTCATGTGCTCTAGTAACTTATTGCTCTCGGACATCCTCAGACTGTACAATTGTCTCTTCACGTAGAGCTTATTCGTGAGAGGCTTAGACATGTATAGTTCCTTCAATCTCTTCCATAAGTCTTCTGTAGTCTCAGCGTCGACTACGTTATACATGACCTCATCGGCTAGACTTAACTGAATCGTGCTGATGGCCTTCAGTTCTAGTTCTTTCCATTCGTCATCCTTCTTCCTGAACTTCTCCTTGGCGAGTAACGCCTTGTGGAGACCTTGCTGAACGAGAACCGCTTTGATCCGCTTTTGCCATAACCCGAAGTCGATTTTGTCATAGTACTTCGAAATCTCGAATTTTGCTGTCATTATTTTGCTCGCAGAGCTACTGGGTAATCAAAATAATGTTCATGGACCAGATCTGAGAAGGTAGGGAGCGGACCAAAGTCATCACCTACCATTGACCCATATCTAAAACTGGAACGTCCAGATGATCACCCCCGCGAAACCTCCCTCTGATACCAATTGTTATACAATCAGACTGAGTACCGCGGTAGCGCAACGGAAATATAATCGAGCAAAACAATCAGCAAAATTTGGAGCGACCAGGCAGCCCATCTTGGGATGGATAGGGAGGAGCGTCCTGCTCAACCTGGTCGTAGAGGAAGCTGAGTCCGCGAATAAGCAATCATTTAATTTGATTTGTTGTATGTTGCATAATTTGGTGTGCTCTTTGAACATTGCTTGTTTGTTTAACTTGTACTGTGATGCGAATTCTTATTTGTTCTGTACGATATTGCTCTGTGATTTGAATAATGCTGCAATATGCGTGATGAAAATTTTTCTACAGGTTGATGTTGAATGCGATATATACGGACTGACTATGTGTCTGCACATTTGTTTGTGAATTGTGAATATTGAAAATTGCGAGCTGGGCAGACTGCCTCTGAGTCTGCAATCACTTGTAGATTTTGCTCTGAATTTGCAGGAAAACTTGAAAAGAAGCGAGCTAGGCGGACTGCCTCTGAGTCCATAATCACTTACTGGTCCGCGCGGACTGAACGATCGATCTCTGCGGACTGGCTGAAGAAGCTGTCAGACTAGTTTTCCTATAAATAGAGCCTCAGTCTTCGTTCTGTATAGGAAATGCGCTCGAAGCAGAAGTCCCTGCGGTCTGTGAAAATGGTATCCGCACGTACTGATGTTGTGGTCGCTTTCCACTCTGCCGACCATAAGTAATGTAGACTGACGGAGGCCGACTTGGACGCCTTTGCGGAGAAGCATATGGCGAGCTCGCCAGTGCTTGCTCGCTTGTCTGAATATCAGGAGCGGATAAACTTTTCCCTTGCAACGCAGGTCGCTGTGCCCATCGATCACTTCGACTACGGATTCAAGTTTCCTTTGCTGTGGGAGGTCGCGGAGATCTTCGAGCATTACGGGATAGTGCCGGGCCAGCTCGTGCCAAATACTATAGCTGCGATCTACAGCTACTTATCATACCTGCGGTCTGAGAAGATCGAATTTTCTTTAAATATATTTAGGAAAATTTTCTCTGTCCGCTCAATAACACCTTCCGGAGGTCGCCAATATAAAGGCGTCATCTACTTCTACTGCCGAGGGATGAAAGTCATGGGCTTACCAAATAAGATCCAAAACTGGACCTCGAGGTACCTCATCATTGAGGGAGACCTGGGATTCGCTCACACGTATCCGCAGGTGCGCGCGGATTCTGCCTTCAAAAGCGCGAAGCTGAATGCGGTGGAGGCTTCCATCGTCGAGTTCTTGGCTGGGGCAAGGCTCGACATCGACCACTACATCCCGCTACTGCCCAGCCTCGACGCCATAGGCTGCCAAGAGAGTAAGTTCTGTGACCTAGCTTTGTATCCGAGGCGACCTGGAGCTTATCAACTGCGACCTGCAGTGCACTAATTTAGTTTCTCTTTTTTGCAGCAACCTTGGCGGTGCCAGCTAATCCGCCCCAGACGCCAGGCGGGCTGACTCCTACTCAAGGAGAAAAGAAGAAAGAAGTTGCAAGGAAAAGGAAGGAGGAAGGGGATCCCACTGCGGACTACTCTTCCTCCGATAACTTCGATATGGAGGGCTTCGGGAAGAACCAGAAGGATCTGAGGGGAAACCCGATGATCCACTAGCATGGAAAGAATAAGTATGTCCGCCTTTCGATTGCTCTTCCCTCCTGGAAGAGTCCACGCACCTCCCGCCATGCCCATGTGGTGATCTCCACGCTCTACGGGAAGCGTAACCTACGCGACCTGAAGAGCGTGGCCCCTGCCGACCTCCCCTTCTCGCTGCTCAAGCCAGTGCGAGCAGCGCCGTCACCAACTACTTTATGGGTCGCATGACCCGCGAATTGCTTAAGGAGAATGAGCAACTCCTACGGGAAAACAAATTGTTAACGGACGGGAATAAGAGGCTGGGGAAATGGATCAATCAGCATAAGGAGAATGAAGCTGTAAGTATCGGTATTCGCCGCAATCTTTGTTGCTTATCTGTGGCGGACTGACTCGTTTCTTCTTCTTGCAGACCGCGTATGAAGTCACTAACCATAGCTTCCAAAATGCTATGTTTCCTTTTGTGAAGGAAACCGTTAAGGTCGCTATCGAGCGCCTCATCAATGATGGCTTCACGAAGGAGGGAGTGGACACGGTCCCTTTCTTGCAGCTGTTTCCTGAGCTGAAGGATAAGGTTTCCGAGTTTGAGCGGGCTGCGAAGGGAAAGGCTGTCGCCGATGAGGAGGATGAAGAAGAAGAAGAAGGCGGTGAAGCCGAGATCGTAGCGGGTGACGCTGGTTCAAGCCAGCATGGTAGGGATCAGTCCGCCGAGTCTGACGCGTCCACTTCTGGCTCTGCAGAAGAGAGCTCGCTTAGCGAGTCCGCAGTCAACAACAACTCAGATAGCAGTAGCGGAAGCGGCTCGGAGGGCTACTCCCCTAAAATCGATATTGATGGTCTAAACTCTGACGAACCTGCAGAGAAAAAACAGAAGAGGAGTGATACATAATGTATTTTTGTTGTTATTTTTGTAAAGGCGGCGGACTCAAGATTGGAGTCCGCCAAACACTTGAAAGTTGTAACTTGATTTATGAAATACAAATGGATATTTTGGGATCAACATTTAGATGGTGGCAAGCAACATCCGGATCAATGTTTGGCATGTCTTCCGCTGCCCAAGCAAAGACATCCAGGTTCTTCAGCAAATAAGAGATCAACTCGGCCTTTTGATCTTCTGGTAACTCCGAGTAATGGAGAGCTTCCTCTCCTCCCCCTCAGCAATGGGGACTCCTTGCGTCACCTGGGCAGGTTCCAGGTGAGCTCCTTCACTATCCACAGCAGCCTCTGATTGAGAAGACGTTTATGCTGCTGCTGGGAAGACGAGGGGGACGATTTAAGTCATGTTGACTGTTCGAAGATAGCACTCTCTAGCCTTCCTTGGGTTGCTCCTGACCCTACACATCCTGCCATCAACATAAAACTTGATTGTAAGGTGGTAAGTCGAAACCACCGCTTGATATTTGTTAAGCAAAGGCCTTCCAAAGATTGCATGATAACAACTAGGAGCATCGACCACAATAAACTGAATTAGCTTGATTGCTCCAAGATTTACCGAGAGAGTGACGCTCCCCTCGACTTCTTTCTTTTTTCCTAAAAAACCGTAGAGCGGCCCTTCGGTGGAAAGCAAAGGCTTCCCAGTTCTTAGAGCCTCGAAGGTTGACTTGAATAGGAGATTGACTGAGCTGCCTGTATCAATTAGAATTCTATCCACTATATAATCTTCAATGGCTGCCTTGACTACAACAGCCTCGTCGAACGGATTGGCAGTCTGAGGAAGATCTTCCTGGCCAAAGGAAACATCTCCACCAGATGGAGCAAAGGAGGAAGAAGAGGCGACCTCTGCCCGGGAAACCCTCGCGATTGAAGACTTCCGAGTAGCTTCGGTCCCTGCTCCTCCATGAATGTAGAAGAGTCGCCCCAGGGCACCCTCATCATCTGCATCAAAACACTCAGGCCGAACATTGATAGGCCCCAGACAGCCTACATCCTCTATCTCTACACACTCCAACTGAACTTCAGCCACCTCCTTGCCCTTGGAGGTGGAAGGCTTCGAAGAAACACTTTTCTTGCCCAGATCCTTGATCTTGCCCTCGACAAACAGTTTTTCAACCAACTGTCGAAGGGTCTTGCAGTTTCAGTTAAGTGACCCTTCTCTCTGTGGAATTCACAGTACTGGGAATTGTTCCTTTGCCTCCACTCTCTTTGAGCCCTTGTCTCTTTTCCTCTGATTTTCTTTGAATGATCTAAACGACCTCTTCAATGTCGAATCCCAGATCTACAAGCTCCTCCACGGAGCTGTTCTCATGCGGCCTTGGAGCAGGCAAGGCATTCTGAAGAATAGGAAGCGCTTGAAGCGGTACGGTGGGAGTGGAGGCCAACGACAGTCTCTGATCATGAAACTGTTGATGGTCGATGAAGGGTTTCTTATGGCGGAGGTTTCGCCCCCTTTGAGAATGAGGCTGGAAGTCGGACCGAGGAGGCTTATTGTGATGATGGTTGTTAGAAGAAGAGTTGGAATCATCCCTTCCTTCAGCCTTAGCTGTCAGGGATGAGATATAGGTTGGCTTGGCGTTCTCGCCCTCGATGAAGTGATTGACCATTGCGATCAATTCTTGGTAGGTGGATGGTGCCTTCATTGTTGCTTTGAACTTTAAGGGGCCTTCCCGGAGGCTATGAATCAAGGCAACTTTATAATATTCGGGGTTCATGTTCCTCACCCCCTGGATCTTCTTCTGAAAGCGATCAACGAACCGTGCAATCGATTCGTTATCCCTCTGCTTGATGTCAAAGAGAGCCGCTGGTCCATCTTTTCTCTTTTTTGAGGTAGCAAACCTCAGCAAGAGTTCGCTGCGAAGCTCAGCGAAGGAATAAATTGTGCCCAGAGGCAGCTCGTAGAACCACTCTCTCGCCTGTCCATCGAGAGTGGTAACCAAAAGTTTACATTTCAGGGCATCGGAGAGGAATCTCAATGCAACAGCCCCTTCGAAAGCCTGCAGATGGGCAATGGGATCAGTCTCCCCTGAGCAGGAAGGAAGACGGGGTTCTTTGAAGCTATTAGGAGCAGACTCCCATCGGATTCTATCGGCGAAGGGAGATGGAGTTTCAAGCTCTGCAGGGTAGGAGGGGCGGACTAGAACGAAAGGGTCCGCGGGCTTGGCGGACTGGCGGTCAGCGAAGTCGAGCTGGCGGACCGGAGTCTGGCAGACTGGGGTCTGGCGAACTGGGGTGTCCGCAATATCTTCTACGGCCTGAGGAGCAAGCCGCTGAGTCTGCGCGAGCAAGGCCTGACTGATGGTATCAAGCCGCTGATCGGTCTCCCTACGAGATCGTTCAGCCTCCCAGCGAGACTGTTCTATGGCCTCCCACAGCGAGTCCTCTGGCGAACTGGAGCGATCTGAACGGCGGGCTGGCGGTCTAACATGTCTATCCGCTGTTTCAAAAAACTACTTGAATCTGAAGGCCACGTGTTAACTGTTGATGCACGAAAAGCGAAAGGGAGTCGATCACCACCAGCTAACGGTTCGAGCACTGGGGAAAGGAGGGGAAAAGGCAAACTGCAAGTAGCAATCTACTGTGCGGACGAGAGAAAAAGAGCAGAAGAGTCGTGAGCCACGGCAACACCAGACTTCGCCCGCCGCGGCCTGAATGCCTCTCTTGTGACGGGCTTTTCTTTGATTGCAAAAAGCGGATTACAAGTAGAGGAAAGAAGAACAGAACGGAGAGCAAGCTGGAGACCACAAAGCCCGAGATTCGAGTCCACAACCTTTAACAAGTAGGCTCCTGGGCTCGAGTCAGCGTGTGTTGGGTGCACCGCTTCCCCCTATTTATAGGTTCGGGGGCCTGCCCAAACGGGCAGTGCTAAAATAACCGGCTGCCCAGGGTACAGGAGAACCGGGCAGCGGTGACGAGAATCAAAAAAGAAAAGACAAGCAGTCCGCGCAAGAGGGGCGGACTGGGCTCGCGGGCTGGAGCTTATGTCTGGCTGCAGGACGCGATCCTGGCTGAGGGTCCGCGACCTGTGCGAACTGACGCTTGAGTCCACCTAGAGAGCTGGCGGACGATCTGGAAGCTGATCAACCGAGGCTGGATGAACTGGGCGGACTGGACAATCGAGTCCGCCGCTGAAGGAGGAACACCGGAAATCAGGCTAGGGGGACCTGGGCGGACTAGGAACTGGAGTCCGCCTCTGGGGAGCCTTGGATCTGTATGGTCCTGACGACCTGAGCGGACTGAGGAAATCGAGTCCTCCAGAAGAGGAAAAGGATCTGTCTTGCTGAACATGTTGCGAATTCTGGGGTTAACTTCTTGTACATGCATTTTTAGGAAAGTGCTCAACACGAAAGTTGCAGATCTCTGTAGACTTTCGTGTTGAATACTTTCCTAAAAATACATGCACAAGACGTATTTCCAAAATACGCAAAAAATAGAAAAAAAATATTGTGCGACTAGCCAAAACTGTAGTACTAATAACAATTACCTTAATTTATGATATAGATAGGAAGAATATCGAGACTTTCATTATCTTACCATGGTCTTCATTTTATAAGCATAGGCCTTATAAATAATAACGGCTAGTGGCTTAAAAAATTAAGGGCGCTGCTATCCGCACCGTAGTTTTGGCTATTCGCACTGCGCTTTCTCTTAATTTTTCGTGTTTTTTTTGGAAATAAGCTTTGTACGTGCATTTTTAGAAAAAGTGTTCAACATGAAAGATGAGATCTACAACTTTTGTGTTGAACATTTTTCCTAAAAATGCACGTACGAGGCGTATTTCTAAAAGGCGCAAAATCTGGGCGTATTTCCAAATTATGTCTTGTACATGCATTTTTAGGAAAAGTGTTCAACACGAAAGTTGTAGATCTCGTCGAGATATACAACTTTTGTGTTGAACACTTTTCCTAAAAAAGCACGTACAAGACGTATTTCCAAAAAATATAAAAAATTAGAAGAAAGTGCGGTGCGAATAGCCAAAACTGCTGTGCGGATAGCAGCGCCCAAAATTAACTCCTGATTTTAATGCGTAGATTTTGAGGAGGAATTAAGTATTTAATGCATAGTGCAGCATTAAATATTGACCGTTGATCTAATATCCTACGGTTCATACTATATTAAATACTGACCGTTGATAAGTATTTTGATCAATCATGTTATTTTTTTGCAGGAAATCAACGGTCAATATTTAATACTGTACCTATATATAGATAAGTGTAACTCACCTAAATTTTTTTCTAAAGATACAGACTAAAATGGCGATGCAAATCCACGTAAATCCATTTGGTCGCTTCAATATTATAAAAACAGAACTTGATTAATCTCTGTTCTCGAATTCCTTTCATGGTTGGTTGCTTTTCGAATCTTCAAGGATTTGATAAGTAGCAGACCAGTGGTAATATTTCTTGCTTCATTGTGCCATTTTCTCGTCTTCTCCTGGCTTCATTCTTGAGGTCGTGAGAAGCCGAGAAGGAGAGGAAGGATATTTCTTCAGATCTTCTTTGAGGCTGTGCGTCTTTTTTTCTCTCATGGGCAAATTCATTTTTTTGATGGGAAACGTTCAATATGTAACCGAAATGTATTTTGGGACTAAAAACACTTGGTTTTAATAGTTTAGGGACTAATTTTATCTGTTTTAAAGATCAGGGACTGATTTTAAAAAGGTATCAAAATTGAGGGACTGATTTTGCATTTTTGTCTAAAATAAATTCATTGAGAGTCGCATGATGTTGGCCATTATGAACGGGTCATGAACTGTCGTTCGTGAACACCTAACCTCAACACCTCACCTAATCAACTACATTTATTTTTATGTTCAAAATTATGTTTCATTTCTTGGTGGCGGTCATAACCGTTGTCACACCAAAAATATATTATATGACGATATAATATTTTTGTCTAAATTCGCAGGAACAAAAGGAAAATTTGTTGGTACGTATACGCACGTATTTCTCGTGCACGAGCAAATCTGGCCGTATAATCTTTATTTCATCGGCGAAGATTTTCTTGGAATGTAGTGCAATCATTGGTCAATACGACCGTATTTGATAAAATACGGTCATATATTTTAGCGCATGATTTCCATTGTTGAAATCAAGGATCGGATGGCCGTATTTGCTCGCGCACGAGCAACATGCATACGTACCAAAAAAATTTCCGGACCAAAAAAGCCGCGCAACCTAAGGGTCTGTTTGACAATCCAGCCCAGCGCCATTCCGGGGAGGAGAGAGGAAACGGCCGGCGTGGACGTTGAATGGTGCTCGCGAGGCCAGCCGCAAAACGCCGGACTGACACCTTTTCACGCAGGTCTTTTTCTAAGGGAGCTTGAAAAACTTTGTCAAATAGCTTCCCGCCGGACTGATGCCCCGCCGGATTATCAAACAAAGCCTAAGTCTTATCTTTCTTTAATTGTAAGTTGAGCAAGCAACTTCTTTTTTAGTTCAATTCTATTTTATTTCAATTCACTTTATCTTATATTATATTATTATACTCATTAGCGTTTAAAGAAAAAAAAAATGAAAATGGAACAGGGACAATATACAAATTTGAGGAGACTTTGTATCACATGGACTTCAAGCCCTTTAAAGAATAAGGTTTCTCCTTTATAGTTCTCTTGAAGAATATTTTATTGATGGTATTTTCAGTATAATACAAATTTATGCATCAAATTAAAATTAATTAATTATATGTGACAATGCTATGATCTATATTAAAAGTAATAGATAATTTTATATTCTTATGCTAAACTGAATTAGATCTATACATTTTCATGTTGCAGCTTGCAGTTGGCTTCACCTACACCAATCTCCTCACTCTAAGACTGCCATTCACCAAATAACACCTTCGACTTTCGCTAAGCTTTAGATAGTAGGTCTTCCGAGTTCCTCCAACGAGCCCTTTGTTGCTTGAGATTCTTCAAATTTCAAGCAGAGACCGGCGAGGGCTTGTTCATAAGCACTCAATGCAGCCAACTTTCACTCTTCAACCTTCAAGTAGGCTTGATCCGCTAAACTATGTCCCCCCCCCCCCCCTCCCACCCTTAGGACTCAACCGATTAGACTCAATTAAACTCTAAATTCGTGTCACGCGTGAATTTACACATCTCCAAAACATCACTCATGTTAGAGAATTCTTGAACAAATACTCAAGTTGATTGTTTTAACCCCCCCCCCCCCCCCCCCCCCCCCCCCCCATCAAGTAGACTTGATCCGCTAAACTATGTACCACCCCCCTTAGGACTCAACCGATTAGACTCAATTAAACTCTAAATTCATGTCACACGTGAATTTACACATCTCCAAAACATCACTCATGTTAGAGAATTGTTGAACAAATACTCAAGTCTTCTTCTCCATAAATTAAAATAGAAAACATGTGAAACTGGCATACCATCTGTTTGGCTCAGTTGCAACCACCGAATAAGCATTGGTGGGAGAATATATTGTTTTGTAGAGTAGTACTAGAAAAATCAATGAAATTATTTGGAAGAATAACATTTGCAGCGTTGTTTCAAACGAATAAACTTTTTAACCTGTTGGGCAGAACGGATGTGTGGTGTGTAGAGCATACTCTACATTGTTAATGAATATTATGCATTGTTCGAACATCCATCTTCAGTTTGAAGGTTATATAAACTAGTGGATACAAAATTCAAAAAAAGGAAGAAACAAATCCAGAATTAGATTGGAACAACTGTCATGATATTAGTTCATCAAATCAAAAGATAAACAAACTTACATAAACAAACCCAACACCAAATATGATCTAGAGGAAACTCTCCCTTCAGGACAAATCAAAAGAGTACATTAGATAAGTAATCCAGCTATGTCATTCCTCAGAGCCAATGACCATATGTTCATAATATCACAGTTAATAAAGTAAAAAAAACACAGAGCTAGGGCACTTCGAATATATGGTGCGGTCCGTGCGGAACACCTAACACCGGAGGAGAAGGGGGTCGACTAGCCGAGGGAGGAAATCTCTTGGAGAAGTAAACAAAAGATCGTCGGGAAGTCTTTAGGGGACTGGAGGTTGTCGAGAGAATGGAGATTTATTGAAGCTGGAGGTAAGCGAAGATGCCAGTGGACATGGATGAACCGTCGGCAGCACGTTCGTTGGAGAAGAAGGCTGGTGGTTGGGAGAAGCAGCGGCTATCTACAGAGAACGAGAAGGTGTGTGAGAAGAGAGGTCGAGAGGAGAAGCTTGATGGAAGGGGAGAATCGTGAATCGCAAAATTGCAGTGCGATTTCAAAGTAGCGGCACATCGCCCCGAAATTGCTTCGCCAAAAAGAGCCATAGGCAACTATTAGAATTCGATATTTAACTAAGAATGGCTTCCTTAATTATCATGGGAGATCATGAGCAAATTATCCTCATAATATTTACTCCCTTATACACCACCAAAGCTCCACAACTTTAGAATCTTTTTTTTTCTCGACACATTAATGTAATTTCTTTTGGTGCTACTAAAATCCTTGTAATGACAAAACACAATGATCATGTACAACCTTAATGTTGATTGAGATTGTATTGCTCAGTTCTCCTCTACTTTTACACCAGCAATACGAATTTGGTTCAAAAATTTACTAAACATTTTCCAAATCTAGTAGGCATGTTTCATCATTTTCTATAACGGATGTTTCTTATAGCCTTGTCATGATGTGATTTTTCAGATACAACTTATTCAATTGAAAGAAACTGTTGCGGACTAACTCAATGTCCCGGTCGGACCGGATTAACTTTAACCGTCTTAGCTCACGGAGCGATCGAGCGTGCACACAGTCAATGAAGATGAACCGTAGACACAAATCTTGATGACGTGGAAAAACACCCTAAATGGGTAAAAAACCACGTGACCGGGTCTGTGCCGGTAAAATTCCACTAGCTTTTGGTGATTACAGCACGCTTGGTGAATCGGGGCGACAGGTCGCTCCCGTTACAACTTGAGTGGAGAGAGAGAGAGACTATAGCTTCCTGCGGGATACAGGCTGCACCGCGGAAGTGACTTAGACGTGAAAATGCGCGAGATGCTTCTGGCGCTTGCGCTCGAGGTGGCGCGCGCTTGCTGGCTTCGGATGGTTTCTTCCTTCGGCTTCCTCGAGGTCTTGGGCATCCTTTTGCTGTCAACGCGCTGGTGGGGCGCTTATAGCCGCTGGTAGCAACTGGTGGCCGCTGGTGGCCGATGGTGGCTGCTGGTGGTTCACGGCGAGCGGTGGCCGACTCGGTGGAGGAGGCAGGAGAGCTCTCACCTGAGGAAGAAAAAGACAACCCGAACAAGAGAAAAGGTGAAGAATGAAGAGGCCTTGGGGTCCCTTTTATAGCCTCCAGGGGAGGATCATGGCGGGCCCCACCACTAAAGTGGTGGGTTAGTGGGTGGTTACCCTCTTGATCGAACGGCGAGGAGAGCCTCCCCTTGATCGGACGGTGGGGAGGCCTCCCACGGCGACGGGCCGCCACGGTGGCGGTGGTGGCGGGCCGGGCGGCCGGCCTGGCGGCTGACGGCGGCGGCCTGCCGCGGGCCGGTCGCGGCTAGGACGGCGACTCGGCTAGCGGCCTGCCGTGGCCAGTCCGCCGACGGCTAGGCGGCTCGGCTTATCGCGGCTAGGGCGGCCATGGCCGGCCGCGGTAAGGCCGGCCACGGCCCGGCCGCGGCTAGGCCGGTTGCGGCCAAGCTGGTGGCCTGCCGCGGCCGGGCTTGGCCGCGGCTTGGCTGGCCGTGGCGAGGCCGGCCTTGGCCGGCCGCAGCCAAGCCGGCAGCCTGCCGCGGCCTCCCTGACGGTGAGGCCGATGATCCGGCCGCGGCGAAGCCCGGGAGGGCCGGCCGCCGCCGGCGATCAGACCGTCCGACGGCGGCGGTCTTCCTGGCGGCGGCGGCCCTCCTCCCCGAGGAGAGGGAGCAGGTCCCGCCCCCACATAATTCTCATCATGAGAGATCATAGGGGGAATGGCCCACCCATGATCCTCTTTGGGTGGAGATCATGGGGGGGCTCTCCCTCCTATAAATGATGGTGGAACCCATCAATTGTCCCTCAAATCTCTGATGTCCGAGAGCGAAGTGAGCGTGAGAGGAGAGATTTTGAAAGAAAAGGGATAGATACTACTCTAGAGGAGGGGTGAATAGAGTAATCAAAAATTGCACTAGCAAAGTTGACTGTCTACTCAACTCCCTTGAAGTTAATTGCTGAATGAAGGTCATAGATATTTGAGATTAAACCCTAAAGCCTAACACAAGTGATGTGCACAAAAGGCAGCCAACTGTAATTACAGTTAAGGCTTGAAATCTTAAACAGCCACTAGCAATCCTAGTTAAAATCTAATCACAACCAATCAGCACAGAGAATTAAATAAACAATCCAGACGACACAAGGAATTTATAGTGGTTCCTCAAACAACTTGGGTACGTCCACTCTTCTACCAACAAGGTAGGAATCCACTTAGGTTTTTGATCAGGTGTCCTGCCACCAACAAGATCTGCTGCAGGTAGATCTAGAGACCCTTTAGACTTTTGATCAGGTGTCTAAAAACCAACACAGGTTTTTGATCAGGTGCCCTGCCACCAAGGGATACTTTTGAAGGGAGTAATAACCCTTTACAGGAGGGGGAAAGGAGGTTAGAATGTCTTCTCTATTTTACAATAGATTAGAGAAGCACAAGAACTTGCACTGAGCTAGAAAGCTCTAAAGAATCAAGGCTCCCCCTAGCTAAAAGAATGTCCAGGTGAAGTCTTGCTTCAGTGCAGAAACACTTCAGAAAATACTGAAGGAAAAATCTACAAGAAGATAAATAATATGAAATAAAATTTCTTCTTTAGGCAGCTATCTTCTTCTTCTTCTTCTTCAAAAAGCTCTGAGTGCAAATCTTCCTGGAGGCAGGAGAACTCAGGTTGAAGAAGAGTGAAGAACTAAAACTTCTTCTCAGTTGAATGTGAATGAGCTGAGAGCAGTTGAGAACTGTAAGCTTTTAGTTTGAATGCTGCAGTAAGCTTTTGAATATGAAAACTAGTTGATTTCTTTCTTCAAAGAATCCTTTATATAGCAGCAGCAGCAACGGCTCTCAAAAGAGTTTGAATCTTGTCTTCTATTGAAATCTGCAAGCTGGGCTGCAAAAAGCATAAAGCAAAACAAATACAGCAAGCAGATATCCTATAAAAGGATAAAGCTTTCTAAGAAGCTGCAAATAACTCTGATGAAATAATACAAGAGAAAGTCACATCAGAAGAGACTCTTTACGGCCAAGGAAGACTTTTTGAGTTTAACGGCTATAAAGGACAGCCTGGCAGATCAAGCAGAAATCATATCTCAGCTAATAAGACAAACAACTTTGTCAGAAAAGATTAACTCATGCATAAGAAATGGAATAGATATTGCATGGAAATATTATCACAATTTATTCAAATAATCTTTTATAAAATATACTGAAATAAATATGAAATAAATCACATCATAGAAGACGACAAAATTATTCAAAGCATACAACAAAACGTCGAACGACCCTCGGAGATCGTCGACCGAAGCACGGAGATCGTCGACCTATCAGACAGATAGTCGAACGATCCAGATAGTCGAACTATCAAAGAAAATAGTCGAACTACCTCAACAGATAGTCGACCTATCAACAGATAGTTGAACTACCAAAGAGAACAGATAGTCGACCTATCAAACAGATAGTCGAACTATCAAAGACAACCGATAGTCGACCTATCAAGCAGATAGTCGAGCTATCAGGAAGACGATCGTCGAACGGCTGATCGACGATAGTCGAGCGACGTTCGACCATAGTCGAACGAAAAACAACTTAACCAAATATTCATCTGGAAAAGCAATTCTACACAACTAGAGAATCTAACCTATCAACTAACCTTTGACCATAGATAAATCTTGGGTCAAGAGACAGAAAGAGAAGATTGAACTCAAATCAAAACTAGGGTACCAACAATCTCCCCCTATTTGAGTTAAGTCTCTCAACAACTAAAACATACAAAACTAATTACTGAAAGTAAATAAAATGCATGAAAAGAAATAACTAAGCAGATAACATCAATCAAGCAGATAAGCAATTAACTGTCAATCAATGAAATAATAAGGTGCTTCAGAGTTAGATTTAGGATCAGAAGAGCTAGAAATAAAAGTAATCTTTCTAGAGGGATCTTGGGCTTCTTTCCTTGATAACTTCAGGTCTTGCTCTCCAATGATTTTCAATTCTGATGCTCTTGGGACAACTGCCTCAGGATGTTTTTCCATGTACTTTGAAGGATCAAATACTTCAGGTCTAACCTGGAATTTGTCGAGCTCCTTCATTCTGAATTTTGACATTGTGGTCAATCCTGCAGTGTCTTTTCCTTCTGCTTTTGCTTTCTTAATTTGAGCTGCTCCAACAAGTTCAAGAAAACGAGCCATCCTAAAATTAGGATCAAGCTCTGGGCTTTCATAAACAATCTCAGAAGATGTATCAAATGGTTCTTTATCCTGAATGACTAGATAAGAGGGAGGAGCGGACTTAGCAAATATCTTGCTAGAATTTTCAGATAAAATAATTTGCTTACCTTTTGAAACATCCTTCACAGAGTGATCTGGCTTAGGAGAAGTTGAGCTTTTGATTTCTTTAGACTGAGGAGGAGAGAAAGTTGGTCTTTGATACACTACCTCCTTTACTTGTTCCTTAACAGCATCAGGTCTTTGATAGCCAGTTTGACTTTTACCTTGGTATCCTTGTGAACTTCTCCTTTGAGCTGACTGAGATGGATTTAATCTTTCAGACTGAGCAGCAGGTTTTGCAGATAAGTTTCCTGAGGCTCCTGCACTGGGAGGTGGAGGAGGAGGACCTCTAGGATTCCATCTTGGAACAGGAGAGTCATACCTCTTTGACTTTTTCCTTTGCTTCTGCTGATTCTTAGAGAAAGCCATCCAGTGCTGGAAGTCTTTTGACTTAGGATCAATTCCTTTCAGAATATAATAAGGAGTATCATTATCTGGATTAGGAGGAGGAGGAGCTACAGCTTTCCTTTTCTTTTTAGCAATTCTTTTTCTTTTTGACTCAGCAGACTCATCAGAATCAATTTCATCTTCAGAATTAGAAGAAATGGGCAGATCATATGGGTCAATTGCTTCTTGCATAGCTCTCTCCTTTTCCTTAAGAGCAGCTTTTTCTAGTTCTTCTTCCATGGCATCCTGTGCCAGGAGAGCATCTAATTCCAAACCGGGGGAATCATCCCATACAGTAGACTTTTCAATTTGATTATCTGCAGCTTTTTCTTGAAGATCAGAAACTGTCATAGTGACCAGTTCTGCTTGCACTTCTGGCTGAGCTGGCTGATTAGCTTCAGATACTTGAACAGCTGGTTCTGGTTGAACTTCTGGAACTGGTTGGATAACAGGCTCTTGAACATCTAAAACTTCTTCCATTTTATTTGTAGTATTATGAATAAAATTTTTCTAAATGACATCTAATCATCCCTTCCAGGTATTCCCATACAAGCATGTCAATTATTAACTCTAAAAAGTAAGTAAAGGGAATACCTTCAGAATCGACCATTGCGTGTCCTAACTCCCATAATTCATCTAGAAAGGAAGTGATAATTCCTTCTAGGTACAGGGCGACCAAGGGAGTAGAACATTCTTCTAAGCAAGCTTTGACAATAAATTCAGACTTTAATAATGCATCAGAAATTTCTGTTTCAGATAAAGAAGGAGGAGCTGAATCTTCTATTGCTTTCTCTGCCACTGCATGATGATCTGCTAGAGGGGAGGCCAAAGGCTGCTCAGAGACATCTTCATGAAGCATCTCCCTCTACCTGATTTTAGTAGAGACTGAAACCAGGCCCCTAGAGGAAGAGGGCTCAGCAGACTTTGAGAGTGCTTGAATAGCAGCAGTCAAAGAAGATATGGAGGAAACAAGAGGGGCAATTGCCTCTTCAATCATAGTTTTGATTGAAGGGGTAATTAACTCCACAATGCTAGAGATAAATGCTGGAGTTATTTCAAAGGATGATGTTGAAGATGGGGGAATCTCAGAGGATGGAAGATCAACAGGAATGGTGTATTCCTGATGAGCTGGAGAATGAACTGGAGATGGAACTGGAGATGTATGAGTGGATGCAGGGTGATCAATGTGATCAGAAGAGGGAATTGGAGACTGAGGAGGAATCTCAGAAACCAATAAATCAAAACTAGGATGAGACATCCTAGCAAGATGAGACGGGAGAGGAGATGCAAGAGGAGAAGCAGAAGGTCGTACTTCAATTGAAGTTGATGGAACGTCAACTGAAGTAGACGGCAAAACAGATGAAGAAGATGGAAGGGATGGATTTGCTGAGCCAGCTTCTTGAAGGGGGGAGTGACTGAGACAGTCCTGGTGCTCTCAGATGTAGCTGGAGCAACCCCTGCTGGAGCGGGCTTCAGGAAGGTCCTTTTCCATTTGGTGAACAAAACTGGATCCATCTTCTTGCTGGCGTTGATCGAGGTAGCAGCTGAGACTAACAGATGGGGATATTTCTCCTTCAGAAAAATCCCAACTACCCTTCCCAGGGTAACTTCTTTCTTGCCATTCTTTTTCCTGATCAAATCAAACATAACGCCTGCCCAATTAATCTGTTTCTTATTTACAATTGCACACATCAGTGCAAACTGCTGGCTTGTAATATTGTCGTGGGCGGAGTGCTTTCCCAGTAGCACTTTTCCAACTATTTCAGCAAGAAACTTAATCTTAAATGGAAAGTTTACTTTGAGCAGCTTAGAGGGAATGCCTTCTGCATGTCCCAGCTCTGTTAACATCCTCCCAAACTCAGGGGTATCTTGCTCATACTCTTCTTCCCCATTTATCAATCCAAATATTTCAGTTAAAATAGCGGGAGTCAATGTTACCTCTTCTCCGCCAATGGTTCCGGTCATCGAATCATCAGTTGAAGACGAAGTGAATGCCCACTCTTTGATCTCTTGAGTGTTTATCTTTATTCTGGAGGACATGAGCTTCTCTAACCCTTGATCTTTGCATAGATTAAGAATTTCCACAATTCCGGGTTCGCAGCAACTGAAGGAGTCGAAATCTACACTAAATCCTGCATCAAACTTCACTACTGCTAGGAGCGCTGGAGAAATCGCCATCGAAAGAACTGGAGAAGACGAGGGAGAGACGGCGAGGACAAAGCGGCAGAAAACGCAAGACAAAGAGCAAGCGGGAAGACGGAATGCGAAAAAACGCTCTCCGTCGACGATAAAAGCAACTATCTCTTAACCTAGGTCGACCATCGGCTTTATATTAAAACAACGATCGTCGATCTATTTAAAAGATACTGGAGACGATGGTCGAACGGTCGTTCGACGATCGGTCCTGAAACAGAGTAGTCGATCAATCGTTCGACTATTTCTGTCTTCACAAACAGCAGGCTGTCGTCAACCATATATCGACGATGAGCTCGACCTGTTCGACGATCTTCGAACGCCGGTCGGCGATCTTCAAGCAGATCAACTATTATCAACCATAGGTCGACGATAGGCTTGATCCGATCGACTATCTTCGAACGTCGTTTGACTATCTTCGAACAAGTTTCAACAAGGCAGACGTCACACTTAGTCTCTTCCATTAATCATGCCTAGTTGAACTAAAAAGAACAGATGCTTCTGTTCATCTAAGGGCTTGGTGAATATATCACCTCTCTGAAGGTCTGTGGATATGAACTCAAGGCTGATCTTGTTCTTTTCCACACAATCTCTCAGGAAATGGTGTCGGATCTCAATGTGCTTCGTTCTAGAGTAGTGCACGGGATTTTGTGTAATAGAGATAGCACTGGTACTATCACACATGATTTGTGTGTTCTTGTGTGAGTACCCATAATCAAAAAGTTGGTTTTGTATCCACAGGATCTGTGAACAACAACTAGCAGCTGCTATATATTCAGCTTCTGCAGTTGAGGTTGATACAGAGGCCTGCTTCTTACAGAACCAAGAGACCAATCTCTCTCCCAGGAACTGGCAAGTTCCTGAGGTACTTTTCCTGTCAACTCGACAGCCAGCATAATCAGAATCAGAATATCCAATTAATTCAAATTCTGACTCAGCTGGGTACCAAAGTCCTAGATTTGGACATCCCTTCAGGTATCTCAAGATTCTCTTGAGAAGAATCAGATAAGATTCCTTGGGGTTGACCTGGAATCTAGCACAAAGGCATGTAGCAAACATTATGTCTGGCCTACTTGCAGTTAAATACAATAGGGAACCAACAATGACCCTATAATTCTTTTGATCAACAGGCTTTCCCTGATCATCAGAATCAATAACTACATTAGTAGCCATAGGTGTATGCATTGCTGAAGCATCAGCCATCCCAAACTTCTTTACCAATTCCTTGGCATATTTGGATTGGGAGATGAAGATGCCATCAGCATCTTGCTTCACTTGGAGACCAAGAAAGTAAGACAACTCACCCATACTACTCATCTCAAACTTGGAATGCATCAAGTTAGAGAACTTTTTGCACAGTTTGGGATCAGTGGAACCAAAAATAATGTCATCCACATACACTTGAACTAACAGGATTGTGTCCTTGTGGTGCTTGATGAAGAGGGTTCTATCAACTACTCCCCTAACAAAGTTGTGCTCTAACAGAAAACTAGCTAGAGTCTCATACCAGGCTCTTGGTGCTTGTTTGAGTCCATAAAGAGCTTTTTGCAACTTGAATACATGTGAGGGCTGAGTTGAAGAAACAAAACCGGGTGGTTGTTCAACAAAAACCTCTTCCTTTAGCTCACCATTTAGAAAGGCACTTTTTACATCCATCTGAAAAACTTTAAATTTCATATAGGCTGCATAGGCTAAGAAGATCATTATTGCCTCTAGCCTTGCAACAGGAGCAAAGGTTTGGTCATAATCTATACCTTCCTCCTGTCTGTAGCCCTGAGCTACAAGCCTATCTTTGCTCCTTACAATGATTCCATTTGCATCCAACTTGTTTCTATACACCCACTTGGTGCCTATGATCAGTTGGCCTTTAGGTCTTGGAACCAAAGTCCATACTTTACATCTCTCAAACTGATTGAGTTCCTCTTGCATAGCAATGATCCAGTGGGGATCTAGCTCAGCATCTTTAATGGTGAGGGGCTCAATCTGTGAGAGGAAACAAGCGTGCATCACATCCTGTCTTAACTGATGTCTTGTTTGAACACCAGCTGATATGTCTTCTATCACTTGAGATGTAGGATGATCTCTAAGTGTGACAACATCAGCAGGTGGGATGTGATCTTCAGCAATAGTTGGGATTAATTCCTCAGGAGGAATTTGATCTACTATTGGTGGTACAACAACAATTTCTACAATGTCTTCATCACTGTCTGATTCAGTGATATTAAGAGTTGAAAGATGAAGAATCTCTTGAGTGACATCTTTATTAGATTCTTGTACCTGCAATGAACTAGAGGAAGGGGAAGTTTCCTTCTCCTTGTAAAACATTTGGGATTCATCAAAGGATACATGAACAGACTCTTCAATTTTAGAAGAAGATTTATTAAAAACCCTATAAGCTTGGCTTACTTGGGAATATCCAAGAAAAATTCTCATTGAAGCTTTTGCTTCAAATTTTCTAAGGTATTCTTTATTATTATTATGAATATAAACTAAACAACCAAATACTCTAAAATAATTTATTTTAGGTTTCTTTCCTTTAAGCAACTCATAAGGAGTTTTACACTTAAGCTTGTGTATCAGACTTCTATTCAAGACATAGTTGATTGTACTAACAGCTTCTGCCCAATAGGAAAGAGGCATATTAGCATCTGCCAACAATGTGCCAGCAACTTCAATCAGGGTTCTGTTTTTCCTTTCAACTACCCCATTTTGTTGGGGAGTTCTAGGAGCTGAGAAGCTATGTTTGATACCTTCTCTCTCACAGAATTCTTGCATGAGAAGAGAGTCAAACTCAGTACCATGATCACTTCTGATCAAGGCCACATGAGTAGAGTACTCAGTCTGCACACATAATAGAAAATCTGTAAGGGCTTTGAAGTTATCAGCCTTAGTTCTAAAAAAGAACACCCAAGTGAATCTAGAGAAGTCATCTACAATGACTAGGGTGTAATACTTCCCTCCTAAACTCTGTACATTTATTGGGCCAAATAGGTCCAAATGTAATAAATACAGGATTATAGGAGAATCACTTTTATTTACTGATTTAAATGAATTCTTGGTTTGCTTGCCTAATTGACAAGCCTTGCATAGACTCTCCTTCTTGTAGGGGCAAGAAGGTAAACCTCTAACAAGGTTGTGTTTAGATAACCTAGATATATTCTTGAGGTTAACATGGCTAAGCCTTTTATGCCATAAAGTATTCTTATTGGTTACTTCATTAAACAAACAGATTTCAGAGTGAGTTGAGTTAAAATCTACTAAATAAATGTTATCTTGTCTAATACCTACTAATACAACATTATTATTTAAAGTAATATTACAAAGAGAGTTAGAAAATGATACCTGGTATCCAGCATCACATAACTGACTTACTGAAATTAGATTATGCTTCAGTCTAGTTACATAAGCAACTCTCTTGAATGTCACAGCTCTAATTGTCATCCTGTCATAGCCTTCAGTTTGACCACAGCTTGAATCTCCAAAGATTACCTTTGGGCCAAGCTTTGCCTTGAACCATGACAGATGTTCTTTATTTCCTGTCATATGTTTGGAGCAACCACTATCCAAATACCACTTATTTTGAGTGATAGGATAGGTCTTCATCTGCAAATAAATCAATTAAACATTGTGGACCCAGGTAACCTTGGGTCCCTTGTTTTTCACATAAGAAAAACTGGAAATAAATGAATAAGCAGGCTGAGGGTGATAACCTAACGGGTAAGATCTCCTAGGTGGGATTCTCCATGCAGATGATGGGTCAATGAACCTAGGGTTTCTATTTTCATTCTGGTTTCTAAAGTTCTGGGTGAAATTTTGAAATTCATTTTGAAAACGTCGATCGGCGTTCGACGATTGGTACCCAGATCGTCGATCTCCGTTCGATCATTGGGCCTGCGATCGTCGAGCAGCGTTCGACGCTCTTTGTAATTCCTTAAATTTTTGTTTTCTTTTCTCTCTCTTAGCTTTATTTAAGGCTTTATTAACCTGATTAACTTGCTCAGTGTTTTTTATTCCACTAGATGAAATAAAATTCACTGGAGTTGAAAGTTGGTTTTTAAGAATGATTGAGGGCTCACTAGAAGATGCTCCTAAGCCTAATTTGTTATTGCCTGACCTAGTGTTAGACATGCTGGTTATTTCAAGCAGCTTAAGGCTTCTACCATTCAGAGACTCTTCTAACCTTTTGGACTTAGCTAATTCATTCTTAAGGAATTTTATTTCTTCACTAGCATTAGTGAGTTCTGCTGTTAACCTAATGCTTTCAATAGTAATTAATTCAGATTCAGCTAGTTTATTTCTAAGCTCTTTTATTTCCTTTTCAGAACTAATTAAATCTAAACATAAAGATTTAAAATCTGATTTAAATTCATCAGATATAAAGTCATAAGAAGATAATACCTCATCTTCAGTTGGCATTTCTTCATCAGAATCTGAGTTCTCTGCAGCTGAGTGATTGCTGCAGGCATCAATTGCCATCAGGAAAACTTCCTTTGCCTTCTTTTCTTCCTCATCCTCACTGGAGCTTGAGGAGGAAGATTCCTCATCAGAATCGCTCCAGGTTTCAGCAACAAAGTCTCTCTCCTTCTTTTTGTTCTTGTAGGAGGATGGCTTGGAATGCTTCCTGTGCTGATCCTTGTCTTTTCTTTTATCTTTGTTCTTTTCCTCTGGACAATCTGGAAGAATATGTCCAGGCTTCCTGCAACCATAGCAAATTATTTCTTTAGACGGAGTACGATCATACCTTGGTTTATCTTCATACTTTGAAGACTTCTTTCTGAATTCCTTCCTTTCCATCTTGAGAACCCTTTTGGCAAATAATGTCATCAGTTCCTCATTGGACTGGCTTCCTTCAGAAGCATCAGCAGCTTTGAGAGCAAGGGTTTGCTCTTTTCTTGTGGGAGTTGGAGTTTTTGCTTCAGCTTCAGCTTCCCTGGACTTCAGCACTTGCTCAAAAGACTTGAGCTTGCCGAGAAGGGCTTCTGTTGAGATTTCTGTTGTACTTCTGGCCTCCTTGATAGGCCAGATCCTCAGATCCCATGTGCTAGGGAAGCACATAAGAATCTTATCATTGACCTCTGTCAATGAAATATCCTTATCAAGAGTCCTCAGCTCATTGATGATTGAGCTGAGCCCTGTGTACATAGCTTCAACTGATTCAGCATCAGTTTTCTTGAAGTTCTCATACTATGAGATAAGGTTGGACCTCCTGTCCTTCCTTTTATCAGCTGAACCAGCTACAATCTGGTTCAGTGTATCCCACATTGCTTTTGCTGAGGAGCAGTCAGCAACCTTCTGGAATACTTCATCAGACATTGTCTGAGCCAGAATGTTCATTGCCTTAGCATCTGCTATCTTTACCTTTTTGTATTCATCATTGTAATCTGGAGGAGGCACTGCACTCATATCAGTTGATGATGAGGCAGTAGCAGCAGCAGGTGCTCTTGGTGGTCCTGTCAAAATAGAAGCAAAGATACTCTCATCAATAGAATTCATATATAATTTAATCCTTGCCTTCCAGATGCTAAACTTAGCCAAGTTGCATGCTGGAGGTCTGGTGCTAGAGTAATCCTTGGACTGGGCCATGATAGTGAAAGTGAATATCTATAATCCTTGGTATCTATCAGGATCTTGTGACTTAGGTGTTAGCCTATACAGTCAGCCAACCTCCCTCTGATACCAATTGAAAGAAAAGGGATAGATACTACTCTAGAGGGGGGGTGAATAGAGTAATCAAAAATTGCACTAGCAAAGTTGACTGTCTACTCAACTCCCTTAGAGTTAATTGTGGAATGAAGGTTATAGATATTTGAGATTAAACCCTAAAGCCTAACACAAGTGATGTGCACAAAAGGCAGCCAACTGTAATTACAGTTAAGGCTTGGAATCCTAAACAGCAACTAGCAATCCTAGTTAAAATCTAATCACAGTCAATCAGCACAGAGAATTAAATAAACAATCCAGACGACACAAGGAATTTATAGTGGTTCCTCAAACAACTTGGGTACGTCCACTCTTCAACCGACAAGGTAGGAATCTACTCAGGTTTTTGATCAGGTGCCCTGCCACCAACAAGATCTGCTGTAGGTAGATCTAGAGACCCTTTAGACTTTTGATCAGGTGTCTAAAAACCAACACAGGTTTTTGATCAGGTGCCCTGCCACCAAGGGATACTTTTGAAGGGAGTAATAACCCTTTATAGGAAGGGGGAAGGAGGTTACAATGTCTTCTCTATTTTACAATAGATTAGAGAAGCACAAGAACTTGCACTGAGCTAGAAAGCTCTAAAGAATCAAGGCTCCCCCTAGCTAAAAGAATGTCCAGGTGAAGTCTTGCTTCAGTGCAGAAACACTTCAGAAAATACTGAAGGAAAAAGCTACAAGAAGATAAATAATATGAAATAAAATTTCTTCTTTAGGCAGCTATCTTCTTCTTCTTCTTCTTCAAAAAGCTCTGAGTGCAAATCTTCCTGGAGGCAGGAGAACTCAGGTTGAAGAAGAGTGAAGAACTAAAACTTCTTCTCAGTTGAATGTGAATGAGCTGAGAGCAGTTGAGAACTGTAAGCTTTTAGTTTGAATGCTGCAGTAAGCTTTTGACTATGAGAACTAGTTAATTTCTTTCTTCAAAAAATCCTTTATATAGCAGCAGCAGCAGCAACGGCTCTCAAAAGAGTTTGAATCTTGTCTTCTATTGAAATCTGCAAGCTGGGCTGCAAAAAGCATAAAGCAAAACAAATACAGCAGGCAGATATCCTATAAAAGGATAAAGCTTTCTAAGAGGCTGCAAATAACTCTGATGAAATAATACAAGAGAAAGTCACATCAGAAGAGACTCTTTACGACCAAGGAAGACTTTTTTAGTCTAACGGTTATAAAGGACAGCCTGGCAGATCAAGCAGAAATCATATCTCAGCTAATAAGACAAACAACTTTGTCAGAAAAGATTAGCTCATGCATAAGAAATGGAATAGATATTGCATGGAAATATTATCACAATTTATTCAAATAATCTTTTATAAAATATGCTGAAATAAATATGAAATAAATCACATCATAGAAGACGACAAAATTATTCAAAGCATACAGCAAAACGTCGAACGACCCTCGGAGATCGTCGACCGAAGCACGGAGATCGTCGACCTATCAGACAGATAGTCGAACGATCCAGATAGTCGAACTATCAAAGAAAATAGTCGAACTACCTTAACAGATAGTCGACCTATCAACAGATAGTCGAACTACCAAAGAGAACAGATAGTCGACCTATCAAACAGATAGTCGAACTATCAAAGACAACCGATAGTCGACCTATCAAGCAGATAGTCGAGCTATCAGGAAGACGATCGTCGAACGGCTGATCGACGATAGTCGAGCGACGTTCGACCATAGTCAAACGAAAAACAACTTAACCAAATATTCATCTAGAAAAGCAATTCTACACAACTAGAGAATCTAACCTATCAACTAACCTTTGACCATAGATAAATCTTGGGTCAAGAGACAGAAAGAGAAGACTGAACTCAAATCAAAACTAGGGTACCAACAGATTTTCCTTACTTCATGTTGTTATGGCGGTTTTCGGTGAGAAGGCTGAGGTGGCGACGGCGGCCAGTGCTTCAAACGTATCTGGCGGGAGGCTTGACGAACGACGATGACACATGGAGGCTGGGCGCGCTCATGCCGCTCGCGCGCGCTGGTCGTGCGCGAAGGCTACGCGTGTCGGCGGGGTGCGCGGACCGCGCGCACGCGCTGGACAATCGGGGGCGCATTAGCCGGCCTGCGCGCAGGCGCGCGGGCCCGCGCGCGCGGGCCATGCGCGCGCGCGAGCAGGCCGCGCGCGCGGGCCATGTGCGCGCGCGGGCTATGCGCGCGGGCGAGCAGGCCGCGCGAGCAGGCCGCGCGCGCGGGCCATGCGCGCGCGCGAGCAGGCCGCGCGCGCGGGCCATGCGCGCGCGCGAGCAGGCCGCGCGCGCGGGCCATGCGCGCGCGCGAGCAGGCCGCGCGCGCGGGCCATGCGCGCGCGCGAGCAGGCCGCGCGCGCGGGCCATGCGCGCGCGCGAGCAGGCCGCGCGCGCGGGCCATGCGCGCGCGCGAGCAGGCCGCGCGCGCGGGCCATGCGCGCGCGGGCCATGCGCGCGCGCGAGCAGGCCACAGGCCATGCGCGCGTGAGCAGGCCGCGCGAGCAGGCCGCACGAGCAAGCCGCGCGTGCATGCCATGCGCGCGTGCGAGCAGGCTGCGCGCGCGCGGGGGATGCCTGCGCGTAGGCCGCGCGCGCGAGCAGGTCGCGCGCATAGGCCGTGTGCGCTCGTGAGCAGGCCGCGCGCGCAGGTTGTGTGCGCGTGCGAGCAAACTGCGCGGGTACGCAGGTCGTGCGCGGGTGCGGTCCGTGCTGCGCGGTCACGCATCACCCTACTATGTGCATGCTTGCGCGGACGTCCTCTTTTGTGTGTCACTTGTGCTCCGGGTGTTTGGACATGTGGCTCCTTATTTTTGGGCTGACTTTTTATTTTTTGTTGTGCACAGGTTTCAAAGCGCTCTTCTGGCTCGATACGCCTGCGCTCTTCTTTGACTGATGATGATGTTGATATCTGGAGGACGAAGTATGGGCTTCCTGCTGATTTGAA
Organism: Platanthera zijinensis; assembly: GCA_039513925.1. Taxonomy (NCBI): domain Eukaryota; kingdom Viridiplantae; phylum Streptophyta; class Magnoliopsida; order Asparagales; family Orchidaceae; genus Platanthera; species Platanthera zijinensis. Next base: position 221,926,212 of record CM077080.1, on the reverse strand, counting down.
AGTGAGGATCCCGCATCCCGAGGAGCGGGTTCAAAATCCTCCTCATGGTTTGTTGACGATCTGCGAAGTCTCCCTGAGATCCGGCTTCCGCTTTCCGCCCTGCGAGGAGGTGATTGAGATCTTGAAATTTTGCGGAGTGCCTATCTCTCAGTTTGTTCCGGCTGGTATTACCCGAATTATGGGCTTAGTCGTCTTCTTTCGCGAGCATAGAAGTCGGTTTTCTTTAGACCAGTTCCGAGATTGGTGCGATGTATGCTCTGATGGTGGCGATCGAATGGAGGTGCGCAACAACAAGGCTTGGTTGGAGTTTGAAGCTCGTAAAGATCGTCGTCATGGCAACACTTTGTTTGGATATGCCAAGAATTTTTGGGGTCTTCCTGAGGAATTGGATACGCTTCCCGACCGCCGCCGCCGTGTGAGAGGGAAGGAGCGGGATTTTTCCCCGGTGCTTGGATTTTTTGAGCCTTGTGAGCTGGTCAACCATCTTTTCAATATTTATGTGTACGTGGAGGAAAAGCGGTTGCTGCGATGTGATATCTCAACGGCCACAGTTCGGGCGGCGGAGATTTCTCAAGGAGGGGGTCGTAAGAGGAAAGCGGTGACGACCCCTCCTGGAGACCTTGATGTGGCGGTGGTAGCTTCTGATGATTCGATTCCAGAGGTGCAGATATCTGCTTCCCCAGTTCCTCAGGTGTCTGTTGGTACAGCGGCTCTGCGGATGTCCTCTTCCTTGAGGGCGATGAGTGATGCGGTAAGGGTTCGACTTTTTCTTTTTCTCTTGCTTTTTCTTGCTGATAGATGCTGATTCTGTCTTTTCCTTCTGCAGATAGAGACCCAGGCGCAGATTGCGGTGACCTGGAATGATCATTATGTGAGCCTAAAGGAAAGGTATCTTGCTTTTCAGGAGAAGCTTCGGTCGACGATGAGTTCGCTTGCCTCCTTGAGGGAGGAACATTACCGGGACATCGCGCGGTTCCGCCGGGTTGGTTCGGAGCTGAAGTCCGAGCTAGAGGATGCACGCGCGGCTTTGGAGGTGGAGAAGACTTTGGTGTAGAGGACCGCTCAGATGTTGAAGCATTCGAAGGAGGAGACTTCTGGCTTAGGGACCCAGCTACAGGCGGCACGAGAGGAGGTCTCGGGCCTTGAGACTCAGCTTCGGGCGGCAAAGGCGCAGGTGGAGATGCTGTCCTCTGATGACCATGTGTTAGAGCTGAAGGCTGCAGGGCCTGCGAAGTACTTGGAGTCACTGGACTACATGCGAGACCGTAGCCTGATCACGGAGGAGGTTCGTGACGATATCTGGTCCAAGGAGGTGGAGCCTCAGATGGATGACATACGCGAGTTGGCGCTCCGACGCGGTGTTTCGAAGGCTTTTCGCTTTGTTAGCAAGAGCATTTTGTTGTACTTTGTTTTGTCCCTTGTTTGGGCTTGGTTTTTGTCGTCTTTAGACGCCGATTGTACTTGTATTATTTTAGCTTTACTTTGTTATAGCATTGTTGCCTTTTCATATTACATTGGTCATTTGTCTGCGCCGACTTGCGTTGAGTTCACGGCTCTGACCGGGCGTGAGATGTCTGCGGCTTAGTTTGCGCGAAGGATACTCGCGGCTTTGTTTTGCGCGCGGGATACTCGCGGCTTAGCTTGCGCGAGGGATGCTCGCGGCTTAGTTTGCGCGAGGGATGCTCGCGACTTTGTTTGCGCGAGGGGTACTTGCGACTTTGTTTTGCGCGAAAGATACTCGCGGCTTTGTTTTACGCGAGGGATACTCGTGGCTTAGCTTGCACGAGGGATGCTCGCGGCTTAGTTCGCGCGAGGGATGCTCACAACTTTGTTCGCGCGAGGGGTACTCGCGGCTTCTTCGTGAGGGGGGTAGACCCACACGGTGTTGCGCGAGGGTTGCTCGCGGCTTACTTTACACGAGGGATGCTCGCGGCTACTTCGTGAGGGGGGCAGACCCACACGGTGTTGCACGAGGGTTGCTCGCGGCTTACTTTGCACGAGGGATGCTCGCGGCTTCTTCGTGAGGGGGGCAGGCCCACACGGTGTTTTGCAAGGGTTGCTCGCGGCTTACTTTGCACGAGGGATGCTCGCGGCTTCTTCGTGAGGGGGGCATGCCCACACGGTGTTGCGTGAGGGTTGCTCGCGGCTTACTTTGCACGAGGGATACTCGCGGATTCTTTGTGAGGTGGGCAGGCCCACACGGTGTTGCGTGAGGGTTGCTCGCGGCTTACTTTGCACGAGGGATGCTCGCGGCTTCTTGGTGAGGGGGGCAGGCCCACACGGTGTTGCGTGAGGGTTGCTCGCGGCTTACTTTGCACGAGGGATGCTCGCGGCTTCTTCGTGAGGGGGGCAGGCCTACACGGTTTTGCGCGATGGTTGCTCGCGGCTTACTTTGCACGAGTGATGCTCGCGGCTTCTTCGTGTGTGTGGGGGGAGGGCAGGCAGGCCCACACGGTGTTGCGCGAGGGTTGCTCGCGGCTTACTTTGCACGAGGGATGCTCGCGGCTTCTTCGTGAGGGGGGCAGGCCCACACGGTATTGCGCGAGGGTTGCTCGCGGCTTACTTTGCACGAGGGATGCTCGCGGCTTCTTCGTGAGGGGGGCAGGCCCACACGGTGTTGCGCGAGGGTTTCTCGTGGCTTGATTAACGTCATGTGTTTGATCTGGTTGCACGACCTAGTCTGAAAAAGCCATTTCTTGATTTACATACTGCCAAGGAAAACGATGAAAAGATAGTCTTCACAAGCATGGGCTTGTAATTTTTACAATATTCAATAAACAAAATAAACGAATAAAGGAAACAACTTAAGGATGGAGGTGGCGAGAGCGGGATTGGAAGACATCCATGAGTGATTGTTGGAGTATTGCTTGGTAGTCGGAATCAGCTTGGAGGACGACGAACTGCACGTCATAGGATGCCTGTCTGTGTGCTTCTTCGAGAGTGACTGGGAGAGTGATGGTGCCAATGATCGGAACTGGGTTGTTCCCCGAAACGCGTGCGCTAGCAGACATTAGCTTGAGGTGGTCGGTGGTTAGCTTGAGTTGAAGCAGTGTTGATAAAAATAGTATATTGACGTTAATTTCTTTGTCGACTAGGACTTGGCACAACTCGGTAGACGGTTCGCCCATCTTGACTGTTCTACATCTTATACTCTGATCGGTGGGCGATCTTTTTCTTGATAGGAATTGATCAACTGCTCCTATGCTGGCAAGTCGTTGGATTTCTTCCTTTAGTCGATTGCATTCATTGGTGTTGTGGTCATGACACCGGTGATACTCGCAGTATTTTGATAGATCTCCCCGACCGGGGGCGAGCGGCCTGAGCCTGCTTAAGGTCGGATGGTCCCGAATTGCTTCGAAGATCCTGCCTGGTGGGGCGTTGAGTGTCGCGGACAGACGTAACTCTTGCCCCTTGTGAGTGCTCGCGCGTTGATCACAGTTTCTCTTGTGCTTAGGACATACACTGTTCTCTATCTTCCTTTTCTGGCTTCTACTTAGTCCTGGATTTTCCGGTGAGGGCTTTCTGACTGTCATGAATCTTCTGATGAAGAGGGTGGCGAGTTCGAGATAGCTGTCAGTCTTTTCTCCTTTTAGGGAATGAAGCCAGGCTCGAGCTCTCCCTTTTAATGTTGTTGGAAATGTCTGGACCATGAGTTGATCTGAAGCGTTGTGGGCGGGCATGATAGTTTCAAAATATTCTAGGTGTGTTAGTGGGTTGCCTGTTCCGCTGAAGCTACGGATTTCGAAGGCATCAAGGCTTGCCATGTTTCCAACCCTCTTCTCATAATGTGGACAGGCAAGGTGATGATCGTACATTTCTCGGAGTGATGCGGCGGGTGCGGGGGAGCTGCTTGTGCTCGAGAATTCCTTCTCTATGTCGTATTCTTGTGCGTGCAATGTGTCGTTGGAGGAAAAAGTTCTTCTGGTGGCAACAAATCAGCTTGCTCGAAGGGTTGAGGATTCCTTGGCCGGAGGGATTTTGGGTCACTTCGCATTACATGCATCGCGTTAGCGCGGGTGATACTCAGGGGGAAGTATTCTTGGGGCTGGTGTTGCCCCCGGTCGTTGAAGGGTTATGCTGGCGGGGCACATCTTGACGCGATTCTTCCAGTCCCCTGAGGGTTTGTCCTTCTTTCTGCTGAAATTCTAGCGTTGGGACGTGAGTTGATGGAGGCTGGGGAATGACTAGTGCTCCCAAGTTTCGGAGTAGGGTGAGCAATTTGACTTGTTGTTCTACCATCTGGCGGATGTGTCCTTCCAGGGTGGTATCGGCAGCTAATGCGGCTTCAGCAGTCAACGGGATGTCTATCAGAGAGTGTGAACGTGTAGGCCCGGGGTGTCCGCCAAGAGCGGAGCCTTCAGTGGTGCGGGTACTTCTTTTTGCCATCGAATCTGGGCTTCTGAGGCGGTGAAAATGAGGGACTTGTCTTCTGAAGGATGTTGAGAATGATTCCCACAGACGGCGTCAAACTGTTGCGGATTAACTCGATGCCCCGGTCAGACCGGATTAACTTGAACCATCTTAGCTCACGGAGCGGTCGAACGCGCACACAGTCAATGAAGATGAACCGTAGACACACTTTTTACATGACGTGGAAAACCCCCTAAATGGGTAAAAAATCACGTGATCGGGTCTGTGCCGGTCAAATTTCACTAGCTTTTGATGATTACAGCACGCTTGGTGAATCGGGGCGACAGGCCGCTCTCGTTACAACTTGAGTGGAGAGAGAGAGACTATAGCTTCCTACGGGCAACAGGCTGCACCGCGGAAGTGACTTAGACGTGGAAATGTGCGGGATGCTTCTGGCGCTTGCGCTCGTTGTGGCGCGCGCTTGCTGGCTTCGGATGGCTTCTTCCTTCGGCTTTCTTGAGGTCTTGGGCGTCCTTTTGTTGTCAATGCGCTGGTGGGGTGCTTATAGCCACTGGTAGCAGCTGGTGGTCACTGGTGGCCGCTGGTGGCTGCTAGTGATTCACGACGAGCGGTGGCCGACTCGGTGGAGGAGGCAGGAGAGCTCTCACCTGAGGAAGAAGAAGATAACCCGGAGAAGAGAAAAGGTGAAGAATGAAGAGGCCCTGGGGTCCCTTTTATAGCCTCCAGGGGAGGATCATGGCGGGACCCACCACTAAAGTGGTGGGTTAGTGGCTGGTTACCCTCTTGATCGAACGGCGAGGAGAGCCTCCCTTTGATCGGACGGTTGGGAGGCCTCCCACGACGACGGGCCGCCACGGCGGCGGTGGTGGCAGGCCGGGCGGCGGGGGCGGTCGGCCTGGTTACTGACGGTGGCGGCCTGCCGCGGCTCGGCCGGCGGCCCACCGCGGCTCGGCCGGCGGCCCGCCGTGGCCGGTCCGCCGGCGGCTACGGTGGTCGTGGCCGGCCGCAGCAAGGCCGGCCACGGCCCGGCTGGTTGCGGCTAGGGCGGTCGTGGCCGGCCGCGGCTAGGCCGGTTGCGGCCAAGCCGACGGCCTGCCGTGGCCGGGCTTGGTCGCGGTTTGGCCGGCCGTGGCTAGGCCGGCCTTGGCCAGCCGCAGCCAAGCCGACGACCTGTCGCGGCCTCCCTGACGGCGAGGTCGGTGGTCCGGCCGCGGCGAAGCCCTGGAGGGCCGGCCGCCGCCGGCGGTCAGACCGTACGACGGCGATGGTCTTCCCGGCGGCGGCGGACCTCCTCCCCGAGGAGAGGGAGCGGGTCCCGCCCCCCCCCCCCCCCATAATTCTCATCATGAGAGATCATGGGGGGAATGGCCCACCCATGATCCTCTTTGGGTGGAGATCATGGGGTGGGGGGAGGGGGGCTCTCCCACCTATAAATGATGGTGGAACCCATCAGAAACATTATTCTCCATAAATGCTAGGAGCTTGTAGCCTTCAACTTCATGCATGCCCCCTATTCAACATCCTTCAGCTCATTTGGCTTATTGGATTATTCAATGAGGATTTTGTGAAGAGCTTAGGCTAAGTTTGGCACGGCGACAACAATCGTGAACACGGTGGATATGAACCATCGTTTGTGAACGCCCGACCTTACCTAAGGAACTCCATCCACTTTTATGTTCAAAACTAATTTCTTTTCTTGGTGACGGTCATAGTCGTTGTCATGACAAACATACATTCTATGATCCTGGTCTTCTATCCAAATTCACTGGAGCAAAAACACCATTAAACGGAGACATAGTATGGCAAGAGACCATGAGCCATTCTCAAGAATAATAGTGTCTCATATGTCATTAAACTTACCTATCTCGAACAATCCATGATGAACAACAAACTTTGATAACAATAAGTGTGGCAAATTGTTGCGATGAAAAATGAAGAATAAAAAAGTATAAAAAGGAAAATAAAAAACATTCATTCTCACATGATCTACCTATCTCTCCTAGATAGGTCCTAACAATTTGAGTAGGTTTAAGAAGTTAGGGAAATTTTGTTACCTCCCACTTTCTTTCTCTCTCTCTTGCCCTTTTCTCTCATGTAAAGATCGAACCGCCTATATAGTTTCCCGTGGATAATTAATGTAAAGGATTTATTTTGCAGAGTACATTCATAGAAATCGAAAAGTCTGTCGAAATTGTGGATAAATTCATAAAGCTCGTTGGGTGATGTACATTACAATTAGCTAAAACAGACATAAAAATATTAGTGAGGGGATTTCAATTTTGTTAATATATTTATGTATGTGTATATATTCTTTACCATATATAAAGATATATGAATGACATGAAATCAAAATTCATTGAAATAATATCAGTCATCAGATTTTTTCTTCAATACTCATCAATCATTGATGTTTTTCTGATTAAACAATTAAAAATATGTAGATATCCTAAAGCTACTGCCATTGAAGACTGGAAGAGAGAGAAAGAGAGGGAGAGAGAGGGCGGCTGAGAGGGGAGGCGGTGGAATTTTTATAATATATATTAATATACGGGATTGAAGTAGACAAATCTATAGAGTCTTGGAAGCTGGATATTTGATGGAATTTTTGACAATCTTCTTGTTTGCTGCATCTCCAAGATCAATTCCACAAATATCTGAAAGTCTGATGAGATAGAGCAACACATCTGATAGTTCCTCACCTAGGTGCTCCTTGTCTGAGTCCTTCCAACTTGCTAGTCCCCTTTCAACTTCTCCCCTCCACATGAAGATTTCTGATAGCTCTCCGACCTCGCCGACCTTCATACAAGAAATAAAAATATCATAATGTAATAGTTTTGAAAGCTTACAACACAAATTACCATCATTCTTTTTTATTTTAGAATGATGCAGTTTTTAACACCGGAGTTTTAGGCGGAAGTAGGTAACATCTATGGCCTCTATGTAGGTTCTCAATGTACGTCACTACAAGAAGAAGCGGCTATGACAACATTTTTTTGCGGCGTTTTCAAAACTTCACCGTAGATTTATATCTGTTGCAGCGCTTTTAGAAAAGCGTCATTGTAGGTAGTATTATTTGCGGCGTTTTCTTGAAAAACATGCTTATAGGTTAATAACATAATAATTAAAATAGAAGGCTTATTTGGCGCTCTTATTTTCCCTTATTCTGCTACTCGTGCCCTCCGATCCAAACTAACTTAAATTTGAGCTGTAATCTCAAGATAAATTCATGCTTTATCATCTCTGTATATAGAAATGTTTGACTTTGTTCAGTAGTTACTCATCCTACGTTCCTACCCTTTTTGTTAGAAAGACTAGTATGTCAATTATATTATGTGAGGTATAGACATGATGACTTGATCATTCATTAGTAAAATTTTGGATGTATTTACTAATACCATAGTTCTTAATTATGCATAAAATAGATTTTACAATGATATGATTGCTTCATAATTGTATTCTTAGAATGTGATTTCTTAATGAAAAACCTATCTTGACTTTAAATTGAGGGAAAATTTCATGATAAAAGTTTGAGGTAGAGTAACAAAGATGCTCATCCAAGTGGTGCCAGGTTGGTGATGCAAGATGATATTAATGTTCAGACTGCAGAGGACTGTTTACACTTTTGAGGTTATTGTAGTGGTGATGTGGGCTTTTTTGATTGGCTGAGCATAGCTTTTTTTTAAAAAAATTGCATATCCTTAGGCAGGCATGTGTATGAGTTGAATGCTGCAAGTCGTATTCAACTAAATATTCTTCAATAGAGAGAAAATAAAGTGTTTACTAGATTTATATAGTCACAAATTGGGGAGAATCGTTTGGTTCAGCGTGTAAAGTTACATGATTTTTTTTGCAGGCCCTTTTAATGCAAATTTATTACACCCTAATTACAGAATCAAATAGAGATGGCTATTCCAAATTTACAACATTGCAAGTTGGATGAAAGACCTACTTCATGTTGATATTGTCGAGATATTTGAGAATCGGCTCCCCTAAATACAAAGCAAACAATCTATACACATCCTTTATCTGGGAAGGATAGTACACAACTATTTTTTGTTGAATCTCATGTAGGCCAGGAAAATTGGTTTGAACATTTCAATATGTTGTTGCTTATGAGAGCTGACATAAATCTTGCTAACTCTCATGACTAAGAAAATACAAAATTAGGTTATAATTATATTAAGATTGATCATGTGAGAAAAACGCTTTGAGTAAGAGGATGAATTAGGCGGAAAGCCCAGGTATATATTAGACAAGAAATTTTCATCAATTAAAACGTAAACCAAAACGCGTCTAACGCATTAAACTCTCCCCCTCGTATTTTCAAAGTCATTCAATCATTGCTGAAGACACCAGACCTTTATTTGAATGGTATTCCCCTTGTCAAAAAAAATGTCTGTCAATTCATGTTTTGTTCTGTCATGTTAACCGGATATGCAATACAATGGCTGTATGTTGTTGCAGTAGATAGTAACTGGTTTGACCTGGTGGTTCTTGGAGAATTGTTTCAACCACAATCCCCCACTCCTTGCGTTAAAGTTCGCTTCAACACTGAGCGAGCAACAACAATGCTTCTTGCTCTTCCACGAGACAAGTGCCACCCATAAACGAGCATAAATTTCTATCATCTTGACTACCAACCCAATCGGCATTTGTAAACACTTCAATATCCATATGTTGGTTCGCAGAGAACAGAATCCCACGTCTTGGAGACTTCTTGAGCTATCGCAATACCCGATATGCTGCTTGCTGATGGCAACTTGAGGGGGAGTGCATGAATCTACTTAGGACACCCACATCATACGTAATATCAGGGCGAGTATGAGATAAATATATGAGCCTCCCAACCAATCGTTGGTATTTTGAAGCATCCACTTTCTCCCCACTAGTATCTGCGTCAATCTTGTGATTAGCCTCAATTGGAGTATCCACTGACACCCAAGCATCCCAGTTTCAACCAGAAGATCAAGGGTATACTTCCTCTGAGAGATGAAAATCCCTCGACGAGACCTCACTACTTCAATTCCCAAGAAGTATTTCAACTTCCCAAGATCCTTGATTTCAAATTCCCTACCCAGTTGTTCTTTCAAGTGGGCAATCTCCTCTAGGTCATTACGTGTAATGATGATGTCATCCACATACACAAAAAGAATTGATACATGCGCTCCTCTCCTCTTGATAAAGAGAGTATGATCAGCTTGTCCTTGAGCATAGCCTTGTTGAAGCATCGTCTTGTTAAACCGTCCAAACAAAGCTCTCGGAAACTGCTTCAGGCCATATAGAGATTTCTGCAGATGGCAGCCCTTTCCATTGAACTCTTCTTTGATAAAGCCCGGAGGGATAGTCATGTAGACTTTCTCTTCCAGATCACCATGCAAGAACGCATTTTTGACATCGAACTGTTGTAGCTCCCATCCACGACTAGCAGCATAAGAGAGAATCACCCAAATTGAATTCACCGTTGCAACAGGGGCAAAGGTCTCTTGGTATTCTATACCTTGGGTCTGGGTATATCCTTGAGCGACCAAGCGAGCTTTGTACCGCTCTACCACCCCATCTTGATTTTGTTTAACAGAGAAGATCCATCGTAATCCAATTGTGCGCTTCCCAGGGGGAAGACTAGCAAGCCGTCATGTTCCATTTTTTTACAAGGCACTCATTTGCTCTTTCATAGCCTGTTTACACTCAGGTATTTGAAAAGCCTCCTGCCAGATCTTAGGAATAATAATAGAGGAAAGAAATGAGATAAAAACTTTGTGAGCCTGAGAGAGGTGAGTATAACAAATTTAGTTGGCAATGGGGTGTTTGGTGCCACCCTTTTTACCTTTGAGATAAGCAAGAGGAACATGGAGGTCATCATCTGAATCTGGAGCGTAGACAGGCACCGACCCAGGTGGAACATCCACTGTTTGTACTTGCTCAGCAGTCCGGGGTCTGCGGGAGTATGTGTATAATATAGGAGGAAGCGAGGAAGAAGCAGGAATAGGATCCGTACACGGAACATAAGAATGTGGAAGATGAGGTGAGGCAACAATCGGGAGAGGAGAGTCGAAGGCCTCGTCACTGTTACTACTGTCTCCCCCTGACGAGGACCAAAATACGACTCCCCCTCACGAAAGGTAACATCAACAGTGCAATAATAGCGACGAGTTGGAGGGTGATAACACCGATATACTTTGGTGGTAGAAGAGTATCCAACAAAAACACACCGGATAGAGCGTGCATCCAGTTTATCACGATGCGGGGTATGAAAATGGACAAAGCAGACAGAATCAAAGATACGAGGGGCGATGCGAGAGGTGTGGACAATGTGGTTTTTGGCTAGACAGGAGAGGGGCGTATCATAGGAAATGGAACAAGATGGAAGATGGTTAATAAGGTGGGCGGCCGTGAGAACCGCATCACTCCAGTAGGACTTGGGAAGATGCATCACAAGCAACAAACACCGAGCAACCTCCAGCAAGTGTCTATTTTTCCGTTCAGCGAGAACGTTTTGAGTGAAAGTATGGACACATGTGGTTTAATGGATAATTCCATGTTCGGCAAAATAGGCACCGAATGATCCCCGGTCATCATATTCCCCACCATTATCACTACGAAGCACACGAATTGTGCCGCCGAACTGTTGCATCACCATTTTATGGAATGACTGAAAGATAGCAAGTACATCACTTTTCCTCATTAACAAATAAAGTCAAGTAGTGCGAGAATGACAATCAATAAAAGTAACAAATCATTTATAACCAGATAAAAATAACACCGGGGAGGGGCCCCAAACATCAGAATGAATTACATCAAACAGACATGAACTAGGAAAGGACATATGAATGATACTCTGACGAACATGTTTGGATTGTTCACATGTGTCACAAGAAAACAACTTAATTAAACGATTGAAAGAAGGAAACAATTTAGTAAGATATAAAGCAGAAGGGTGTCCAAGGCGCTGATGCCAGCGTCGGATGTTGTGTAAAGTCAGAGATCTGCTGGAGGAAAGAGCACTGGGAGCTAAAGACTGGTCCAACAAGTATAGCCCGTCGACGTTCCTACCACTGCCAAGCATCTGCTTCGTATCCAGATCCTGAAACACACAAACATCAGGGAAAAATGTTATAGAACAATTTAAAGAGGTATTCAAGTGACTAATAGAGAGAAGATTGCGAGGAAATGAAGGTCCATGCAAAATCGAGGACAGCGAGAGGTCGGGAGAACATACAATGGTTCCTTTACCAGCGATGGAAGAGAGAGAACCATTAGCAGCAATGACCTTATCATGACCAGAAAGAGGAGTATAGGAGGTAAAACCTGAGGCAGAACCAGTCATGTGATCAGTTGCTCCCAAGTCAATGATCCACTCGGAAGGGGATGAAGACGCAGTATGAGCACTGGAGAGACCTGAAGTAGCAAACGCAGCAGCAGAGCCAGCCGGTGTAGAGTTGATCTACGAGCGCAACATACGGCGAAAGGCCTCTAACTCCATAGCAGACAGACCCCTAGAGGTGTCCTCCTGTACCTCAGTCGAGTGCGCAGAATACTGAGTGCGATCACCAGTCTGACGATCACCACCACGGTATCCACCTCTACCAAGGGCACTAGAACCCCGGCCAGAGGGAGCAAGGTGAGGGTACAGACGAAAGCAGACGTTCTTAATATAGCCTTTCTTCCCACAATGGTTGCATACAGGAAGAGGTCCTCGAGAAATCTCAGTTAGCGCAGAGTGATCAGTAGATGAACCAAAAGAGCGACGACGATTCTCATCACTGAGGAGCATGTTGAAGGCCTCACGAAGAGAGGGAAGAGGATCACAGTGGAGGACATACAGGCGAACAACGTCAAACTCCATGTTGAGCCCCATAAGGAAGACATGAACCCGAAAATGGTATTTATCCTTCTGAAGTGTCTGCGCATCGACAGTGCACGCAACAGTAAAGGTGTTGAAGTAATCCAACTCCTGATACAAACGCTCGAACTCAGAATAATAGGCAGAAACGGTCATAGTACCCTGCTTTAGCTCCAGAACACGGTGAGTGAGCTCATAAATCTGCGTCGAGCTGCCTTTCTGAGAGTAGGTGTCACGAGCCCTTTTCCACATTTCATATGCAAAATCCAACAACATATAACTGCGATACACCTGGGGGGACATCGAGTGAAGTAACCACGAGACAACCAAGGAATTGTCTGCATCCCATTTTCTCCACGAGGGATCGGTACGTGGTGGCTAAACAGTGGTACTATCAATATGTCTGTAGAGCTGGTGACTGTGAATAGCATGTTGTACTGCCCTAAACCATTCCAGATAATTTATGCCATCCAAGCAAGGTTGTCAGGATAGATCATAGGATCTTACGATCCTACGATCTAGATTTTGTAAATCGATCCTTATTTTATAAAGCGATCCTCGATCCAACCCTACTATCAGATCCGATTCTACCTCGAAATGATCTCATCTAGGATCTCGATCCTGACAACCTTGCATTCAAGGCAACAGTAGTGATCTTCAACGAGACAGACTGGCCATGACTCCGAGGAGGATCGACAGAGGAACCGGGAAGAGCACCGGATTGGGAAGCCGAGGAGATGTCAGATAGATCACTCATCGGAGAGAGTCTGAAGAGGACGAACATCTCAAATCGGACAAACAAACATCCTGCGAGTGTCCCTTAGATCTTTCCACCGGAGAGGACACCGAAGGATGTGAGCGCGGTGTCTCCCACAGCCCCCATGGAGGACAAAACTGTCGGAGACAAGGGGCCGCCCGGAAAGACCGGACAAAGAAGATTGCCGAAGAGGAACGCCGCTGAGAAGGAAAGGCGCTGAAGAGAGGCGGTCAAAAAAGAGAAGAAGCGGGAGGAACCTCCTCTCCGACGCTACCCTGGACGACGGAAACCATAGGGCTAGGGCACGACGAGGCTTCTTCCTGGAGAAAACGGCGAGCGGAGCGCGCGAGCGAAGCGCCGATTGACGCGGCGAAGCTTCCTCCTGGCGGAAGCGCGGACGAGGGCTGAACGGATCGGCTCGCTCGGCTTTGATACCAAGTAGAGAGGAAGAATAGAATAGGCGGAATGCCCTAAACCAGGCTAAGAATTCATATTAATAGATAAGAAATACACGTGACCTATCATTTGAATACATAAATGTGATGACATAAAACGTAAAATAAAACGCGTCTAACGCGTATATTCAACTCTTTGTTTTGGGGAGAACACCAAAATTATAATATCTGTTATGTGTGCGGTAAGTCGTGGTGGGTTGAAATAACTGAAGATCAAGTGGTTCATAAGTCGTCAAGGAAACAAAAGCAACAAGACAAGAAAAATGAAAAGAAGATTTTGAAAAAAGTTTTTAGGTATTTTCTATTGAAAGAACGGTTGGAGCGATTATTTCTTTGTAAGTAAATTGCTGACATGATGTAATGACATGCCAATGAGCCTAATCATGACAACTTCATGCACCGCCCTTAGTTATTAAAGGCGCAAGGCGCACCAAGGCGCAAAAGGGTCTTGGAGCCTAGGCGCAAGGCTCAAGGCGCAGGCGCGCGCCCGAAGAAGGCAAGGCGCAACCACATTCATTTTAAATAATCAGCATCAAACATCAATTCATCTTTTTGAACAGGTTCTTTATATATTCTACTCATTAGTCATTCATTACTATCATTTATATCTCTTAAAAAATAAAATCAAAATGGTCTCTTGCATCATATCTAAGTCTCAACGATCGATTATGTTTCAAGAACACTAAATTGTATAAAAATTAATGAGTTCTTACATCATTTTTTTCATTATTTTGAAAACAAAAGGTTTACATCAAAAATCGCATTCATGTGCGTCTTTAATGTCCAAAGGCGCAAAAAAGGCGCACGAAGGCGCAAACCTCTGAGCCTGGTGAGTCTGGAGCCTTAGGCGCGTCTTTAACAACATAGGCACTACCCTAGAGATAGTTTGGCATGGATAGACTTCGATAGTTGCCGCAAAGAGTTCTCTAGTGTTCCTATAAATATTCGTCTTGCCTTGCCACTAATGATTTCAATCGTTTTGGAGATCTTACTAGCACGCATAATAATTGGCCAATTATATTGGTAGTATACAATTTGCCACCTTGGGAGTGCATGAACAAAAGATCTATCATTATGTCAGGTCTGATTTTTGGTCCAAAAATGTCAGGTATTGACGTGTATCTACAACCATTAATAAAAGAGTTGAATGAGTTGTGGGAAGCTGGGTTACAAATACTCGGTGCTTCAGATGGAAAAAGTTTACACTACATGATATGTTGTTGTGGACTATTAGTGATTTTCCATGGTTGGGTAATATATCAAGATGGAACACACATTCTAAAGTTGGTTGTCCATTACACGGGTTACAAGCTCAATTATGTTGGCTAAAGCATAGTAAAAAAAACAACATATCAGACTCATCGTCGATTCTTGCCTGCTGATCATCTATATCATAAAACAAGAAAGCTTGGTCATCATGAAATTCAAATTAGTAATACGAAATAACTCAGTAGAAGACAAGTATTAAAGGCAACATAAAATGTTCAAGTTGTATTTGGTCGAACAAACAAGTCCGAAGGACCGACAATGCATTTGAAAATAAACATCTTTTTTATTTGCCTTATTGGAAATCTAATCTATTAAGATATTTTTCTTGATACGATGCATATTGAAAAGAATGTCTGCGATAACATCTTGTATTCTATCTTAGGTGATCTGGATAAATCCAAGGATGACGTGCATGCTATAAGAGATTGTAATGATTTGATGATTCTAAGACAATCATGCTCCAAGAAAGAGATGATAACACTGTGATTGTTCCTCCAACATATTGTGCTATGAGTAAGGTTGAGAAAGATACTTTTTGGGGAATACTAAAATATTGCTGGTTCAAGATGAATATGCCTCAAATATATCTCATTGCAATAAACTCAAGAAAGTCAAGATATAAGAGTTGAAGAGCCACGATAATCACACATTAAGCAGTAGTTTTTGCTAGTTGGTTTGCGATCGGTGTTATTGAGGCGTGTAGTAACATCATTAATGAAATTTTCCATGTTCTTTAGACAATTGTGTTCCATAAAACTCAAAGTTTTTGATTAAAAAAAATTGAAGATAGCATAATATTGACCTTATGTCAGCTTAAAGTAATATTCCCTCCATTTTCACTATAATGATTCATATCATGACCCACCTCACAAGAAAGTATTTTGGGTGACTAAGTATAATTTAGATGAATGTATCCTATTGAGAGGGAACTTGGACATTATAATAATTTGTTTGAAATAAGTAGATGGTTACATAACAGAAAAAACTCTAACATTTTGTTCTCGATTTTTAGAGGGAATAGATACTCGGTTTAATCGTCCAAATCGTAACAATGCAAATTCTATAACCCCATCTCCAACATTTATAATAATTCCGCAATTGCGGAATGCTACAAGAGGTGCGGTCTTGAAAACAGTAGATCTAATCAGCCTTAAGCAAGCTCATCAATATGTTCTATTCAATTGTGTCAAACCGGAAACATTTCAAAGGTTACTCCATTTATTAAATTTTGAATATTCTTTTGCACTAGCCGGAAAAAAGGAAAAAAAAACTCTTGTTGATGATGAAGAATTATTAAAAAAAAAGTAAGATTTTATTAAGTTTACTTAACTTATGTATACTCAAATAATATATAAATTATATGTTCTTAGTTTCAATTTTTAACTACTTAGATTGCATTGAAAAAATCCATAGAGGAATACAAGTTCCAACCCCCGATACACCAATAAGGGAAATTCACGAGGCTGCTTTTAGGTTAAAATGAATAATTATTGTTGCAATCCGCTCGAGGCGCCTGGTAGACCGGGCCTTCTGAGCCGTCTTAGACCGTTGAACGGTTGAGCGCGCAAACAATCAGTGTTTCACAAGGTTGTGAGAGAGAGACTTGATTATGTGGAAAACCCGCAATCAAGGCTGAAAAATCATGCGGTAGATTCGGCGTCGACCAAACTTCTACTATTCAGAATTTGTTACAAAGTTGTTCGGGTAAAGGTGAGGGTGACGGGCCACTCCTCGTAAACTTGAAGAGATGAGGGAGAGAGTATTGAGCGTGACAGGGCTCCGTACTTTTCCAGTGATCTTGCTCTTTTTGCTCAGAGGGGAGCGGGAAAACTTGGTCGCCTTGACGGATTCGGCCTGGTGGCGAAGAGAGATCTTGTCGCTTGCTTTCGTGCCTCGCGAACGACCGAAGTCTGTGTGCGACGGCCGCGAGATTGTGTGCCTTCGAGTACTCGTCTGATCTCAGGTAGACTTCGTTCATCAAGACGGACCTTGGCGGAGTCCCTTGGTGCGATCCTTGATGGAAATCCTACAAAGGGAGAGGAGAGAGTGTAAAGAGAGTGAGAGAGTTTTCCGACCGAAGAAAAAGATCCAAATGAAGTAGGGAACGAGTCTATTTAAAGACTTTTATGAGGGCGGTCCGGAAATTTCGCCCGATAAGTGTCGAACGGGTCAATAGGAGCGCCTGGATTTGAGCACGCGGATGGCCATTTTTAGCGAAATGATGATTTTGCCCTTGGGCCGAAAGAGGGCCCTCCCAAGAAGATAGGCGGCCTGAGGCCAGGGCGGCGACTGCCCCTCCCAACACGACGAGCGGCCAGGAGGGGGCGACCGGCCTTGGCGAGGCCGGACAAGACCGCCCTTGGCCCGGGCAGCCAAGGGGTGACCCCCCCCCCCCCCCTTGAGGGCGGCCACGGCCGAGGCCTCCCGTGACAGGGCAGCCAAAGGGGCGGCGGGCCCCTTGCGGGGCCGGCCGCGGCCGAGGGTGGCCTTGGGGCGGTTGGCATAGCTGGGTCGGCCATAGCCGAGGCCGCCCCTTACCGGTGTCCTAGGGGGGTCGGCCCTTGTAGGGATAGCCGTGGCTGAGGCCGCCCGTGCCTGGGCGGCCAAAGCGGCGGC
This sequence comes from Platanthera zijinensis, assembly GCA_039513925.1. Classification (NCBI taxonomy): domain Eukaryota; kingdom Viridiplantae; phylum Streptophyta; class Magnoliopsida; order Asparagales; family Orchidaceae; genus Platanthera; species Platanthera zijinensis. The sequence goes on along the minus strand of CM077080.1, from coordinate 221,908,904 downwards.
CGGCCCATGCGGGGCCGACTGGCCAATGCAGGGCCGGCTGCGGCCGAGGCCGCTCGTGTCGGGCGGCAAAATGGGGGGGGGGGCGGCCCTTGCAGAGCCGGCTAAGGCCTCCCGAGCCTGAGTGGACAAAGGGGGAGGCCGGCCCTTGCGGGGCTGGTCGCGGTCGAGGCCGTCCGTGCCGAGCGGCGAATGGGGGAGGCCGGCCCTTGTGGGGTAGGCCGCGGCCGAGGCCGCCCGTGCCCGGGCGGCCAAAGGGGGCGGCCGGCCCTTGTGGGGCCGGCCGCGACCGAGGACGCCCGCACCAGGCGGAGAGAGGGGGTAGCCGGCCCTTGTGGAGCAGACCGCAGCCGAGGCCGCCCGAATCGGGCGGTGCAAGGGTGCGGTTGGCCTTTGCGTGGCTGGCTGTGGTTAAGGCCGCCCGTGTCTGGGCGGCTGAAGGGGGTGGCCGACCTTTGTGGGCCCGGCCGAGGCCGACAGGCGGAGGTGTAACGGCCGGCACACGGGATCCCGTGCGGCGGTTGGGATCTCGTGCGCGATAGTTATCACGTAAATCGGGTGCATAGATCGTGCGTACAGTGGTTACGTCCGTAACTTCCCATTACATAAGGGGGGTGAGAGGGGAACCTTGCTATTTGCAGCCCAGTTTTTCTATAAATTGGGTCCAACCCTATCAATTTCCCCCCAAAGTCCTAAGAGACTATCCTGAGCGAGTGGAGTGTGGGGGCTTTCATCCTTGGACATATTTTTGGTTCTCATGGGGAGAGCGAATGACGGGGCGTGGGAAGAGGAGGTCGTGGCCGAAAAGGTATGGTGGATAGCAGGATTGAAATTGTAGAGAAGGGAGTCGCCCAAGCATAGCTGCGCAGACACAGACGAGGTGCGCATCCGTGCGCGTTGAGCCCGCGTGCGGGGACGCACCCTCTAGCGCGCGCATTGCGCGCGCGGGGGAGCTTGCGGGCAACGCGCGCGCGGGGGAGCTTGCGGGCAACGCGTGCGTGGGTCGCACCAATTGCGCGCAGGGTGCCCGCGCGCATTGCGGGGGCCTACGCGCGCTACGGACGTGGGGCACCCTCACATGCGCGTGCGCGAGGCGGTGTGCGCCCAAGCGCACTGCTCTCGCGGGTGCACCTGTGCGCGCTGGATGCGCGGGGCGTACCCGCATGTGCGTGCTGGCGGGGCGCGCCCACGAGCGCTATGTGCGCGCGGGATGCCCCCGCGCGCACTGCACGCACGGGGCTCCCCCGTGCACATCGCCCGCGCGGAGCCGTTCCCGCGCGTTGTGCGTGTGTGTGGGCGGCGATCATGATACTGCGCTTGCGCGCGTCTCCCTTGGCGTGGCGTGCGGGGAGTTTGGGTGCATTTCATTCTTTTTCCCCTTTCCTACGCGGGATTCGGCGATGCTTCGGGTCGTCCTTTGCCCACTTTTTTATTCATCTTTTCACCACTCTGATATATTTCCTTGTTCAGGTTCCTAGGCGTGTTACCCAAGGTCGGCCGATGCGGATGCATTCTATGCTTACAGCAGAGTCTATCACCTCATGGAGGGGGCGCTACAACATTCCATCCAATCGTGAGATCAGAATTCGGAATGCCGAGCAGCGGGTGCAGAATCCTTCGGTGGGATGGATGTCACTATGCGAGTCATCGCTGAGGGTCGTGCTCCGGTTGCCGTCGTGTGGTGAGGTTACGGAGATTTTGAAGCATTGCGGGATTCCAACATCGCAATTTACCCCTCTCGCCATGACGTGTGGCCTGGGACTCATAGTCTTCTTCCGGGAGCACGTTTTGAGATTCTCGTTAGATCTTTTCAAAGACTGGTGCGAGGTTCATGCTGACAGCGGGGTCCGTATTGAAGTACACAACAACAAGAGTTGGTTGGTTTTTCATAACCGGACAGACAGACGCCATTGGAATACAATGTATGAGTACGTCCGGAACTGCTGGGAGAAGATGGAACTGTGAAGCGCCCCTCCTTGATCGATGCCGCCGAGCGAAAGGGCATGAGCGCGAGTTTACGCCGATGTTGGGGTTTATCGACCTTCACGAACTTTCAAACCCTCTAGTCAACATCACTTTGTTTGTGGAGGAGAAGCGTTTTTTGTTGTGCGACCTTTCTGTTGACCCGAAGCATTCTGTTGTCATCCCATTGGGTCGTGATCGGAAGAGAAAGCTGATTTTTGAAGGTTGTGGCAACTCGGTGTCTGTTTACCGCCGCTATGTTCTACTGAAGGGGCATTCAGAGAGAGCGGCTCCTTGCTACTCCAGGGTTGAAGGGACACGTTTCTTCTTCCTTGGCGGTAATGAACAGTGCGGTGAGTAGATTATTCAGCTTTAACCTGATTTGTTGTTTTTGACTTAACTTTTCTTGCTTCTTTCAATGCAGATTAGTGTTCAGGCTCAGATTGCCCTCACTTGGAACGATTATTATGTCGGTCTGAAAGACGAGTGCCTATCCCTCCAGGGGAAACTTCGGGATGCGGAGGTTTCCCTTTCTTATTTGAGGGAGAGGCGAGATCGCGACATCTCACTTTTGGCAGAATGAGTATGAGTTGAAGACTGAGACGGCTCGGTTGCGCAAGGAGCTCCAGACGGAGAAATCTTTGGTGGAAAAAATGGCACGTCTTTTGGAGAGTTCGCAGGGGGATGTTTCCCGCTTAGAGTCTGATATGGAGCGCCTTTCTTCGCATGAGCGTCTTGCCGATTTGAAGGCGGTTGGAGTGGCGGAGTACAAAGACTCCCTCAACTTCAAGCAAGATTGTTGTCAGCATTCAAAGGAGATTCGTGAAGAAATCTGAACAAAGGAGATGGAGCCCGAGTTGGCCTACGTGCGGGAGGTGGCATTCCGCCACAGGATGGAAAAGAAACTTCGAATGGTATCTCTCAAGCGTGAGTGCGACGTTGTTGATCTTTGCTTTGACGACCTTTCTGAGGATTTTTGAAAGTTGAGCTTTTATTGGTTTCGTGACTACTACCAAAGCTAAGGGCAAAACCTTCTAGCTGGGTAGTGAGAGGTATGCCTTTCCGAGCCAGGGGATATCATTGAAGATTGTGGTGAAGGGCGAACCAAGACAATCACGAGGGGGCAGGCCCTGGCGACGCCGGGACCTACTATGGCGGATAAGGGCGAAACTTTTGATCAGCAGCAGTGAGAGGTCATTGGGACGTGGTCCCAGAGAGACGGTGGAGTTCGGACGCCTTGAACCGCTGGCGAACGCGAGAGGGCAGGCCCTGGCGATGTCGCGACCTACTGCGGCGGATAAGGGTGAAACCTTTGATCGACGACAGTGAGAGGCCGTTGGGGCTGGAAGCCCTGAGAAATGGTGAAGGGAAGACCTTTGAACTACTGACGAACGCGAGGGGGTAGGACCTGGCGATGTCGCAACCTACTGCGGTGGATAAGGGCAAAACCTTTGATCGACAGCAGTGAGAGGTCGCAGGGACGTGGTCCCAGAGAGACGGTGAAGTTCAGACGCTTTGAACCGCTGGCGAACGCATGGGGGGCAAGCCCTGGTGACGCCGCGATCTACTGCGGCGGATAAGGGTGAACCCTTTGATCGACGACAGTGAGAGGTAGCTGGGGCTGGGAGCCCTATGAGGATGACAAGGGTCGATTCCTGGCGTAGCCTTCTACTCACTACTGGGGAGAAGGACGAACCTTCGATCCGCGGCGGTGGGGAGTTCGCGAGGAGCCATCCCTAGTTGTGACATCAAGGGGGCGGACCAGGTTAAAGGATTCAACCCACTGTGGGGGAGAAGGATGAACCTTCGATCCACGGCGGTGAGGAGTTCGCGAGGGCTTGTCCCCTAAGTTGTTGACGAGGGATCAACCCTTGAGTTGGCGTAGGTGCAGATCGTTGGGAATTTTCCCAACTCATTCCTGTGTAGCAATGTTAGGAGCAATCATAATATTCATAAAAAACAGAGATAGTTTTTGCACGAGTTTTTGTTTACGACTTAAAATGTCAGAAGTGGTTGTTCGAGATTAAACAAAAGAAAACATAAGGGTTGGATTGAGCAGACAGAACATAGTGGAGCTTCGCTGCCCTATTCCAGTCTTTTAAGTTTGTTCTTCTAGGTTCATCCTGACCCACTGGCTCGGGACCTACTAGTACATGGGGTTCCTCCTTGCCCAGGGCACATTTGTTGTAGGTAGCATGTCTGTGTTGCCTTCTGATCTCACTGGAGACATCAGTTTTGGGGACACATGCCTTGGGGAATCATTCCACATCCTTGGTCGCGACCGAGGCAGCCCCTTGTCGGGTGGCCTAGGGGCGGCCGACCCTTGTAGGACCCGTCGTGGTCGAGGCCGCCCGTGCCCGGGCGGCTGCCCTTGCAGAGACGGCTGCGGCCGAGGCCGCCCTGCCGGGCAGCGAAGGGGAGGAGGGGGGGCGGCCAACCCTTGCGGGGCCATTCGCAGCCAAGGTTGTCCGTGCTCGGGCGGCCAAAGGGGGCGACCGGCCCTTGCGGGGCCCGTCGCGGTCGAGTCCGCTCGTGCCGAGCAGCGAACGAGGGAGGCCGACACCTGCGGGGACGGCTGCGGCCAAGGCTGGCGGCCAAAGGGGGCGGTTGGCCCTTATAGGGCCGGTCGCACAAGACGGCGAGATGGGGAGACTGGGAGGCACAAGTTGGCAGCCGGCCTTTGTGGGGCCGGGGGAGGCCGAGGGGGGCTGGCCCTTACGAGGCTGGTCGAGGCCGCCGAGCGGCGATGGAACGGCCGTCACATGGGATCCCGCACGGCGGTTGGGATCCCGTGCGCGATAGTTATCGCGCAAATCGGGCGCGCGGATTGTGTGTGCGGTGGTTACGTCCGTAACTTCCCATTACGTAAGTGGGGTGAGAGGGTAACACTATTATTTGCAGCATGATTTTTCTATAAATTGGGGCCAACCTCATCAATTATAACTAATTTTCTTCATTTTTGATAATATAATGTTATAATATTTTATTTTATTAGGTCAACCTTTGGACCAAAATATTATGGTCGATATCGGGGTATGGGAATCGATATAACTGCTATTCAAATGTTTCTAGATCTATCACGCCACACAAAAGCAACTTGCCCAAGCGATATAAACACTGGACATATGCGAGAGATGGATGAAATGAAACTGCAAATGTCTAATATGCAAAAAATGTTAGATTTTCTTGTGGAGGCTATTGCAAAAAAGTTCTAATGATGATTGCTCTGAAACATGTGCAACATCTAGGATACACATATCATAAGATTAGGTAATATTTTTGTGTGTAAATCTAGTTAGCATTATTTAATTAAATTATTGATATGTTATAAATATTTATCATGTGTGTAGTTTATGAGGATGATATATTTTATGCAAAAAATAAATCGAAATAATTCCACTTTTAACAACACATCTTTAAGTGATCCCACCACAAGAGTCAATCCTGATGAAGGTAACTTAATTAGGAATGTAAGCAAATCAGACATAAAATTTTCGCTCTTTAAGAAGACTAATGAGTATATTGCACTTAATCTCAAGTGTTATGAACGGTAGTTGAAAATTGTCTTATTACAAATATCTAGGTGGAATAGGAAGAGTACTATCTGACCATACTCAAGGAATAGAAAGATATAATGCATAAATATTGATGACGCTTAAATTATACCTTTTTATTTTGCGCTTCAACAAGGTTTATTTGTTATAAATTGATTAATTTTAGTATTTTATATGATATTATGCATTTAATGTGTTTTAAGTGTGTGGGAGCATGTTAAATTCGGATTCAGATGAATCGAGACACTATTGGGCCTAAAATGGATTTAAATGATGAAGAGACATAATATCCAAAATGACTTGCGGAAGCATTTATTCATGACCCAACAAGAGGCGCAACTTTTGGTGATAGACAACCCGAGATACATGTTCGTATATCTTGACCGTGTGCCTAACTGGCTGAAGTAAAAGGAAGAGGGCATGACCGAAGCCTGGATACGCGTGGGTTGATGCACACGACCGGATGCACACGTCCGTGTTTCCTAACCATTTGCCTTGGAAAGTGAACCATTAAATGTGCCTCTATAAATAGGAAGATTTCTCCTGAAGAAGACATGCATGATTCAACCCCAATAGTTCATAAAACTTCAATAGATGTGCACACCATGGAGGAAAGAGGAGAAGGAGAAGACTTGGAGATTGGAAGTCCTTCATGGATGGTTCCATATGTTCGTATTCTTCTTCCCTCCTCTCTACTCCTGACATCTTGTTTTAGTTTATTAATGTAATCATGTCTTGCCATGTTGTATCTATGTTGTAACTCTACATTGTTTTAATCAAATAAGTACTTTACTCCGGTCCATCTCTCTAGTTAAGATTTATCCGTGTTTATAATAGAAAGGAATGATAGGTCGCGACAATCAACTTCATATAAGTTACATAATAACTCAAGCCATATGATTTTGGATATTGTTATTATGTTTGATCATACATTAAGATAAAAAAAGTAAGTTGATTTTCTGAAAAAATATGAAACCTTATTCTTTCGCCTAGGTGTGTGCAAACCCTTGTGTCGGGATTCAAAAAATGATAAGACAGTATTTAGGGAGCCCTACCCATTGTACAAATCTGAGATAGAATTCTCTAAAATCAGAGCTTCGGTGTTCTCACCTAGGGAGACCAGAGTTGTGTGGAATCCCACGCTCTAGCAATGAAGAGAAATAAGAGAAAATACATCTTTAAATTAAAATAAAGAAATCTATATTTTCTACAATATAGAAATAACTAATTTTCGCACAACAAAACTAATACATGTTTATCTCTATTTTTTTACTTTGGAAAGTCGAATCAATGCATCAAATCACACCTTAGTTTAGGACAATCATATCCTAGAATAAGAACTTATCCTAAATAAATTTGTGACATGACTCACGTGTATCAAATGTCTAGCCAAAGTTTGATCACTCTATCTAGATTTGATCTTTTTAAAGAACAACGCACTTTGTTGACATTATTATTATGACATTGAAGATAAAGATTTACTCATGTTATTGTCAAAAAAGCCAACAGAATAATGAAATCAAAGAGTCCTTGTCATGGGGATCAGTCATCACCTTCTATCCGTTGATGGGCGGGACCACTATTTGTCTACACGCGCAGGAGGACTTGATCGGATTGTCAATCCGACTCTGTGGATGCATCTGGATCTGTGTTCGCACATGATTTCATATATCACTTCAGCATTTTATGTTCTATTTAAGGAGCATCGGTTCCTAATATCTTCGGCCCATCATAGCAATCAATATTATGATGTCCTACTTTTGTTTTCTATTTATATGTAGGTTGGGGCTGCTGTCTTGGGTATCGCTGCATTGTGGAGAAAAATCTCTCCACCTCGGGTGATCATCTGTGGTGCTGATGCCGCAAGCCTAGGTTCCAACTCCTAGGTATTCCCTACGCCACCCACCTCCTAAGACCGATCTCACACTCAAGCCATTGTTCCCTTTTCAATCCAGTATCCCCGCTCGTCCCCTGCTCCACAGCCAACCATCGATCCCCATCCACAATCTAGATTTCATTCCCCAGTCATCTCCTCCACAATTTCCTACTTGCAGGCCTCCATACCACCATCATTGTTCCCCTCCCAGATCCATGATATTCCCCTGTTTCCCCTATCCCCAGTCCGCCTCAGCTCCAAAATTCACATCCAGGCCGCCAATCCCCTTTATCCTAAGCCCGCCCATTTCCTACTCCTAAATCAGTCACCGTCCCACTGTGCGATACACTACTAATTTCCTGCACAGTTGAGCAATTAAGGGAAAGAAGGGAATCGACGGCGGACCGTAGAGTCCAAGCGGCATGGTAAGAATATGACATGTAAGTTCACAATTCACATCAACATACATACATAATCATTCCCTCCTCACAGAAGAGATTTATACACGGTACAAGCGGAAACTGGCGGTTAGTAATTGTTCCCGCTGCTACTTACCGCCAACATAGTGTTTTATAAGTTCAAATTTTAAAAGACTTAACAGTTACACAGAATTAACTTCATAACACTACTCCCCCCTGGAAAAGATCCTTTTCCTCAAGGATCAAGCTCTGGAAAGGCCGCCTTGATGTGTAGGTAATCCTCCCACGTTGCGTCTTCAGCTAGAGAATTTGCCCACTAGACAAGCACCTGCGCCACTGGTTCCCCTTTGCGTGGTATAAGCCTCCTGCTTAGAATTTTCTCGGGAATCTTCAGAGAGTAAACTTCATCTGTAAGGAACTCTGGAAGAACCGTGGAGGTAGGTCCTGAGCCAATGTGTTGCTTTAGCTGAGAAATGTGAAACGGCGGGTGTATCCCTGCTATTTGAGGTAATGTTGGTTGGTATGCTATCGAACTGAGCTTTTTACAGATCTGTTAAGGCCCAAAATATCGAGGAGAAAGCTTGTTTTGATTGAATGGGCATATGCTTGATTTTTTATAAGGTGTCAGCCGGATATACACCCATTCCCCCTCTTCAAACTCCTCTTTTCTCTTCCTATCTGCCAGCTTCTTCATGTGATTCTGAGCTTTATACAATTTAAATTTGAGGATGTTGATAACTCTCTAACGGCTTTGGAGGGTAGAGTTGATTGTTTCCTTTTGTGAATCACCGACTAAGTATGGGATATGGATTGGTGGTGGTATGCCGTAAACAGCCTCATTTGGTGTCATTTTAGTGGATGAATGATAAGAAGTATTATACCAATACTCTGGTAGTGAAAGACATTCACTCCATGATTTGGGTTTGTTGAAGCAAACACATCTTAGATAGTTCTCCAAACAACGATTGACGACCTCTATTTGGCCGTCAGTTTGGGGATGATAGGCTATAGAAGTGTTGATTTGTACCCGGAGAAGCGTGAACAATTCCTTTCACACATCACTTGTGAATACCACATCTCTATCAGACACTATTGAGTTGGGCATACCATGTAGCTTGAACACATTGTCCATGAACACTTGGACTATGGTCAAAGCAGTGTATGGTTGCTTAATGGCTATGAAATGGGCATACTTAATCTATCCACCACCACCAAGATGACTTCATACCCCTTAGAAGGAAGAAGGCCCTCAATGAAATCCATGGTAAGGTCCCTCCAAATTGTCTCTGGAATGGGTCGAGGTTGTAGGAGACCCATTGGTTTTTCATTTGGGGCCTTGCATTGTTGACAAATGACACAATGCTTAATGTATTGATATACATACTCCTTCATATTCTTCCAATAGAAATTTTGTTTCAATTTTTGTAATGTGACAAACACACCGAAATGTCCTCAAATGTAGGAATCTTGGAAAATGTGGCATAGCAGCTTCCTCACCATGTCATCCTTGCCCACCACCATCTTGCTCTTCCTCCTGAGGCATCCATGACCCACCTGGTAATGTGGTTTCATTGAAGGATTGACATTCTTTAAGTTGACCAACTGCTGTATTTTCTCATCATTAGTCTGAGAGGACTTCAACTCCCACTCCAATTCTGTCTTTTCGGTGACTATAGTGTATATATAACCTTCTTCTTCCTCTCCTTTTCTGGATAAAGCTTCGGCAGTGACATTATCTACCCCCTTCTTATACTTAATTGGGTCCATATCCCAATAGTTTAGCCATAAACTTTTTCTAGAGAGGGGTGGTTAAATGATGCTCCATTAGGTCTTTAATGCTCTGATGGTCTGTGTGGATTTTAAAGAATGATCTCAGCAAATAGTGGCGCCATTTTTGGACAGCCAGCACTATTGCCAGCAGCTCCTCATACACAGAAAGTGTTAGTTGCATCTTCCCCAGAGCCTTGTTGAAGAAACATATAGGATTTACTCTTGTAGAAGCACAACACCAATGCCCTTGTTGGATGTATCCGTTTCTATAATGAACTTCTTCTGGAAACTGGGTAATGCTAGCATTAGTGGGGTGGTGATGGCCCTTTTTAGCTCTTCAAAAGCCCCTGCTGCCTCCTCATTCTATTGGAAGGGTTTCTTGATGCAGGACGACACGTAGGGTTTAAGCACCTGTCGGCTTTTTCTAGGAGACCCTAAATGCATACGGTGATTAAATTAATTTTTCCAAATTTCAGAACGGGCGCAGTACTTAAGAAATTTTGCAACTTGGGATTTTTTATGAAAGCACAAATCGCTATTTACTTTAAAATTGAATTTTACTTAAATAAAGGTTCAAAATTAAATCCGGGGACGGAAGTTTGCAACTTTCGTTCCGTTCGCCTTGTCATAGCACAACGGAAATCGTGAACTCCAAATACGTTTCCGTTTGGAATTTTTGACGTAGCGTTTGCTAACGTAATTCGGACGAAAACTCAGCAATGAGTCTAATGATCCTAATGAGAAAACTTAGACACATACAAAGGAAGGAGAAGAAACAATTACCCACGGAAGAGGCGTCTTCCGTATTCCGAAGTCGATAGCGATCACGAGAGGAACTCCTCGTCACCTTCGTTCTTCGCTCCGAGGTCGGCCGCTATCGCATACGGGCACCAAGGACTTAAATCACTCTCTCACACAAGGTGGTTCCACGGAATCACTCAACAAAGTAAGGAAAGCCACAAACTAACACACCTAAAATTCACTCGCTCTCACACTCAAGTGGATCCACGTAATCTCAAACGCTCGCGGTGGCTCCACGAAATCTCTAACACGCAACTAAATTCACCTAATTGTTCATAACCTATCTCTACACAGGAAGCACGGCACAGGAGCAGCAATCCTAACACCTAACAGGAGCAGTTCAGTTCTATTCTATTTCCAAAACAGGAAATTAACAAGCAACAGGAAGTACTGTTCATCTTTCTCAACCGAGAAGAACAACAATGGCAGCAACTGCTTTCTTACATTCAACAATAACACCTAATTCCTACAGGAAGCAACAACAACTATAATCTACAGCAATCTTCACCTTCCCTAACACCTACAACTCCCACACGGAGTTTCAATCGCGCCTAGTTCTATCGGGAAGCACACAACAACTTCATCGGAAAAAATCCGGCAAGCACACAATCGATTTCACTATTTCATTCATCACCCCAAAAAACGAAAGTACAAACATCCCCATTTATAGGGTTTCAAAAAACTGAAAATAAAAAAAACTTGCGGAGAGGGTCGTCCATGGCGGAAGCTTGGCGGAGCGGATATGGCGGTAGCAGGCGGTTGCACAACCGCCGGGATTGGAACTTTGAAGAGTGCAGCGTGGTATCGTGGGCAGAAGCCGTGCGGGAGCGCTGATGTCGGAGGAAGTTGCGGTTGAACCCTAGATGTGCGCCATTGATGAACTGGGAAAACTTCCTGCTCTTCGCTGATTTGGGGGAAGAGAACAGTGGATCGGGATGTTGAACAGTTCCAGCCGCTTCTCTTTCACTCCGTCGCTGAACCGGGTGGGGGTTTAACTTTATAAGATCAAAATATATATTTATAATTATATAACAGTTTATATATATATATATATATATATTTATATAAATTTTAACTTATATACATATATATATATATTTATTTATAACCTTATATATATATACATATATTTTCACAAATACAAAACACAATGTGACATTCAGAGTCGATAGTGGTCTGGATGGGTGCGGCGACGTGCACGTTTGCGACGACCTGATGGGCTTGGTCTCCACCAACTCTCCCCCTCTCAAAATCACTCATCTTTGGTGAGTGCTCCGAGCGGTGGTTCGGGAGAAGATCAACATCCATGCCAACGAACCAAAGATCTTGGAAAACCAACATCAATAGTGGGCACTGTCCAATATGTGCTCGGGAACTGTAACAGAATAATCACCTGGTATCCATGCTCAACCTGAAACTGACAGTGAAAACAGAAGGAACTGCGGTGGAAGTGTCAGTAGCGGAATGAAAATCAGGGTGTCCTGAATGTGGCTCTTCACTCCCACTCACCAACCCAGAAGGAACAAATGGAGGAGAAGGCAATGGAAATTCTAAAGACTCATGCGAGTAATCGTAGAATAAAGTCAGATTGGCTACGTTAAAACAGGATTTGCTCCCCAAACGGAAGGCATCTCAAGTTCATACGCGTTTTGCCCAATCCGATTTACTACTCGAAAGGGTCCAGTTCTACAGTAGGCTAACTTCTTTACGGTACCAGAAGGTAACCGTTCCGGATCTAGCCGAACCATAATCAAGTCATTCATTTTAAAATTAGTAGCTCTTTTATGCTTTTAAGTTGAGTTGCATAAAAAATCAATTGTACCATGCAATTTTCCGCTCTAAAAATTATGCAAATCATGCAAATGCAATAAATGAACTACTAATACGACTAACGCCACAATTCGATGGTTTCCGATATCAAGAGCAATTCCTGAGAGAGGTACATGATCAGGAGGCTCAGAGGGTGGATCATAAAAGAATTCATCGCGGGGGCAATGAACACTCAAGTGCAAATCAGAGACATCAGTGATCAGATGTGTCAACATGATGTGTGAACTGTCTCTGAAAGTGCAGGTGACAAGATATAACATCAACGAATCAGTGAGTGCACCCTCAAACTCGACTGTATCACTAAAGATGGAAACATCCCAAATGTACGGTGAACCCATAAGTTTTTCAACTGGGGGTTTGCCCGGAGGGGTATAATAAAATTCGTCGCAAATGCGACGCGTGCAAACGTAGTCTCCAATAACAGACGGAGTGCTCTCAGATAAATGGGCACGAAGTGTGACAACCGTAATAAATGTGCCAAGGGAAAGTGAGGCATCAGGAGGCTCACCAGGTGGGGCATATAAAAACTCATCGTGAAGACGATGATCAACAGGTGGTACATCCCATAACTCATCTAGAGTGCGAGTCACCAGATGGCTACGTTCAAACCCTACTATATGGGTGTCACACTCAAAATAATCTCTCTGAAGCACTATCGACATCAATTGAGACAATGGAGCAGGTATCCATGCCTTAAAATTCGCAAGTGTACTATCCATATAAAGCGCATCTACATAAGGACGAGGCGACTCATCTGGAGGCTCAATAGGAGGGTCATCAAATGACCCATCAGTTGAGTGATGGTCCTCCAGAAATGAACCATCAGAAGGGGTCGTGCTCTCAGATAGGGTAGGGGTGACTACCTCGAGATCACTACTATGCTCTCGGCTCTCTAACGTAATGTCACTCGGTGCAATATCAGGTGTGGTGATGGGACTCGATGTGACATCGGCTGTAGTGATATGACTCGGTGCGCCACTAGGTGAAGTGTGCAAGAAATCTACACTCAAAAGAGAGCTAGTAGATATCGAATCAATGAAGGGTTCACTAAGTGGAGCAGACTCACGTGGGGTTTGACTCCACACATCTTGTATAAGAATCTCAGACAGAATGGGTGATGTCTCCCTGGTGTGGGCAGTGGAATGCTCTTTCTGACCCTTAACGTCTAACATCATGTTTACCTTCGGAACACTAGGAGGATCACTAGGTGTGACGTACTCGTGACGATAGTGGCCTCCATAGGTAGTTCGAGGGTAATCATGATGAGTGTCCCGAACATAATCATGACGTGCTCGTGGATAATCGTGAGTCCACGAACGGGTGGTGGTGGTCGCACATATGCAGTCTCAGATTCCTCATATAAAGGTGACGTGTAGTATCGATAACTAGAGTGATACTGAACTCTATCCTCATAGTATGGTGTCGAAGAGCCACTAGGATCCATGTGGGTACGAGAATAATAACGATGATAGTCATCGTACTGATCGTCTCTAGCATAATGCGAACGTGTTGATGGGTCAACACGATCTCGGGAAGTGGTATACGGTGCTCGAGTATAATCATCGAAGTATCGTAACGATCTCCGTGATGGATCTCTATAGGAGTGAGTGTAATTGTAATCGTGATCCTCATATAGTGGATTTCTCCTAAATGTAGATCTTTCTACATAGTAGTGTGGGACTTCGTGATGTGGTCGAACATAACGCTCATCTCGAATTTGAGGCGGCATTGACACTTGAGGGGGTATTTCTAAGTTATTCACCCTACCTCTAAGGTTTTCTAACCTTTCACGCATCTGACAGGTACTCTCAGTTAATGCCGTCATTTGGTGGGCGAAAGGTAAAAACCACTGGAGTGGTTCGTCCCTTTCGTTCCCTCGGCTATAGGTTATGAACAATTAGGGGAATTTAGTTGCGTGTTAGAGATTTCGTGGAGCCACCGCGAGCGTTTGAGATTACGTGGATCCACTTGAGTGTGAGAGCGAGTGAATTTTAGGTGTGTTAGTTTGTGGCTTTCCTTTGTTGAGTGATTCCGTGGAACCACCTTGTGTGAGAGAGTGATTTAAGTCCTTGGTGCCCGTATGCGATAGCGACCGACCTCAGAGCGAAGAACGAAGGTGACGAGGAGTTTCTCTCGTGATCGTCATCGACTTCGGAATACGGAAGACGCCTCTTCCGTGGGTAATTGTTTCTTTCTCCTTCCTTTGTATGTGTCTAAGTTTTCTCATTAGGATCATTAGACTCATTGCTGGACAAGCTTGTAGATTGCGGCCGACATGTCCGACATGTCGGCCGACGTGTCATTTTTTGGGTGAAATCGCAACGTTACCGCTGCAAATGGAATTTTTTGCGTTTTCCAGAACTGGCGGCCGACATGTCGGACATGTCGGCCCGCTATGGCGGGTTATGGCGGCGCTATATTGCTTCTGGCGTTTTAAAATATTTTAGGCTTATTATTTATATAATTATTTAATTATAAGTTTATAAGTTAATATTAATTATTAATTATATAATTATTTCATTATTTCATTATAAGTTTTAGGGTTAGTATAATATAACTTATAAACTTATTCCTCCTCCCCCGACTCATCATCTTTCGCCTCGGCTTGCCCTAGTCTCTCTCTCGTGCGATTTCTTACTCTCACGACTTCTTTCTCTCTCGCGATTTCTGACTCTCTGGTTTTTTGATTCGCCGGTGATTCTCGACTAGAAGTGTGGTCTGCTTGCTCTCTTGTTCTTTGATTCGCCGGTGATTCTCGACTCTGGTTCTCGACAGCTTTCGTCGGCTGTCTTTCGTCGGCCGTCTTTCTATCGGCACTGGTTCTGGACAGTTTTCCTCTCCTCTCCTCTTCTGTGGCTCGTCCCCTCAGCAGTCAGCACTGTGAGTTTTATCTTTATTTTTAAGTTATAATTAGGGCTTAGTTTTCTCTTCATCCTTCTTCTTCCTTCTCGACTGGCTATTTGGTGCTTTTGGTTTTCCTTCTCGGCCGTTCTCCTTCTATCTTCTGCAGTGTTGCATCTGCTTTTTCTTTAATTTGTTGCATCAGAGATTCAGAGCACACACAAGTGCATATAAGGCACTGGTTCTGGACAGTTTTCCTCTCCTCTTCTGTGGCTCGTCTCCTCAGCACTGTGAGCTTTATCTTTATTTTTAAGTTATAATTAGGGCTTAGTTTTCTTTTCATCCTTCTTCTTTCTCGACTGGCTATTTGGTGCTTTTGGTTTTCCTTCTCGGCCGTTTTCCTTCTTTCTGCTGCAGTGTTGCATCTGCTTTTTCTTTAATCTGCTGCATTAGTGGCTCAGAGCACACTCAAGTGCATATAGGGTATACAAATGTTCAATTGTTGTGTGGTATACAAATTTTACAGTAAATTTACAGTTTTTCTATCTGCTGGACAGTATTCGTAGCAAATTATGATATGCATCTGTCTTATGACAACTTGAATTATGTAATTGTTGTGTGGTAAATTCTTATGAGAGTTGGTTGGCATTGTGACAGTGGTAAATTCTTATGAGAGTTGGCTGGTATTGTGGCATTGTGACATTGTGGTATTGTGATATTGTGGCTATGAAAAAATCCTTATGGCAGTCGATTGGCATTATAGAATTTTGGTTGTGGTCAATCCTTATGGCAGTCGACTGACATTGTGGCATTTTGGAAATGTGGTTGTATCTATTCATAATCCTCTTTTTTTTTCTATTTCTCTATATTTGTCTCTTCCCTTATCCTCTATGATTCTATATTTGCGGCATTGTGACAACATATGATGTGAAAAAAAAATTATTCAGCTATGTTTTCAGACTGATCAATGAACATTGATTAATGATGACATCAATATGACATTTCGAGCTATCGAGCTGTGGCTCAATTATCCCAGCTCATCGAGCTCAAGATCGAGCTGAGCTCGAGTTTCGATATCAGCTGCTGAGCTTTTTGCTTGCATTTTTTTAAAAAAAAAATTTTTTATAATTCGCGAGCCGGCTCGCGAGCTTTTTTGTACTCGAATGAATTCATCAGAAGGTCGAGTCTCGAGCTCATCAGCTTTCGAGCCGGTCAACTCAACCACTTCCCAGTACTTCCTCTGTAGTAGGTCGAGATCCTTGTTGGGCATTTGGGGAGAAGGTGACTCCTAATGATACAAATAGAATACGATGCATATATTGCAAACAAATTGTGAATGGTGGAATTACTCGCTTGAAGCATCACTTAGGGGGGATAAGGGGCAACTTTAAGGCTTGCCCGACGGTACCAGCTGATGTTAAAGAAAAGGTGGAGGGATATTTACACACTGCGCAGGCAACCAAAAAATTTAAGACTGAAAGGTTGCAAACAGCTTTGGAAGAGGTAGTTGTTGGAGATAATGACATAAAAGAAGCTACACAAAGGAGCCTTTATGCAAGCGTAGGTACTAAAGGGCCTATGGATCAATTTGTTCAATCTCAAAGCACCGAGACGAGCAAAATGGTGCAAACCACAATTGATAGCAAGTACAAGAAAAAAGCTAGAGATGATGCGTGCTTGTATATTGCTAGGTGGGCATACGAGACAGGAATTCCCCGTGTATGCTACATCCTTCCAACAGGCGTTGCATGCAGTAGGGCTATGTGGACCAGGGATGAAGGGTCCAACCCCATATGAGATGAGAGAGAAATTCTTGAAGATGGAGGTACAACGGACGAAGGAGATGCTAACAACATTCACTCAAACCTGTAGGGTGCATGGCTGTAGTATTCTTACGGATGCATGGACAGATAGAAAAGGGAGAAGCATCATGAACATAGTGGTGCACACTATTGCTGGGGTGGCATTTTGGCTATCCAAAAATGTATCGTCATCCACACATGATGGAAAATTTATTTATGATTTTGTGGATGAGTCGATTGCCAGCCCGGATGGCCCAAAAGAAGAAAATATTATACAAGTTGTGACAGATAATGCATCCAATAACATGGCGGCATCAAGGTTGATGGCTTTGAAGAGGCCAAGGCTCTTTTGTACTTCATGTGCTACACACACTATCAATTTGCTTCTCCAGGATATTGCTAGATTAAAGCTGTTAGAAAAGCCCATGTAATTAGCCCATTATTGGGCCCATTATTTATTGTTTTCTTTCTTCTCTTCTTTTAGTCCCACATCATGTATAGGATATCTTTTCTCCTTCTCTCCTATATATATGTATTCTCTCTTTGTATTTGAAGACACAAGCAATACATACAAGTTTTGAGCTCCTTCAACATGGTATCAGAGGAAACTGTTCGGGCCATACGGTCTCCCCTTTTCTAACCGCCCGGCCTGTTTCCCCCCCTGTCCGCTTCCCCCCTTGCGGCTTCTCCCTCTACTCGCTCCGGGTAGCGAGTTCGCTTTTCCCTTGCAGTTACTGTATGTGTTAACCGCGGCTTGCCCTCCCGTCTCCTCCTCTCGTGGATCCACCCTTCCTCCGTATATTTATAGCCTTTCTCTTCTCCTCTCCCGTGGGCCCACCCCCTCTCTACCCGCGCTACCCGCTGCCCTCTCTCTTCTCGCCGCGCGGTCTGCATCTCCTTGCCGCTCGAGTATTCCTACTCGCGGCCTCTTTGTTTTCGCGCGGCTTTCCTCTTCTCGCAGTAGCCCGCGTGCCTCTCCGCTTGCGGTCTCTCCTCTTTAATCGCAGCGATCTCCCTTCTCGCTGCGATCTCCCTTCTCGCTGCGATCTCCTGCTCGCCGCTTCTTTCCGCGTCTATCCGCCAAGGCTTATCTCTCTTCCTGTCGCGGTCTCCTGCTATCCGCTCGAGCTCTCCTCGCGGATTGCTCTTCTTCTCTCCCGGCTTGGCTTATCTCTCGCCCGGCTCCTCTTCTCGCCGCGCGATCTGCGTGCCCCCCTCTTGCAGCGGCCTATTTCCCTCTCGCCGCGGTCTGCCTCTCCGACGGTCTCCTTTTCTACCCGCGCGGTTATCATGGGCTCTTCAGTCGATTCAACCGGCCAGCCGGCTACTGCCTCTGATGACCGCCCGCCCTCTCTTCCAGAACTTCGAGATGAACTTCGGATCACCACTATTTCCCTCTCCGGCAAACGGAACTACATTCCGTGGGTGCACTCTGTCCGCCGCGTTCTTCAGGCCAAAGGCCTTGTTCATCATTTGACTCAGGGCCCGCCATCTCCTCTTACCGACGAGTGGCTTCGTAATGACGGTAGAGTTCAGACTTGGCTCCTCAATTCCCTGGAGGGTGAGCCTTACCAAATGGTCATGTACCAGGAGACGGCTCAGGATATGTGGACGGAACTGCACTCCTTATACTCCGGCAAGGATAGCCTTCAGCACCTTTATGATGTTATTACAGAACTTCAAACTCTCGATACTGGCGGGGCTACGGACATGACATCGTTTGTTGCTCGGGTTAAGACTCTTGCGGAGTCCTGGATCAGGCATCAGCCCTCTACTTCTGATCATGCAGTCCAACGGGCACAGAAGGAAGTCGTTTGCATAGCTATGATGCTAGCTCGAGTCCCACCGCATCTTCAGGGTATCCGGACTCATGTCCTTGCTTCCGCGACCACTCCTTCCCTCTCAGATGTGTGTTCTATGGTCCTTCGTGTGCCACCCCCCCTGGAGTCTCCTGTTCCCTCCTCTCCGGCCCTTCTCCAGCAGACCCTTCCTCCCTTACTGTCCACACCGCCCTCTACTCGTGGCGGCCGTTCTGGCTTCCGTGGACGGGGTCGTGGGGGTCGAGGCCATGGCAGGTGTTCATACTGCGGCCGGGACGGCCACACAGATGCGGTCTGCTACAAGAAACACGGTTACCCTCCTCGTCCAGCTGCTGCTGCTGCCACTGATGGCTCCTCCTCCACTGGTACCGACCTTGAGGCCGTTCGCCTCCAACTACAACACCTCCATGGGCTTCTTAGCCCACCGTCGGCGTCTGTTGCCTCCATCTCTCCTGCAGGTATTACTTGTCTTTCCTCTGGTCCGCGTTGGATCTTGGACTCAGGTGTCACTCATCACATCACCTCGTTGCGGCCACAACAGTACTCGGATGCTCCTCATCCGAAGTCTATCACCGTGGCTAATGGTGCGATCGTTCCTGTCTCCGGCTGCGCCGACATCACGCTTGATCCTTCCATCTCTCTTCGCTCGGCTCTTTATGTTCTGAGCTCTCCGTTTAATTTGCTATCTATTGGCCGCCTCACTCATGATATGGATTGCTCAGTAACATTTACTCCCTCTTCTTTTGTGATACAGGATCGACGGACGCGGAGTACCATTGGTAAGGGTCGCTTGCAGAACGGGCTCTACCTCCTCGACGCCTCTTCAACAATCCTATCCTCTGTCTCCTCTGCTGACTGGCATCGCCGTCTTGGGCATGCTCCCCTACCCATCCTTCAAAAGGCTCTGCCTGATGTATCTTTTCATGCTTTTCAGTGTGAGTCATGTATTTATGGCAAACAACCGCGTACTTCTTTTCCTGCCCATTGTACTAGGAGCTCTGCTCCGTTTGATTTGATACACTCCGATGTTTGGGGTCCGTTTAAAATTACTAGTATCTCTGGCTATCGATATTTTATGACTTTCATTGATGATTTTTCCCGCACGACATGGCTGTACTTACTTCATGATCGCTTTGAGATTCCGCGCCTATTTCGTGCTTTTATACAAGAAACTCAAACACAATTCTCCACAACCATCAAAACCTTCCGTACCGACAACGCTCGTGAATACACCGGCCGCGAATTTGCGAATATCTGCGTCGACTTTGGCATCATTCATCAAACCTCATGTGCCTACACCCCACAACAAAATGGAGTTGCCGAGCGAAAGAACCGTCACCTTCTTGACGTTGCCCGCTCCCTCATGCTTCAGATGCATGTTCCAAAGACTTTCTGGAATTTTGCGGTCTCCACGGCTTGTTTTTTAATTAACCGTCTTCCTTCCTCGGTCCTTAACTATGTCACTCCCTTTAGCCTCCTATTCCCCTCCACTCCGGCCTACCCACTAACCCCAAGGGTCTTTGGGTGCACTTGCTTCGTTCACCTCCTGGGTCCATCCGTGGACAAATTGGATCCCAGGGCGGCTAAAACTATCTTCGTCGGTTATTCACGTACTCAGAAGGGCTACCTTTGCTACTCTCCGGTAACCCGGAAGGTCACCATCTCCGCCGATGTTACCTTTTGGGAGGATAAACCGTTCTTCTGCTCCACTTTACCTACCGCGTCACCAACACCCTCTCCACCACTGCCTCGACCCGTCATACCCACTACTCTGCCGATTCTCCTACCTCCCTCTACCTCACCCCCGGCTCCCTCTACCTCAGCCTCTGCTCCCTCTACCTCAGCCCCTGCTCCCTCCAAACCTCCAGTTATCCAAGTTTATACCCGCCGACATCCTCCTCGCTCCGCTACCCCTCTGCAGTCGGCCTCATCCTTGGATACACCGCGCTTGGCCGATCAGGTATCTCCCTCCACCGCTCATCCTCTGGCGAACTATGTCTCTCTGCATCGTCTCTCTCCCCAATTGCATACTCTTGCAACTTCTATTTCCTCCATTTCGGTTCCTAACTCTGTGCAGGAGGCGCTTCAACATCCTGGCTGGAAGGCTGCCATGGAGGAGGAAATGGCGGCTCTCTGGGCCAACCAGACCTGGACTCTTGTCCCTCTTCCTCTCGGACAGTCTCCGGTTGGGTGCAAATGGGTCTTCGTCGTCAAACATGCAGCTGATGGGACTATTGACCGTCTGAAAGCTAGATTGGTCGCCAGGGGCTTCACCCAACAACAAGGACTGGACTATGAGGAAACCTTCTCTCCCGTTGCCAAACTCAACACTGTTCGGGTTCTGATCTCTGTCGTTGTCCATCGCCGATGGCCCCTTCTACAACTCGATATTAAAAATGCCTTCTTAAATGGCGACCTACAGGAAACGGTTTATATGCATCAACCTCCCGGGTTTGAGACCACGGGGGAGTCTCGGGTGTGTCGCCTTAAGAAAGCTCTGTATGGCCTCAAACAGTCACCACGGGCATGGTTTGACCGATTCAGTAAGGCTCTTCGGGAGGTTGGTTTTACTCGCAGTACAGCAGACTTCTCTATGTTCAGTCGCCACCGCACTGCTGGGACGGTACTGCTGTTAGTGTATGTTGATGACATCATAATCACGGGAGATGATTCGAAAGGAATACAGGAGGTCAAACAACATCTTGGTACAGTATTTCAAACAAAGGATCTGGGGCCCCTCCGGTACTTTTTGGGTCTAGAGGTTGCTAGACGGCCAGATGGTCTCGTCCTCTCACAGCGGAAGTATTGTCTCGACCTCCTTCATGACGCAGGTTACTCTGGGTGTAAGCCGATCAATACTCCAATGGATGTGAATCACAAATTATGCACTCAGGCCTCTGATTCAGATCTCTTACTCGAGAATCCTGAGTACTATCGCCGTCTAGTTGACAAATTGATCTACCTCACGGTAACAAGACCGGACATCTCTTTCGCGGTTGGTATAGTTAGCCGGTATATGCATTCCCCGAGAAAATCTCATCTTCACGCCGTGGAACGCATTCTAAGATATCTCAAAATGGCTCCTGGTCAAGGTTTAGTTTACAAACCATCACCTACAGCTCCTACTTTGGTTGCCTACTCAGATGCTGATTACGCTGGGTCTCTTGATGATCGTCGGTCAACAAGTGGTTTCTGCACATATTTTGGAGGACATTTGATTACCTGGCGGAGCAAGAAACAAGCAGTGGTTGCTAGATCATCTGCAGAGGCCGAATATCGGGCAATGGCTTCAGTTGTGTCTGAACTAACTTGGCTGGAAAGTCTTCTTACCGATCTTGGTGTAAGACTTCATTCTCCCGCTCTTCTCTTCTGTGATAGTCAAGCGGTTATACATATTGCCAAGAACCCGGTATTCCATGAGAGGACTAAACATATTGAAGTTGACTGTCATTTCATCCGAGAAAAAGTCCAAATGAAGAAGATCGACCTAAAACATGTTCCCGGGACAGAACAGGTTGCGGATGTGCTCACTAAGGCTCTTCCCAGTTCACTCTTCTATCAGTGCTTGTCCAAGCTTGGTGCGTACGATTTGTACGCTCCAGCTTGCGGGGGAGTGTTAGAAAAGCCCATGTAATTAGCCCATTATTGGGCCCATTATTTATTGTTTTCTTTCTTCTCTTCTTTTAGTCCCACATCATGTATAGGATATCTTCTTTCCTTCTCTCTCCTATATATATGTATTCTCTCTTTGTATTTGAAGACACAAGCAATACATACAAGTTTTGAGCTCCTTCAACAAAAGCAAATAAAAAATGTTATTGCACTTGGACGTCAATTATCAGTGTTTATATATGCTCATACTATCTCCCTTGACATGTTCAGAGAGACTACAAAAGACTTGGAGTCACATGATCTTGTGCGCCCTGGAGTTACCAGATTCGCCACAACATTTCTTTCGTTACAGAGCATCCATGAGAAGAAGAGACAGTTGTGGGAGATGGTTACATCAGCAAGGTGGGATGCTACCAAATTATCTGGCAGTGATGCAGGCAAACAGGTATTTTAGTAGTTTTTTTCAAATATTATTTTTATGATTAATCTGTTTGTACTTTGTAATGTACTAATGTTATCTTGATTCTTGAATTATAGGCTACAACTACAGTTTTGGGTGGTACTTTTTGGGTGAATGTTGAGCTTGCCCTTCTTATATTTTCCCCATTGGTGAAAGTTCTTAGAAGAGCTGATGGAGACGCACCTTCAATGGGATGGTTGTATGGTGAAATGAAGAAGGCTAGAGAGGAGATTGCTGCTGCTCTTGATTTTAAGGAGAGTAAATATCTTCCTATATGAAAGTTGATAGATAGAAGAGTGGAGACTAAGATGAGCAGTCCATTACATCTAACAGGATATTTTCTGAATCCCTTCTTCTACTACCCAAATAGGGAAGAGATAGATGGAGACCCAAAGTTTATGGGTGGGTTTATTGAATGCCTCACTAGAATGTACTCTCATGATCCTTCTATGCAATATGTTATTACTGCTGAGGTTGAAGTTTATCAGCTAGAGTAAGGATTATTTGGCCAGGACATAGCAAAGAGGCAAAAAGAACTATCAGGGTTCAATCCAGGTATATTATGATATTATCTTTCTCTATTTTTCACCAAATAATTGATGTTTTACTTTTTAAATTGACTAGTAAAATAATTTGTTATTTTTCTATAAGCTCATTGGTGGAAGTTCTATGGAATTCAAACTCCAAATTTGAGAACTATGACCATGAGAATCTTAAATTTAACAACTAGTTCCTCCGGTTGTGAAAGGAGTTGGAGCATTTTTGAGATGGTAATTTAGTTACAAGTATAAGTTTTAAGATGATATTTCAAAAATATCATAACAATTTTTAATGTTTATGTTTATTATATTTAGATTCATTCCAAGAAAAGGAATAGACTAGAAAGCCAAAGATTGAATGATCTTGTATTTGTGAAATTTAATTCAAAGTTAAAGTCTAAATATTCTGATCCATCTCGAGACCCATTGTTTGCAAAGAGTATTGATGAAGGAAAGGTTGCTGAGTGGTTAATGGGTCCTGCTGATGATGTTGTAGATGATGATGATGATAATGAAGTGTTTCCTGGAGAAGGGTTGACTTGGTCTCAGATTGGGGACATTGTAGATGCTGATGTGGGTTCTGCTTCTAGGAGAAGTGCAAGGCCGGCTTTAAAGCAGGTATATATGGCAAAATTAAAAGGAAAACGGCCTATGCCGGCGAGGGATGAGGATGAGAGTTCTGAGGAGGACATTGATGATGCATTGATGATTTACACTTCCGAGGATTATCCAACAGATCAAGAAACTTGATATTACTTACGTGAGTTTTATTAAGTTATTTTTTTTATCATGTTTTAATCTTTAATATAGTTTAGTCTTACTCATATGTTCATAGATTGCAGGAAAACAATATATAGATTTATATTAGAGTAGCAGATTTTGTGGAGCAGTGCACTCATATTTTGGGAATAAGGTATAATTATATTTTTAGTTTAATATGATTTTGTGATGTTGTATTACATGATAGAAAGTATGCAATATTGTTTTTTTATTATAAATTAAATAGATGATTGTTAATAGTTTAACTTTCTTATATGAATTTTAGTTTACACTTGATTAGATAAAATAATTACAATTTAATTAATAAATAAAAAAATTATGGAATATACATATATACATAATTATAATATTATAATCCGACATTATGAAATGTCCCCGATATATCCCCCGCAATCCGACATCCGACATAAAAAACCCAAACCGACATGAGCCTGACATCCGACATCTGCAACCTTGTTGCTGTGTTTTCGTCCGAATTTCGTTAGCAAACGCTACGTCAAAAATTCCAAACGGAAACGTATTTGGAGTTCACGATTTCCGTTGTGCTATGACAAGGCGAACGGAACGAAAGTTGCAAACTTCCGTCCCCGGATTTAATTTTGAACCTTTATTTAAGTAAAATTCAATTTTAAAGAAAATAGCGATTTGTGCTTTCATAAAAAATCCCAAGTTGCAAAATTTCTTAAGTACTGCGCCCGCTCTGAAATTTGGAAAAATTAATTTAATCACCGCATGCATTTAGGGTATCCTAGAAAAAGCCGACAGGTGCGTAAATCCTACGCGTCGTCCTGCATAAATTTGGTATCAGAGGGATGTTCCGAAATTTTTCCAAGTTTTAGGATCCGCCCTGCGTAGAATAGTAACCCGTAAATCATTTAAAATTTTTTCAAAAAAAAGTGATTTTTTTTAGCATCATCATTGCATTTGACTTGTGTTCATATGCATCGACGCAGTGATAGAATGCGTCAAGTTGAACGAGGTCAATCGACTACACAGGAAGCACGGCACAGGAGCAGCAATCCTAACACCTAACAGGAGCAGTTCAGTTCTATTCTAATTCCTAAACAGGAAATTAACAAGCAGCCAGGAAGTACTGTTCACCTTTCCCAACCGGGAAGAACAACAATGGCAGCAACTGCTTTCTTACATTCAACAATCACACCTAATTCTTACAGAAAGCAACAACAACTATAATCTACAGCAATCTTCACCTTCCCTAACACCTACAACTCCCACACGGAGTTTCAATCGCGCCTAGTTCTATCGGGAAGCACACAACAACTTCATCGGAAAAAATCCGGCAAGCACACAATCGATTTCACTATTTCATACATCACCCCAAAAAACGAAAGTACAAACATCCCCATTTATAGGGTTTCAAAAAACTGAAAATAAAAAAAACTTGCGGAGAGGGTCGGCCATGGCGGAAGCTTGGCGGAGCGGATATGGCGGTAGCAGGCGGTTGCACAACCGCCGGGGTTGGAACTTTGAAGAGTGCAGCGTGGTATCGTGGGCAGAAGCCGTGCGGGAGCGCTGATGTCGGGGGAAGTTGCGGTTGAATCCTAGATGTGCGCCATTGATGAATCGGGAAAACTTCCTGCTCTTCGCTGATTTGGAGGAAGAGAACAGTGGATCGGGATGTTGAACAGTTCCAGCCGCTTCTCTTTCACTCCGTCGCTGAACCGGGTGGGGGTTTAACTTTATAAGATAAAAATATATATTTATAATTATATAACAGTTTATATATATATATATATATATATATATATATATATTTATATAAATTTTAACTTATATACATATATATATATATAACCTTTATATATATACATATATTTTCACAAATACAAAACACAATGCGACATTCAGAGTCGATAGTGGTCCGGACGGGTGCGGCGACGTGCACTTTTGCGACGACCTGATGGGCTTGGTCTCCACCAACTCTCCCCCTCTCAAAATCACTCATCTCTGGTGAGTGCTCCGAGCGGTGGTTCGGGAGAAGATAAACATCCATGCCAACGAACCAAAGATCTTGGAAAACCAACATCAATAGTGGGCACTGTCCAATATGTGCTCGGGACCTGTAACAGAATAATCACCTGGTATCCATGCTCAACCTGAAACAGATAGTGAAAACAGAAGGAACTGCGGTGGAAGTGTCAGTAGCGGAATGAAAATCAGGGTGTCCTGAATGTGGCTCTTCACTCCCACTCACCAACCCAGAAGAAACAAATGGAGGAGAAGGCAATGGAAATTCTAAAGACTCATGCGAGTAATCGTAGAATAAAGTCATGCGAGTAATCGTAGAATAAAGTCAGATTGGCTACGTTAAAACAGGATTTGCTCCCCAAACGGAAGGCATCTCAAGTTCATACACGTTTTGCCCAATCCGATTTACTACTCGAAAGGGTCCAGTTCTACAGTAGGCTAACTTCTTTACGGTACCAGAAGGTAACCATTCCAAATCTAGCCGAACCATAATCAAGTCATTCATTTTAAAATTAGTAGCTCTTTTATGCTTTTAAGTTGAGTTGCATAAAAAATCAATTGTACCATGCAATTTTCCGCTCTAAAAACTATGTAAATCATGCAAATGCAATAAATGAACTACTAATACAACTAACGCCACAATTCGATGGTTTCCGATATCAAGAGCAATTCCTGAGAGAGGTACATGATCAGGAGGCTCAGAGGGTGGATTATAAAAGAATTCATCGCGGGGGCGATGAACACTCAAGTGCAAATCAGAGAAATCAGTGATCAGATGTGTCAACATGATGTGTGAACTGTCTCTGAAAGTGCAGGTGACAAGATATAACATCAACGAATCAGTGAGTGCACCCTCAAACTCGACTGTATCACTAAAGATGGAAACATCCCAAATGTACGGTGAACCCATAAGTTTTTCAACTGGGGGTTCGCCCGGAGGGGTATAATAAAATTCGTCGCAAATGCGACGCGTGCAAACGTAGTCTCCAATAACAGACGGAGTGCTCTCAGATAAATGGGCACGAAGTGTGACAACCGTAATAAATGTGCCGAGGGAAAGTGAGGCATCAGGAGGCTCACCAGGTGCGGCATATAAAAACTCATCGTGAAGACGATGATCAACAGGTGGTACATCCCATAACTCATCTAGAGTGCGAGTCACCAGATGGCTACGTTCAAACCCTACTATATGGGTGTCACACTCAAAATAATCTCTCTGAAGCACTATCGACATCAATTGAGACAATGGAGCAGGTATCCATGCCTTAAAATTCGCAAGTGTACTATCCATATAAAGCGCATCTACATAAGGACGAGGTGGCTCATCTGGAGGCTCAATAGGAGGGTCATTAAATGACCCATCAGTCAAGTGATGGTCCTCCAGAAATGAACAATCAGAAGGGGTCGTGCTCTCAGATAGGGTAGGGGTGACTACCTCAAGATCACTACTATGCTCTCGGCTCTCTAACGTAATGTCACTCGGTGCAATATCAGGTGTTGTGATGGGACTCGATGTGACATCGGGTGTAGTGATATGACTCGGTGCGCCACTAGGTGAAGTGTGGAAGGAATCTACAATCAAAAGAGATCTAGTAGATATTGAATCAATGAAGGGTTCACTAAGTGGAGCAGACTCACGTGGGGTTTGACTCCACACATCTTGTATAAGAATCTCAGACAAAATGGGTGATGTCTCCCTGGTGTGGGCAGTGGAATGCTCTTTCTGACCCTTAACGTCTAACATCATGTTTACCTTCGGAACACTAGGAGGATCACTAGGTGTGACGTACTCGTGATGATAGTGGCCTCTATAGGTAGTTCGAGGGTAATCATGATGAGTGTCCCCAACATAATCATGACGTGCTCGTGGATAATCGTGAGTCCACGAACGGGTGGTGGTGGTCGCACATATGCAGTCTCAGATTCCTCATATAAAGGTGACGTGTAGTATCGATAACTAGAGTGATACTGAACTCTATCCTCATAGTATGGTGTCGAAGAGCCACTAGGATCCATGTGGGTACGAGAATAATAACGATGATAGTCATCGTACTGATCGTCTCTAGCATAATGCGAACGTGTTGATGGGTCAACACGATCTCGGGAAGTGGTATATGGTGCTCGAGTATAATCATCGAAGTATCGCAACGATCTCCGTGATGGATCTCTATAGGAGTGAGTGTAATTTTAATCGTGATCCTCATATAGTGGATTTCTCCTAAATGTAGATCTTTCTACATAGTAGTGTGGGACTTCGTGACGTGGTCGAACATAACGCTCATCTCGAATTTGAGGCGGCATTGACACTTGAGGGGGTATTTCTAAGTTATTCACCCTACCTCTAAGGTTTTCTAACCTTTCACGCATCTGACAGGTACTCTCAGTTAATGCCGTCATTTAGTGGGCGAAAGGTAAAAACCACTGGAGTGGTTCGTCCCTTTCGTTCCCTCGGCTCGATTGACCTCGTTCAACTTGACGCATTCTATCACTACGTCGATGCATATGAACACAAGTCAAATGCAATGATGATGCTAAAAAAATTCACTTTTTTTTGAAAAAATTTTAAATGATTTACGGGTTCCTATTCTACGCAGGGCGGATCCCAAAACTTGGAAAAATTTCGGAACCTCCCTCTGATACCAAATTGATGCAGGACGACGCGTAGGGTTTACGCACCTGTCGGTTTTTTCTAGGATACCCTAAATGCATGCGGTGATTAAATTAATTTTTCCAAATTTCAGAGCGGGCGCAGTACTTAAGAAATTTTGCAACTTGGGATTTTTTATGAAAGCACAAATCGCTATTTACTTTAAAATTGAATTTTACTTAAATAAAGGTTCAAAATTAAATCCGGGGACGGAAATTTGCAACTTTCGTTCCGTTCCCCTTGTCATAGCACAACGGAAATCGTGAACTCCAAATACATTTCCGTTTGGAATTTTTGACGTAGCGTTTGCTAACGAAATTTGGACGAACACACAGCAATGAGTCTAATGATCCTAATGAGAAAACTTAGACACATACAAAGGAAGGAGAAAGAAACAATTACCCACGGAAGAGGCGTTTTCCGTATTCCGAAGTCGATGGCGATCACGCGAGGAACACCTCGTCACCTTCGTTCTTCGCTCTGAGGTCGGCCGCTATCGCATACGGGAACCAAGGACTTAAATCACTCTCTCACACAAGGTGGTTCCACGGAATCACTCAACAAAGTAAGGAAAGCCACAAACTAACACACCTAAAATTCACTCGCTCTCACACTCAAGTGGATCCACGTAATCTCAAACGCTCGCGGTGGCTCCACGAAATCTCTAACACGCAACTAAATTCACCTAATTGTTCATAACCTATCTCTACACAGGAAGCACGGCACAGGAGCAGCAATCCTAACACCTAACAGGAGCAGTTCAGTTCTATTCTAATTCCTAAACAGGAAATTAACAAGCAGCCAGGAAGTACTGTTCATCTTTCTCAACCGGGAAGAACAACAATGACAGCAACTGCTTTCTTACATTCAACAATCACACCTAATTCCTACAGGAAGCAACAACAACTATAATCTACAGCAATCTTCACCTTCCCTAACACCTACAACTCCCACACGGAGTTTCAATCGCGCCTAGTTCTATCGGGAAGCACACAACAACTTCATCGGAAAAAATCCGGCAAGCACACAATCGATTTCACTATTTCATTCATCACCCCCAAAAAACGAAAGTACAAACATCCCCATTTATAGGGTTTCAAAAAACTGAAGAAAAAAAACTTGCGGAGAGGGTCGGCCATGGCGGAAGCTTGGCGGAGCGGATATGGCGGTGGCAGGCGGTTGCAGAACCGTCGGGGTTGGAACATTGAAGAGTGCAACGTGGTATCGTGGGCAGAAGCCGTGCGGGAGCGCTGATGTCGGGGGAAGTTGCGGTTGAACCCTAGATGTGCGCCATTGATTAACCGGGAAAACTTCCTGCTCTTCGCTGATTTGGGGGAAGAGAACAGTGGATCGGGATGCTGAACAGTTCCAGCCGCTTCTCTTTCACTCCGTCGCTGAACCGGGTGGGGGTTTAACTTTATAAGATAAAAATATATATTTATAAATATATAACAGTTTATATATATATAAATAAATATATATATATATATTTATATAAATTTTAACTTATATACATATATATATATATATATATATATATATTTATAACCTTATATATATACATATATTTTCACAAATACAAAACACAATGCGACATTCAGGGCCGATAGTGGTCCGAACGGGTGCGGCGACGTGCACTTTTGCGACGATCTGATGGGCTTGGTCTCCACCACTTCTTCTGTAACAGTTCTGTTAAGAGGTCTAGCTATGCACCCATATCCCTTAATAATCTTTTATAATATCCTGTGAACCCAAGGAACCCCCTCAACTGCTACTGTGATGCTAGTGTTGGCCAAGATTTCATGTCCTCCAACTTCATGGGATCTGCAGCAACAGCTTGGGCGATATAATATGGCCCAGATAGTCTATTTGAGAGACCCCAAATAAACACTTGCCCCTCTTAACAAATAGCTTCTCTTTACTTAGTACTTAGAAGGTGAGCTCCAGGTGCTTAAGGTGCTCTTCCCAGTTCTTACCATAGACTAATATGTCATCAAAAAATACGAGAATAAATTTTTTGAGGTAATCATGGAATACCTGGTTCATGAGGGTTTGAAAAGTGGTTGGGGCATTAGTTAAACCAAATGACATAACTAGGAACTCATAGCGTCCTTCATGAGATCTAAAAGTTGTCTTCTCAATATCCTGGGGTGCCATTCTCACTTGGTGATAGCCGGCTCTCAAATCCAATTTGGAGATTGTTGAACGGTGCAACTCCTCCAGCAATTCTTCTATGACTGGTATGGGGAAATTATCTCTTACTGCATTAGCATTCAACTTCCTGTAATCAATGCACATCCTCCACGAGCCATCTTTTTTTTTAACTAACACAATTGGAGATGAGAAGAAGCTTTTACTGCGTCTGATGATCCCTTCCTTCAGTTTCTCCTATGAGTTTTTTTATCTCTAACTTTTATAAATATGGATATCTGTAGGGTTTGGAATTGGAATGTATAGTTGGGTCTTTGACTATGATACGATGGTCGTGACTCCTGGGAGGGGGCAGACCCTGGGGGGCTTCAAAAAGTGTGTGATACTTATCGAATAGTCCCTGCAGATCCTCCATACGGGAATTACAATTGCTCCTAGAATACTGCCTTGTAAATTATTAACAGACGAGGGTATTTGCACACTGATATTCTCATCATGATGCAGCCAACACACACTCAGCATTGCACACTGCGCTGGTTTCTGCATCAGCTTGGTCATTTTCTTTTTGTTGATAATGCACTCCCCACATTTTTGCTCCCCTGCAGTGATACTTTCTTCCCTCCCCATTGGAATTCCATGTGTAAATTGAGGATGTCCCAATTGATAGCCCCCAATATAATTAGCCATTGCACCCCAAGAACTACATCACAACCTCCTAGAGGGAGCACTAGCATGTCTGCTTCAAAAGTAATCCCATGCATTATTCATTGGAAATTTGCATACATTTTTGTACTTGCTAACCGGTTTTCATCAGCTACTGCTACCTTGAATGTAAGAATGGATGTTGTGGGGCATTATAATTGGGATGTTGTTGTCTCATCCATGAAGTTATGAGTACTCCCAGTATCAATCAAGATGAAAATTTAATGACCCTTATAGGAGCTGGTCACCCACATTGTGTGGAAATCTATGATGCCAGTGAGTGCATGCATAGACACGTGGGGTAATGAAAGGGTCTAGGCATTGCTTCTCCTCTTCACTCTCTTCTTCCCCCCTCTTCTCCTCTTCTTCCTCTTCTTCCTCTATCATTTTAACTTCTAAAACATATTGTTGGGTGGAATTCCCACACTTGTGCCCCTCGAAATATTTCTGGTCACACCAGAAACAAAGACCCTTGATGCGGTTTTCATCCATCTCCTTGGGTGATAATCTTTTGGTTGTTTTGGATGGCAAGGGCCAGCTGGAACTGGTGGTAGGAGCCCGGAAGGGCTTCCTGTTGCCTTCCAAAGTCGTGCTCACAGAAGTAGACCCCTGATGATGAGAACCATGTTGGCCGCCCAGATTATATTTTTGTTCTAAGATTCTAGCAAGGGCATACACTTTATGAAGGGTTGGGGGCATGAACATTCTTACTGCCAAGGATATATTGTTGTGCAGGCCCGTGAGAAACAAGCTAATTGCATACTCCTCTAAAATAATTAATTTGTTGCGTTGGAATTCAAATTCATCAAGGTAACTTTGCACCGTGGAGGTATGTTTCAGTTCCTTGATTTCACTCAAGGGGTCATCAAAGAGAGTGGGAGAAAACCTCTCGTGAATGGCCATGGAGAATTCTTCCCAATCCAAATCCATATTTAAAACTATAGATTTTGCACAAATCTGATACCATGTTAAGGCTTTATCTTCCAGGTTTACTACTGCAACCTTCACCTTCATTGCAGCAGGTGTACCATCAACTTCAAAGAATTGCTTGCAACGAAAGATCTAGTCTCTTACTGCATCCCTAGCAAAACGAGGGAAGTCAAATCTGGCTCCCCTGGTCGGCATGGTATACACTTCTTGAGATGGCATAGCCCTGTTGTCGTCAACAATTTCAGGAGTTGTGCCACTGCGTGCTCCACCCGTTGAAAAATTTGCAAACATCTCTTTCAAATCATTTATGGCATTAGTTTGATGTTGTTCCATCTCCTGCAGAGCGGTCCTCCACTTTTCTTCTCCAAGTTGTTGCATCCTCTCCTTCAGCATTTCAACGTCTCACCGGATATCAGAGTTCCTGGTGTTGTGATCCGCCATTGACAACACTTCCAAGGCTCGGAAAGAGCTTTGATACTACTTGATACACTACTAATTTCCTGCACAGGTGAGCAATTAAGGGAAAGAAGGGAGTCGACGGCGCATTGTAGATTCCAAGCGGCAAGGTAAGAAGATGACAGGTAAGTTCACAATTCACACCAACATACATACATAATCATTCCCTACTCATAGAAGAGATTTATATATGGTACAGGCGGAAACTTGCGGTTAGTAACTGTTCCCGCTGTTACTTACCGCCAACAGTGTTTTAAAAGTTCAAATTTTAAAAGACTTAACAGTTACACATAATTAACTTCATAACAATGTGATACTCGGCCCCACCCAAACTGTCCACTTGCAGCCATATACAGGCTATTTCCCATCTGGGCTGGTCTCCTCCATTGCGGATCACGCCGATCTCCTCGACCTGCAGTAACCCCAGCAATTTAATTGGCTGTGAGGACTTGTTTTGGGTATTTCATTTCATTTTTTATTATTAAATATTGATGTGGTTATCTTTCTCTTTAAATATTACCTGTGTGGGTTTGTCTTGTGCTCATTACTTGCAACTACATATTCGTTTGCGGTCTCTAATTTGCCCCTCCAGAACGGAGGTCGCCCAAACTAGTTCACCTTGAAATATTTGCGCTGCTTACAATGATTCAAATTAAGTTTATTATGATTTGCATAGCTATGTTATTTCATATAGATTCATAAGCCTGGATCACATGGTCATGTATCGAAGTCTTGTGCCATTTTGACGGTTCTATGGCGATTGCTAGACTGTTGTCAATGAAAAGACGTGTTAATTGGGGCACACAGGCGTGTGCTAAGGTCCTATCAATCAATTTTTGCACGAAATGGTATATAAACTCTTGGCCGTTCTGTCTTATGTGCGAAAAATTTGGAAGCTGTTCTGAGGCTTTTTGATTTCTTCTATTTTCCTAAATTTGTCAATCTGTCTATAATCGCCTCTATTTTTGATAGTGAAATCTCACTTCGGTTTCCCGTGGGCGTAACCCATCTTAGGTAAACCACGTAAATCTGTATCACATGTGATTGTTTAGTTTCTATTTTGTTTTATATTTTACTCAAATTTGGCAATAAACTGGTATCAAAGCTAGGTTGGTTTCTCGTTCGGCTGAGATCTGTTCATCAGGTTTGTAGTTAGAAGAATGATGGCAAACAACAAGATGAAGATTGAAAAGTTCACAGGGAAGAACAGTTTGTCTCTGACATATCAAGACGCGCACGCTATTGAAGTAACATGGTATCTAGTCGTCACTTTCAAGAAAAAAAACCTGAATCTATGGAAGATTCAAAATATAAACAACAAGATGAAAAGGCGCACACAACAATATTGTTATGTATTGAGGATCAAGTTACTTACGAGGTAGCAAACGAATAGGCGGCCACCAATCTATGGTTAAAGTTGGAAAGTCTCAACATGACAAAAATCTCTAACCAATAAATTGTTGTTGAAACAACGTATGCTCACTATCCAAATGAAGGAAAGTGTAATTCTGAAGGAGCAACTTGAAAATTTGAATTCCATTCTTATGAATCTGAAAAACATGGATGTTAAAGTCGAAGATGAAGATGTATCCCTAATTCTGTTAGTATCTCTATCTCCTTCATATGAAAAATTTGTCAATTGCTTTGACGTTGGTAGAGATACTATCACTCTTGATGAGGTCTGTTCTAGTCTTCATTACAAAGAAATTCAACATTAGACTTCTGGAAATAGTACAAAAAAAGTAGTTGGTGTAACGCCCCCAAAACCCTCTTGCTTAGGAGAGTGTTAGGGTCCGAAGGAGCCTAAGGTCATCTCGCGTGTTTTGGGGATTGTTTGGAGGCGTTTCAGAGAGTCTCCAGGATGGTCGTACATTTTGAGCCATGCACGGGCGTATGCCATAAAAACGTACGGTCGTGCGTGTGCCCACAGAAAAAACAATGTTATATCGTTTTACGCACGGTCGTGCATTTTAAGAACACACAATCGTGCATTTTAAAAATGCACGGTCGTGCGATCGGGTTCGTGATCAACTTTAGGCATGAATTTTGAGTCGTTTGATCTATTTTCATAAGATCGTACAGTGGGGATCATGTACGGGGGATATTAGGTCGACAATGAAATGTTGAGAGGCTCACTTTAGTGCATTCTTTCTTTCTCAGAGGGTTGAGGGAGAGGAGAGCTAGGAGGACGAAGGAGGGATACCGTCATTGAAGGAGCTTCCGAGCTTCGAATCTCGAGCTGATCCAGATCCGCGAAGAGGAGTCCATTATGGTTGATTCCATTTGTTCCTTTCATCGTTCCATGACACCAAATCGAGTTCCAAGGGTAACGATCTTTCTCTTCGGTCTTAGGATGTTGAATGTCCATTTTGTTCTTTGATTTGCTTGCATATGAAGAGTCTCCTCTATTAATTAGTGGAGGGCATGACCTCCATTGGTTCTCTAGAACCCCTGGTCAATTGTCTCTTGTCCCCGGCATGAAATGCAATTAGAAATCCGGCAATCATTACAGATTTAGACATGGTGTGTGAAATCTATCCGTGGTTATAGGACAAGATTGGTGATGTTTTGAATAATGTTACATTTAGGGTTGTCCTAGATGCATGCTATAAAATGACTCAGTGAAATACGTCATATTGATTGTGGGGTTTGGGAATATGGAAACCCTTGGTATTCCTATCAAAAGCAGTTGTGGCCCCCTATTTTGCACGTGGATGTTACCACGTCACGAGTCTTACCTTTGTAGTAATTGATGTTTGTCGACCGTGAAGTGAGAATGTGCTTGTGGTAGAACTAAAACTTTCACCGCATTGCATAATGGAGTTGACTTGAACCTCCTACGTCGGGGTGCGCATACGGAGCCTATATCCTCTTGTGTGAACTAGATGTGTAGTATGATATTATTTGATGCACATGCAAAGCCTATATTCTCTCGTGTGGATTAGTGTGTAGTATGATGGTTGTGTAGTGTTAGTGGACGTTAAACACTTCCAAGCTGAAGCAAAGCCCCACCCACATTGTGTAGTCGATCACGGTGAATTGAGCAATAAGCATAAGCTGATCGAACTTGTGCCATGCAGTTCAGAGCTAAGTATTCTCCTCTTGTATGTTGATGGATCATGGTATTTACGCCTTGTGTGCATGAAATTGTGTGGTCTTGAGTACCCACGAATGTGATGTTATTGAATGATGATATACTAGCTTCAAATATTATTCCTTAGGAGGTTGTGGGGAACCTTTGGGGGGAACCAAACTATCATCATGTGCATACCTAGGCTCTCCATTTTATATCCTCAACCCATAAGATTTATTGAACTTGAAATTTTACCTTGTGGTTGTGTAGCATAGTCACACTTTCATTCTTTTTGATATATATTGCTTATTGTGTCATACTTGCATGTGAGTGGTGTCCCACCTGGAGTCTGCTAGGATGGTGTGGGGGGGGGGGGGGAATCGTTATACAGTTTGTGGTTAACTCATAGCTGACCTTCGTTTACCTTTTATTTATGGTTGGAGCAGATGTCGTCAAACATAGTGTGAATTAGAGAGCATAAAGCCTAAAGCTAAGTTGCCAAAGAATGCCACATTTCTTTTTGTTGCTTTCTTTTATTAGTTTGAGTATTGTTTGTTGTATTGATATTATTATGGTGATGTAAGATCTTAAGGCCAAAACTATGTTGACACGTTCCTTTAGTAAATGTTGACTATTTATGTTTGGATTTTAATCAAAGCTTCCACTAGTGTTTATATGCTCAAAGTAGGTTATTTATCTGTTTATCGTCTTTCAATATCTAGCTTGTGTGTGTGTGTGATATGTCGTGGGGTCCTAGCTGGACTCATGTAATATTGTTTCTACAAGAAGGGCGTTACAAATTGGTATTGGACTTTAGGGCGTCGATCCGTAGTCTTTAGGTTCATGGACACCCTTTTAAGGAGTGGAGTGCACATATAGTGCATAAACCTAAAATGGATAGTTTTCAAGATGAATGCCCACTTAGGAATTAAAAATACTCTTTTATGCAAAACCTGAGCATTCCATGATTGATGTTTTGTTAATTTTCAGTCACTAAATTATGTGTTTCTCGATTATAGGTAAATAGGAGTGGAGCGGGGCATTCTTGACCTCGTAACACTAATGAAAGAAGTGTTTTTATTGATGCTCATGTGATCCATCCTTATGCAGAAATGATTAGTTTGGTCACAGAAGCGGTGTTTGCTATGCTCAATGCACAACTTGGAAGGCTTGGACAACTTCGTACTCCGGATGTGGCTTCAGTATTGGTTGTCATAGTTGATCATATAGCTGAGTTGTGAGCACGTTGCCAACAATTGATGCACTTTCTAAACTTCAATCCTCCGTCTTTCTCAGGAACTAAATCCCCAACAGAACCCGAGGACTGATTGTCATAAATAAAAATGACTTTGACAACAACAGATACTGATGAAGTGAAGAAGGTCACCTTGGCTACCTTCCTATTGATTGGGGGAGGCAATACTTTGGTGGGAGGAAGAGGCAGTGCACAAGTATGGTGGGCGACAACTTACTGAAATCTCGATAGGAAACTTCTCTGAGTCGTTCCTTCGAAGTTATATTACCTCCGCCTAGCACATCGCATTGCAAAACCAATTCCTATGTCTGACTCGGGGAGATCACACTATAGATGAGTACATTCATGAGTTCACCACGCTTGTTCGCTATGCAAGGATGATGTTAGAAGATGAGGAAACCAAGACAAACAAATTTTATGAAGGACCGCGTGATTACTTAAGGTTGCTACTTGCGGATCCAATGTCGTTTGATTTCCACGTCCTAGTGCAGACCTCCAGATCTTTGGAAATGGACAGAGAGAGTCCAATGCAAGAAAGGCTTCAATACTAAGAAGTCAGACTTCAAGGCGCCGATCTCTCAAGTGAAGTCCGAGTTTAGGAGGCATAAGAAGAAATCAAGGTTTGCGTAGATGGCTACGTCTTATGTTTCTGGAGCCACGACTGCACGAGGACCTTTAACCTGCTATACTTTGTGGGATGGTGGGGCATATGGGTCGGGCATGTGTAACAACCCCCCCTTTTTATAATAATAATAATAATAATAATAAAATAAAATCTAACCTAACCCCCTCTCCTACCTAACCCGGGCAGCCCCCCCTTCTTTTAATCCCGCAAACCGCAGCCGTCTCCCGCATTCCGCAAGACGCGACCCGCTCAGCGCCAACTCCTGCTCCCTGCGGCTCTCCCGATCCCGTCGCCTGGTATCGACATCGCCTCCTCCTCCTGCTCCAGCCGCCGCCGCCTCCTCTTGCTTCTCCAGTCGTGGACGCCGACGGCTGCTCCTTCTGCCGTGGCCGACGTCTTCGCCTCTTCCTCCTGTCATGGCCGACAGGAGCTCTACCCCCTCCAGTAGCCGCTGCATCCTGTTCTTCTCGCCACCTGGTTGCCGGCAGCCGCCTCCTCCCTCCATGGCCGCCGCTTGTTCTGCCTTGTCCGACCAGAAATCCTCCTCTTCAAGCCGTGAGCCTTCTCTCCTAGGGCAGCAGCCTCGGACTTGCCTCCGCTTCCTCCGGCAGTGGCTCCCGCTACTCTTTGGCTGAGATTTGTGGCAAGGAACACCTAGGGTTTCTCCCTTTTCCGCTTTGAGCTCGGATTTTAGCCTCCTTGGGTAAGAATTCAGATTTGTTTGAGGTTGCTCGTTTAATTTTTGGCTCCAAAATTGTGTAGAATTTGTGATCCTTGATTTTTGTCCCTCGTAACCATCAACTATTGTGTATTGTGTTCTCCAGCTTCGTTCGTCACACCCATTGACGGTTCGTGAAGGATCCCTCTCCAAATTAGGGTTTCCCCTAACCCAAGCATCGTCAAGTCTCCGCTTTTGCGTAGTATCTCTTGTCCCCTCACTCATGAGGGAGGTAAATTTCTTAGCCCTCCCTTGATTTAGTTATGTATCGTTTAATTGCTTGTGCTAGCATTTTGGATCCCTGCCATGTTTTTTTATCAAATATTGTCTGTGATTGTTCCTGAACAGGTCCAGTCAGGATTTCTGTTTTCGCTTGCGCGCTTAGCCGCCGCCAGTTTCAGCCTCTTTCAGGCAAGTAGAGATCTCTCTCTCCCTTGCAAATCATTGAATTTCAATTATTAGGTCTGTTCTAAGAATTGAGCGAATGTGACTCCATAACTCAAGTTCTCTTTTGACGCGTTCACGAACTCTAATCTTGTACAATTGTATCGCTAAATTTGCATCCGGTCTCGACATGATACGAATCTCCTAAATCATGAATCTTTGAAGTCATTAATGTCATACACAATCAGTGAAGGGTAGTGTCCAATTGATGTGACGCCTCGACTCGAGTTTCCGCTTGACTGGCAACGGAAACCAACAAATGGCCATAGCAAGCTCAACTATTTTGATAAGCCTTGCGTTCAGACTTGCATCAGAATCACGTGCATCAAATAAAACACTTCCACTTTCCACTGATTACCGCTAATGACATCTCTTGATCCGTTTAAAAGTTATACTCCAGAGTAGTATAATAAACTAACTTGTTATGACCTTAACCCCTCGAACTCGCAAGAGTCAAAACTCACTGTTTGATTCCTGCTGTGTCGTCAAATTTGGTTTCTGATGTATGTCTGGTTTCTGATGTATGTCTGGTTTCTGATGTATGTCTGGTTTCTGATGTATGTCTGGTTTCTGATGTCTGTCTGGTTTCTGATGTCTGTCTGATTGTAAGACCTGAGTAAAAACTTATTTCCAATCTGATCTCTCTCGTTGACGTGAATCTGTTTCACGATCTGAAATTTCCTCTCATAATGTTGTCTTAAAATATAAAATGATAAATAATCTAGCACGAAACTTGAAAACAAATCCGTGGTTGTAAGCAAATCCTTGAACTGTAGCGTCTAACAGGGCATCTGTCTGCTGCCATGGTAACGGCAAGCAGGATTACGTTTCCGACAAGACTTGCAATCTGATCGTGAGCCATGTGCGCCCGCTATAGTACCTACGCCCTTCATCGATCACAGCTTACAACATATTACATGAATGATGTTATGCTACGCTTTCGGAGTAGTATAATACATTAACTTGTTCTGTTTAGCTCTTTTGTTTGTTTGTCTGCTTTGGTAGCATCGCTTCATGGGAAACTGGTACACTCATGTTTTTCTGCTCACCCTGTTTATTTCAATGTTCTGAGGCTTTTCCTTTCTGTTTTGGAATTGCCTTAGTGTTCGTGCAGCGCCGCCAGGTACTCGAGCCCGATCTGCTTCAAGTTTCAGGTTCTATGTTTACATTTCTTTTACTATCAATTAATTCTTTTATGTAATAATTGCAATCAGCCATTTTCTCTGGTATCATGGACAACTGCTAGGCAATTTAAATATTTATGTACTAGAATCTGAAATTAACGCATGTGCACCCTCTGTTGAATCATAACTGCATGAGAACTATAGTAGTAACTCGGAAAACATGAATTTTTACAAAGTACATGTGCATCAAAACTCTTTTCACTGATGAATTTAAAAGCTTCCGCATAAAAATCAAGCTATTTTACTCAATAGTAACTATTTTCAGTATTTTTCTGCATCCGCCTTAGCAGGCATGGATTTCTTTCCGCCTATGCCTGTGGCATCACGGCCCGCCCGAAGCGCACTCTGACTCCTGTCGAGACGGGTCGTGACAGTATGTCGGAGTGGTCCTCAGAAGACAGAGAGTCGAGCGATGGAGCACACTTGTACGACATGTCCGAGCAATGCAGAGAAATGGATTGTTATGCAGTCTTCTGCATCCCAATATCCTCCGACCCAACCGAGCGTTTACTCCTTTGGCCATCAAGAGACCATTCATGTGTGATTGCATATTTATAATTAGACTGTCGTGATATTTAACTATTCGATGAGAGCGCACTTCGACACTGGAGCATCACACACTTTTTTGTCCGAGGACTTCCTTGTGTGTATCAGAGTGTCGTCTTCTTTTGCACAATAATAGATTGGAGGAAGTACTCCCAAATGGGTACCAGATGAACACAGATAGGTGACGTTATATTTATTACCACTGTCAGAATTTGATGTGATCTTTGACATGGAATGACTCTCGAAGTAGCTAGCGTACATAGATTGCAATCTGAAGGAGGTCACTCTGGGTAAGAACACTAACGGCAAGATCACGTTCCATGATCTGAGAAGAGCGAGCAAGATGTTGATGTCTATTCTTCAAGGGGTCAAGGTGGTTCGGAAAGGCGTAGATTTATTATTCACAATATTGGAGGCTTTGGAATGCAAGCCCAGTCTGAGTGAGGTTCCGACAGTAGAGGAATTTGCGAACGTATTTCATAATGAGCTCCTCGGGGCTCCTTATCAGCGAGAGATTGATTTTTGTATTGAGCTAGTGTCGGGTACTAATCCTATGTCACGTTAACCATACTGTATATCACTAATAGAAATGGCAAAGCTAAAAGTTCAACTACAAGAATTACTGGACTAAAGCTATGCACAACCAAGTTCTTCCCCATGTGGTGCACCATTCCTGTTTGTGAAAAGGACATGAGCTTGCGTCTATGTATATACTACCACGAACTAAACAAGTTGATGAAGAAAAACAAATATTCGATCCCGCAAATTGATGATGTGTTCGATCAGCTAGTCTGGTCGACTTTGTACTCAAAATTGGACATGAAGTCCAATTACTACTAGTTGAAGATTATGGAATGTGACATTTCTAAAATAGCATTTAGTACCCACAATAGGCACTATGAGTTCACCATAATGTTGTACGACATCTTTAATGCACCGTCGGTATTCATTAATATGATGAATAGAACTTTTCAGGAGTATTTAGAGCGATTTGTTATCGTATTCATCCATGACATATTGGTTTACTCGGTGTCTGAGGAGCATGCAAATCACCTATGCATAGTTTTTAGCATACTGAGGAGGAATAAGTTATACACCAAGTTCTCCAAGTATGAGTTTTTCCTATCATAAGTGACATGCCTTTGTCATATGATTAGTGAAGAGGGTATCGTAGTGGATCTGTCAAAGATAATGGCTGCCCGAGAAAGACATGTGCTGAAAAACATGGTAGAAGTTTGAAGCTTTTTGAGATTTGTCGACTACTACATGAACTTCATGGAGAGCTTCTCTAGGATCTCACTTTCTCTCACCACATTGACTAGGAAGGAGCAAAAGTTTATTTGAAAGCTAGAGTGCGCATGAGCTTTTGAGGAGTTAAAGAGTCAACTGACCACGACACCAATTTTGTGTTCACCGTACGGGTTAGAAGGAAACGAAGTTTATTATGACGCCTCAGGGAGCGGCTTGGGTTATGTGTTATGTCAATTTCGAAAAGTGATTGCTTATGATTCGCGTCAGTTGAAGATGTATGAGAGAAACTATCTGGTCCCCAACCTAGAGTTAGCGACCATGGAGTTCGCTTTGAAGTTATGGCAACATAACTTGTATGATGTAAAGATTGACATCTTTACTGACCATAAGATCCCGAAGTACCTGCTAAATCAGAAGGAGTTGAATATATGACAAAGAAGACAGATATAGTTTCTTAGGGACTACACCTTCGACATCAATTACATTCCTGGGAAGGGTAATGTAGTTGTAAATGCATTGAGCCAATGGGCTCCAGCGCAAGCTAGTTAGATTGCAGTGCATGATGAGTGGCTAATCCGCGACTTGGAGGTGCTTTAGATCATATGTGTTGATAGGAGTACGATAGTTACACCATGCTTGAACTGTACGGAGGTCCAATATGTCATTGCCGACCGTGTCCTATAGGCTTTAGAGCTTGATAAGAGTGTAAAATGCTATGTAACGAAGACTATAGAAGGGTCCAATATTGAGTTTTCCTTTGAAGATGGTCTTCTTTTGAAGGATAGCAGATTGTGCATCCCTAGTTTTAGAAAACTTTTGGATGAATTGATATACGAAGCTCACTTCACCAAATACTATATTCATCCAAGAAGCACAAAGATGTACATGGATTTGAAGAAGTTGTTCTGTCGGCCGGGCAGGAAGAAAGACATTGCCCTCTACATAGCAAAGTGTTACACTTGTGCACTTGTGAAGGCCAAGTGTCAATGGGTCGATGGGTTCCATAAATCTTTGTCGATTCTGGAGTGAAAGTTTGATGGCATATCAATGAACTTTGTGCATGCATTGGCAAGGACGCGGCAGGGCAAGAAAGCCATTTGGGTAGTTGTTCATCATTTCAAAAAAGTGTCACACTGCATTTTAAACCAGAAGAGAAACTCTATAGAGAAGATAGCAAAGTCATATGTTGACAATATAGTACGATCGCACAGTGTTCATTGTAGCATCGTGAGTGATCGAGATGAGCATTTACCTCGAATGATTGGAGGTTTATTCATCACATATTGGTACCAAGCTAAAGTTTATAATGACTTTTCATCAACAAATAGATGGGCAGACCGAGAGGACCAACATGACTATGGAGGATATGCTCTGGATGCATGCCTTGAACTTTGGAAAGAGATGGAAAGATCACCTCTATATTATAGAATTCACTAACAACAGCTACCAAGCAAGCAATCAGATTGTGCCCTTCGAGAACCTATATGGTAGTAAGTGACATACGCCTTTGGATTGGACAGAAACAGATGACACAAATTTGATGAAGCTAAAAGACATCAAAGAGAAAAATACGATGATTCAAGCGATATACGAGAGACTACAAATTGTCCAGGATAGGCAAACAAAGTACTATAATGCTAAACACTAGAACTTAGAGTTTGTCGTTTGCGATTGGGTTTATTTGAAGTTCAAACCGTTCAAGGGTGTATCAAGAATCTGACGCTTGAAAAAGCTAAGTCTGAGGTACTTAAGACCGTTTGAGATCACAAAGTGTATCGGTGATGCTGCTTATAGGTTTTCTCTTTCTACAGATGTTAGTTGTAAATATGGCACATATTCAATATATTGGTATTGAGAAAGGACGAGCAAGAGCTTACTTAGATTGTTGCAGCCGACAAGGTGTCGGTTGATGGTGCATGGGCTATCGACTAAAGTCAAGCTCATTCACATAGAATACACTAAAAACCAGCATTTACGCAACAAATCAATAAAGATGACTAAATTTCATTGAGACAATTGCGGATTAGAGGAGCTCTCTTAGGTGCGAGAGAAAAACATGCTCAAGGAGTGCTCTTAGTTCTTTACGCGGGTATGAAATGTTTTATTACATTTTCTATTCTTAAATTTCAGGATGAAATTCTTTTAAGGTGGGTGGGTGGGGGTGGGGGTTGTAATGCCCCAAAACCCTCTTAATTTTGAGAAAAGGACCTTAAATTTGCCCCACGCATTTTGGGGACTATTCAGATGTTTTCTGAAGATTTTCTTGGTTGGTCGTACTTTTTTAACCACGCACCGGCACATGCCTTAAAATGCACAATAGAGTGCACGGTCGTGTATTTGCCCACCAAAAAATGTTATTCTATCGTTTT
This sequence comes from Platanthera zijinensis, assembly GCA_039513925.1. Classification (NCBI taxonomy): domain Eukaryota; kingdom Viridiplantae; phylum Streptophyta; class Magnoliopsida; order Asparagales; family Orchidaceae; genus Platanthera; species Platanthera zijinensis. The sequence goes on along the minus strand of CM077080.1, from coordinate 221,864,501 downwards.
ATGCACGGTTGAGCATTTTCAAAATGCATGGTCGTGCGATCGGGGCCATGATCAACTTCAGGCCCAAATTATAAGATATTCGATCTATTTTCTTAAGATTGGACGATGAAGATCATGTGAGGGGTTATTAGGTCAGATTGTGCTATTGAGAGACTTATTCCAACCCACTATTTTCATCTCCAAGGGTTGAGAAAGAGGAGAACTGTCAGTAGGAAGATGTAGGATATCCTGCCATTGAAGGAGCTCAGAAGGTCTGAATCTCGAACCGATTTCAAAACCGCAGAGAGGAGTACATTGTGGTTGATTCCATTCATTCCTTTCATCGTTCCATGGCGCCAAAGCGATTTCTAACAGTAACGATTTTTCACTCCGGTCTTAGAATGTTGAATGTCCATTTTATTCCTTGATTTTGCTTGCAAATGAAGAGTCTTCTCCACTAATTAGTGGAGGGCATGACCTTAATTGGTTAGTTAGAACCCCGGGTCAATTATGATTGTCCCCGACATGAAATGCATTTATAAATCCAATAATCTTTGCGGATATATGCATTGTGTGTGAAGCCTACCTATGGTCGTACCCCCGGATCGGCGAAGCTTTGAATGACGATGCATTTAGGGTTGTCCTAGTATGCGTGTTGGAGAATGACTCCCAGAAATATGTCATATTAATTGCGGGGTTTGGGAATATGGAAACTCTTAGTGTTCTTCTTGAAAGCCCTAAGTCCGTGGCCTCCTATTTGGCACGTAGATGTCACCACGTCACGAATCCTACCTTTGTAGTAGTTGATGTCCGCTGACTGTGAAGTGAGAATGCGCTTGTGGTAGAACTCAAACCTCTACAACATTGCATAATGGAGTTGAGTTAGACCTCCTATGTCGGGGTGCACTTACGAAGCTAATGTCCTCTAGTGTGGACTAGGCGCGCAGTATAATATTATTTGATGTGCATGCAATGCATATGCCCTCTCGTGGAGATTGGTTGTGTAGCGTTAGTGTATGTTAAACGTTTACGGGTCGAGGTAGAGCTGCACCCGCATCGTGCACTCAATTATGATGACTTGTGTAATGAACATAAGTTGAACCGAACCCATTTCACATAGTTCATCATGAGGAATTCTCCTCTTGTATACTGATGGATCATGGTTTAGGCTGGGGTTTGACGTGGTCGATCAGACAAGCGAATGCTCAAACGAAATTTTGGGACTCTAGGTCCTAGGTTAATGAAAACACTCATATTGGAGTCGACCTTGTCCTATTAACCGAGTTCTTGGTGTTTCTGCCTTGTGTGCATGAAATCGTGTGGTTGTGAGTACCCACTAATGCGAAATTATTGAATGATGATATGTTAGCTTCATACTTTATTTCTTAGGCGGTTTTAGGTAACCTTCAGGTGAACCAAACCATCATCATGTGTATACTTATGTCCTCCTTTTTATATGCTCAACCTAGAAGATTAATTGTGCTTTGAACTTCACCTTGTGTAGCTTAGTCACACTTTCTTTATTTTTGCTATATATTGCTTTTTGCATTGTACTTGTAAGTGAAAGGTGTCCTGCCCTGAAGTTCGCTAGGATGGCCAGGGATCATTACGCGGTTTGTGGTCAGCTCATAGTCGATTCTCGTTTACCTCTTTTTTTTGTTGGTGTAGGTGTCGTTGAGCATAGTGGGAAATAGCGGTCATAAAGCCCAAAGTCGAGTTGCCAAAGAAAGCTACATTTCTTTTTGTTGCTTTCTTTAATTAGCCATCTAGTGAGCTGATTTTTGTAATAGTTCTGTTTGTTATATTAATACTATTATGGTGATGTAAAACCTTAAAGACAAAACTATGTTGAAACATTCCTTTAGTAAATGTGGACTATTCATGTTTAGTTTTTAATTAAAGCTTCAGATAGTGTTTACATGCTCTAAAAAAGTTATTTCTCTGTTTATTATCTTTTAATATCTAGTTTTTGTGTGCAATATGTCGTGGGGGCCCTGAAAGACCCATGTTATATTGTTTGTATAAGCACGGTGTTACAGTTGGACTGTCAGTCACGAATTCTGACAAGTCATGGAATCTACCAGAAAAGAGTAATGAAAAGGAAAAAGGAAGATCCAAATCCAAAGATCGATGTTGACGTCTCAATCCACAGGATATCTATAATTAATGCAAAGAACCGGATCACTGAAAATATGAGTGTCCTAAGAAGAAACAAAAAGCCTCGGTGGTTGTTGTTGCATAAGATGACTCAGGCACTTAAGCAAATATGGTACTCTCTGTAGATGATCATGTACACACAATGGATCAATGGTTTTGAATTCAAGTTGTTCTTTTCACATGTGTCCTAACAAGGATAGGTTTTACACATATAAAGAAATTGATGGTAGAAATGCCACCATGCAAGATAGTTATCATTGGTTCAGTTTGGATCATAATGCATGATGAAATCATTAGAATACAGATAGAGGTTTGACACATCCCTGATCTGAAAAAAACCTAATCTTTTTAGGTAATATTGATTTAAAGGGCTCCAAAAATAGTTGTGAAGGTGAAGTCCTACAAATCACTAAAGGAGCATCGGTGATAATGAAAGGACTAAAGCAATATACCATGTTTATCCTACATGGGGCGATAGTTACAGGTATATTAGTTGCAGTATTAGTTGCAGAGAAATCAGATTCAAATATAACCAAGTTGTGTCCTATGCAGCTTGGACATGTTGGTGAAAAGGGGATGGTGATTCTGAGTAAGCAAGGGTTATTGGGTGGTCAAAAAGTATCTACTTTGGGTTCTGTGAACATTGCATTTTCTACAAGCAACGACATATTTGGTTTTGAAAAGCGGTGCACAAAACCAAAACTACTCTTGATTAAAAAAACCAAAACTACTCTTTGAGGTCGTGAACCTTAGTAGCAACGCCTTCCTCAGTTCCTTGAAAGAACTGATGGAGCGCGACGATAACTTATAAAACCATTAACTGGCTTTTCCATCGAAGATGGCTACAAGTAAATTGCATTTGAGCCCATCCGAGAGAGGTTGGAGGGACGTCGTGGAAACCCAACTTGAGCAGACTACATTACAATATGACCAACAAGGAGGGGGGTGGGGGGCAGATTTTTGCTCCTCCATATAGTCAGGCTCTTCAAAGTTCAAGGATTTGCCCGGATAGGTCGCCACGGTTCTTCCAAAGAAATCTTTGCATTCGGTCGCGAACACGCCGCGCTCCGGGAACTTGGGGCGTTCTCTGCTCATGAGTGGCTGGCTCGTGTGGGAACAAAGTTTCCAGGGGTGGTAAATCCCTGCACACTAGACGAGTGACCATCTCGAGTAGGAGATTGAACTTCTAGTTTAATTCTTCCCTGGTGACCACACCATCTTTAGAGGGGTTAGAATTGTTTAGGGTTTAGGGTGCATCCTTCATAGTTACCGGGTTTTTGGCAATTTGCATTCCCGAAAATATCACTTTTGGCACTTTGCACCCAAAATTTAAAAAATTGCACTTTACACCCCATTCTCATATTCTCGGCACTTTGCACCCTAGGCCTTTGAATTCAGCTCTCATAAATTACCCTTGCTATGGTGCAAAGTGCCAAGAATATGATAATGGGGGTGCAAAGTGCAATATTTAAACATTTGGGATGCAAAGTGCCAAAAGTAGTATTTTTGGGGGTGCAAAGTGCCAAAAATGCCAAAGTTAGCAGTCAACTAATTAATCACTTTAATTCAGGGCTGAAAGCTTATTCTATTAAGCAGGTAGAAGCTGTGCAGAGATTCTAAAGAATATGTACAGTTTTCTAGAGATAATAAAAATGAAATCTGAACATGAATACAGTAGTTCTCTTAAAAAATATTGAAACTCTTAACTCTATTAAAGCTGTTATAATTAACGGACTTTTTAGAACAAAAGCAGACAATTTGTCCGACTGTAAATATCACTACCTTATGATAGTGATAATAGACTTAATGGCGTTCTTTAATTAACAGGAAATCTTACATAAGGCGCAGTACGAATGATTAAAAGGGAAAAATGAATCAACGAATTGAAGAGGAAGAGAGAGGCACCATGGCGAGAAGGAGATTTCTGGGGGTGTGATATTGCTCCCAATCTCTCTCCTCCGCGAACAGCTGGAGCTTCCGAGAGAGCTCTTTGAGTCCCACGTCCTTCTTCTCCAGCAGCAGCCCTTCCAGCTTCTCTGCTCCTTCCATTCTCTCTCTCAAAATGTTTTCTTGAACGGGAGTGGGAGGAGAGACACCTTTACTTCCGGCTGCTTTATAATTTAGGAATAATGAAAAGTGTTTCTTTTAATAAAGTAAATAAATGTATATATGGGAATAGAGGAGTGCTCTACTGCCTCTACAGCACTGTGCATTGCACCATTCAATGGATGTCAGTGCATCATCACTTGCACCGAGATGCGTGGTAAGATGAATGCACTCACAATCGTTGGATGTTCTGCACTGCACGGTGCAATACAGCACACCTCCTGCTTCCTGTATATATAATATGTTCATTTTGAGCGCACGTGATATGAGGGAAAGCAAATTATACCGGTACATTAAGTGAAATTATTTGATCCATATATTAGGAAAAAAATTTGGTCCCTCATTGAACTTAGAGGAAGATCTCTTGGAAATTTGACAGTGCGATCATTGATCTAACCGCCAGCGAAATTCGTGTTTTAAAAAAAAATTCAGAAAAAGATATCCGATCAAATTTTAAAAGGCACGATATCCGGTCGGATTTTTTTAAAAAACAAATTTTTATTGAAAAAATAAAATCTTAAAATGATGATAAAAATATTCTAATTAACAATTTATAATTTATTTTAGAAAAAAATATTTTTTAGTTGAGTTAAAAATTAAATTTTCTGTGCCCGAGCGGACCTTCCTATAGGTCTGCCGAGTGGAGCAAAAAAAATTCCCCATATATCTTGGGTAATTATATTTGTAAACCCTAAATATAATTAATTAATACAATATAACCTTTAAAAACATCTATTTGTAGTCCCTTTTCTCCTATCTGAATCCCTTCTGATCTAGCAGGCTCATCCTTTTTTTGTTGGGATTTTCGGTCGCGGAAGCGTAATCCCCAAAAATAATTAAATACAGAGTCGCATGAAAATACATAATTCACATAATTTTTTTAGCTCAATAAAATTAATAAGTACTCAAATTAAGAGATGTAAATTCAAAATTAAAATAGAGTGCAGAAGAACTCGGACTACAAAAATCCGCATGGTAATATGAGCTTGACTGAAATTTGTAAAATTGACGCATAAGTTTGTACCAGAACGATTCTTCATCATCGTCAGACAATCAACTACCCCACCACTATCTAGGTGAGATCCAAGTCAGGACTTGACCTTGTCATGAACGTGCAGCCTGCTAACTTCACTACTTGTGTACAACCACCACCGCCTACGTGCATGCAACCATCAAGCACCACACATCTTTCCCGCATCCTGCAAATCTGATGCCTTGCCACAACTCGCACGCTTTCGCTCTTCGTTGATGATGTATCCGCAATCGGATGTCGATATCCACCGTCGCCTTCGGTCGTGCACTACCGCTCTCCTTTTCAAGGTGTTACCTCTCTTTGGTTTACCTTTTGGTGCATCCTTGATAGCTTGCCTTGCTCTCCTTTTATAGAGTCATTTCATATGACTTAGCCTATTTCCAAGAAGTTTCCTTGCATGTTCTCATTTAAAACACATGGGCGGCTTGAAGAAAAGTATGCATTGGCTGCTGGTAGGTAGGGAAGGTGAAACACGTGGGTTTGAAAATTTAAAACCAACTCAACAATTTCCACCTTTGTTTGAATTTCAAATACCACATTCAGCACACTGTACCATCTACAAAAAACATTATCTGAACAAAACATCAATCTGCACAAAGCACCATCTCGTGCCCGAGGCATCAACCGACTTGTCACAAGTCGAACTTATTCTCTGCTCTAGTTCACTTATAGGATGTCAACGCACTCAGAAAGCAAAAGATGACTCGTCGAACCTGAGTAACAGAAGGGCGATCCACTATACCATCTAAATTATCCATCATGTCACCCGCAGAAATCACGGGCGTACCACTCACAACCGTCAAAATTTCTCTTCTCGCTGCAAAGTTGCAGCCACTCGAGTCCAAACTGCACAAAGATATCATATTTTTATGCAGCTTGGGGCACCAGATATACCATCTCAATCTTGCACACCACCTTATCATGCATTTATATAGCCACCATCCCTGTGTATGTAACCTCACAATCTGTGTCGTTGCCCAAATAGACCGACTCAATCATCACCTCCAGAAAATTGAACATCATTGCATCTGAGTATATGTGTTGCGATGCACTAGAATCTAATATTCATCTATTACTAGAGTCATCATGACTCTCAATGATGGTATAAAGACCATCACTCTACTTCTTGATCTATCATCACCACACCCACATCCTACACATCTCCAGAACTCTGTGCATATTGCGGGCAATTTCTTCTGATATGACCGCTTTGTATACAGTGGTAACAAACAACTCCCTTCTTCGATATTGGCTAAGTCTGTTCACCCATCGATCACCTGTTGAATGTACTCTTGCATCCATCTAATGACAAAATATGCTCAGCCCTAGGAGTGGGGTCCTTCAGCATCTGATTGGACAATTATACCGATGTGACCTACTCCAGCCCCACTATATCCTTCTCATACATGAGCGTAGTCACCATGTGTTTAAAGGATGGTGGGTGCGAGGTAAAAAGTAATATGACCATATCTTCTTCCTTCATTTTCGCACCAACCACATGTAATTGATTTAGAAGGTCGTTGAACACATTAAAGTGCTCCTGCAGGTTACCACCCTCATACGTCTTCATCTCATACGCTCATTATTTCAACAACCCTTGTGGTCAACGACTTGACCAGATACAATCTCTCAAGCTTCTCCCAAAGATTGATTGCAGACTTCTAGATGTCAATGTTAAATAGCACTTTGTTATCATCGCACATCTTGAGGGTGCTAGTAGCATGCTCATCCAAGTCAATCTACTCCTCATCTTTCAGTTCAGTAGTCAATTTTTTCATCCCCGCAAAACCTATATCAGCACCTGCTCAACTAACATATCTTTAATGCAAATTTGTTTGTCACCCTCAAGCTTATCTCTTTTTATCTCTCTATAACTATAATGAGAGGCGGTCTGTTGCCCTCGAGTTCTCTAAAACTCTTATAACCGCGAAATACAGTGAATATTTGGTCGGAACCGACCTGGCCTATTGGGAAAAACTCTAAGATTTAACTCCATAATTTATTTCTAAGTGATTTTATATCATAGGTTAATCATCCATGTTATATAGTGAGGATAATTTGGTCACTAGAAGTCCTAGGAAGTCAGTTAGAGTCAAGGTTAGAAAAAGGCAAGCTGAAATCAAGAAGAAAATCAGTTAAGGCATATTTGCGTCGATTTGAAATCAATGCAATGTTGACTAAAGTCAATGTATCTTCGACTGGAATTCGATGTTTTCTCTAAAGTAAAGTCGACACATCTTCAAAGCAAAAGTCGACGCATATGTCGATAAAGAATTGACGTAATATCAAATTCTCAATTATGATTACAAAGATTTATTCTAAGGTAGAAGTCGACACATCATCAGTCAGCACTCGATGTAGCGTTGGATACTCTCTAGAAATGAAATTTTAGAGGCTTTTATTCCATAGTTATTTGAAGATGATGATTATAGAATCTATTCATATTTGAAGAAATGTTAGATGAATTGTCCAGGAAAGATATTTCTATAAAATTACTGAAGGAATATATGGAAGAGATTTGAAGGGATGAACGAGATTTCTAAAGACATTTTTAGAAGGTCTGTCTTAGAGATTATTTCATTTCTTCTAAAGGCAATCATCTAGAGGAAAGAATTCAAAATTCTCTAGGGATTCATATACACAATTTTCAAACAGAAGAATATAGTAATATATATGCAGAACATCATATCATTTTGAGACGCAACAGACATCTCTTCTTCTTCATCTCCTCTCTCTACTACAGATTTCTAATACAGTGGATCAAAAAGCTTATAATCTTTGCCTCTTTTCTACCAAGGATTCATCAATACAAAAGATCTAGTCCACTGAAATGCCCAAAAATCGTCAGATAAATTGTTGGAGGATTCATACAAGACCATTTCTACAACTTCTCTTTTCATTCTTTCTCTTTCACTCCTCTTTTGTGAAAAGAGTTTTTAGAATCTCACTTTAAAGGATTCAGTTGTGTTGGTAAGATCACTCTTTCAAAATATCAAGTTGTGTGATTCTTAGAGTCTCATTATCAAAAAACTCAATCACTAGCTCTAAGAGTGTACTTACCAAAAGACTCAGACACTAAGATAGTGGATTCCTACAAAAGTTATAGAAGAGTGGATGTACCTAAATTTTGGGGAATCACTATAGCTTTTGTGGCATCTATGATGTGGCTCTTTTTTGTGTTTTTCTTTTTTTATTTTTTTCATTAATTTTGTTATGAATAACTTAGTTCTTGTTGTTTAATTTATAGATGTTATATAAATCTGATTTATATTTTGTGTAAATAATTTTAAATCTCTATTCACCTCCCCTCATCTAGAGAATTATCAGAGGTATAATTATTCTCTTTCAATTGATATCAGATGGAGGTTGATTAGAAAATATTAACACATTGATCAAAAGTATCTATAAGTTATAATTTCATAACTACTAGTATATAAATCAATTTTCAAAAATTAGTTGAAATAATTTTAAAGGTTTGCATCTATAAGACCTCCATTATGTAATCTTGAAAATTTTACATTCTTAAAGCCGGAATTAAGCTATACATGAAATTTATTGATGAAAATATTTTTAATTCTATTCTTACAGGACCTGATATGTGTGACGTCGCATAAATTGTTCATGTGTGTGTGTATATATATATATATATTTATGTGCTTCTTACTAATGTGTTGATGTTGTAATAATAAGAAAGTTAGACTAAATTAAAAGATGGACCGATATTTGTGAAGAAAGGCTGGATTGACTGGAGGATTTTACCGGCTGGGGGAAGTGGTGACTGATTCTAGGAGGTCAAATTGAAGCGTGTTACGATATTAAGAAGCAACGCATGTTAAAAGGCATATATTGAACCCATAACTCATTTCCTTCTCTCCTAGTTAAGACCGACAGAAGGCAAGCCCGTGGAACTGCTACTCAACGTCGATCGCACCTGTCACCCCAAATCTCTTCTGATTTCCTCGATTTTTCTTCCTAGAGCAAGGTAATCTCTTCCTCTCAAATCCTTTTGAGTTTTGTGTGAATTGGAGACTTTGTTTGTTAGGGTTAAAAGTTTTAGGTTAACCTAAAAACTCTTCAGTTTACTTAAGCTTTCTCTTTTTGAGTTTCAGAAGATTATTAGCGCTTATGTGGTTATGTTCTTGAAATTTTTTGAAAATTCTAGATGGAGAAATATTATGTACACCCTAATTTCAGTTATCTAGTTTCTCTAAAGGGTTATTGAGGGTGAATTCTCTGTGTAATATGAAATTAAGGCAAAAACCCTTTGCCTCTATATTAGGATAGTCAACAATAATGCATGATTGAGGTCAAAACTTCATTTCTTGAACCCTAACATGTTTCCCTACTTATGATGAGCTTGATATAAGGGTGACCATTATGTTTGCACCATAGAAATTATCAATTGATCGACTCATTATGATATTTTCCTTAGGACATGAATTCTCAAGGTAGAGAAAGAGGAAATGAGCTACAAAAGGAGAAGGGCAAAGAGAAAGTAGAGGGACTTGAGCTGCACAAGGAAAAAGGCAAGGAGAAAGTAGGGCTGTGTTCTTACTTATTTCTTATTATTTGCAAATTATGTTGTTTTTCATATTTTATATGACTCACAATGTGCTCGTATAGAACATGAAATGAATAAAATAACAATTTGCTAATAGGTCAACTCAAAATAATGAATCAACTAAGAAAAAAATTTTGATACGTAAAGAAAAATAAACACATGAAAATTAAAGAATAAAAGCAGACATAACACCTAAAGTCAATGGGCTAGATGAAGCGTTAACCCAAATCGGTAGGTGGGGAGAATGACCTTCCGTCATGAATAAAAATCGTGTGAGTTAAGGGCACGAATAGTAATATGCATGTGTAAGATAAGGCCACAAAAACATATTACTTCATAAACGTGTGAGATAAGGACACATAATGAATTCACGAAACACTAAAGTACACTTCATATGACCCATGCATGAAAGTGAATTAAGACAAACATAAGTCAAAAGAAGGAACATGAATAAAAGGTACGTATAAATGAAAGAAAAGACCTATGCAAGGCAATAAGAATTTATATGATTAAAAGATTTAATAGGTGAAAAAGAAAGAATTCACATAGTCCTTTGACTAATTAGAAAATAAAACTAAATAGGTCAAGGAAGAGTTCCAGCCACCAGTAGTCAGCGTCGTCTATGTACTCCTCGTCATGAGAAGAGGTATCGTCTTTGGATTGAAGTTTCAACAGCAGTGGTGGGAGTCCTGGAGGATCACAGGTCGAGGTGTAGTGACCCAGAGTGTCCTTATGATATATTTCAATTTTATTTTATGTAGTGTTTGTAGTACTACTTCTGACACATATGTCTGTATATATTAGTCATATGTTTTCACTCAGTCATGTTGCATGTATAGTTTTGATAAGTCCCTTTTGATGTATGTATAAAGCTACCGGTGATATGTACAGTGTTGGTAAGCCCGCATGATATATATAAAGGGCTACCTATGATCTTGTGGTAAAATTTTAAATGAAATGAAATGGTTCTATTTTGTTATGACATTTTTACATCTCGTACTCTATCACATATTGTTTTATTATGAATGTTCTTATCTTGCCTAATATAGAATGCTTATGCTAAATTGTAGCGGTTTTTGTCAGAGGGCCATTATAATTAATTGGTATTAGAGCTAGGTTATGAACTTTGGGGTGATATTAGTACATTAAGAAAATGTGCTATGACAAATAATACCGCTTTGCAACATAACATTTTAAGATAGTTCCCAATTCCTGAATCTAACTTCAGTATTTCAGGAACTTTCCCAAACATATATGAGTAGAAGATAAAGGGAAGCACTAGAAAGGGAAAAAATGATGACAGAAGAAAGCTATAGTTTCGGAAGTTCAAACCCTCCCTTAGCAGAGGTTATGAAAGCTTTGACGGAGGCCATTCGAATGGGTAATGCTGCATCATAACCAACTCATGAAGCAACATATATACAATTAAAGCAATTCTTAGATATGAGGTCGCCAATCTTTCATGGTGGTGTAACACCAATGGAGACAGAAGACTGGATTAAGAAGATTGAGGTAATTTTTCAGGCAATGAGATGTCCATATAATCGGCGGATTGAATTAGTTACCTTCCTTCTGGAGGGAGAGGCTAGTAGATGGTGGGACAGTTTGAAACAAGGAAAATTTTACTGACATTTGATAACTGATATTCTGTGGGATGAGTTTCTGGATTAATTCCTCGATTGGTTTGTGCCGTCATTCGAGAAACGAATTCTTCAAGAGAAATTCCTTCATTTAATTCAAAGAAATCAATCAGTGGTTCAATATGAAATTGAGTTTACTCAGTTGACATATTATGCAAGTGACATAAGCCCCAATGAATGAGAACGTTGTTTCTGCTTTTAGCTAGGTCTACGGGAAGATGCTAGGGTACATCTGATTTCCCAGTGAATTAAATGGTATAATGAGTTGGTGGATACAACAAAGTTAATCGAAAAAGATGTGGAGAGCTCACCGAGGAAAATTGAAGTTCAGCAGAAGAGGTTGCCAAAAGAACAGAGTAAAGCCTTCTCGGGGAAAAGTGGAGGCTCAAAATGGGAGAAGTTTAAAAGGGGTCCTCCGTTGCCAACCCTCGCAACAAGTGGTACTACTAGCTATCCCATATGTGGGAAATGTGGAAAAGCTCATCCAAGAGAATGTCTAAAAGGAACAGGGACATGTTTCCTCGGGCATTTGAAGCATGAAGGCCCCTTGTGGAAGGCAGAAGCTGGAAAGAATGCAAGAGGAGGTCCAAGTCAAACAACAACTCTATATTATTCAGACAAAGGAAAAGGCATTGAATTTGTAGCGTCAAGATTCGTCTTGCAGCCCAGGGAGGAAAGGCAAGTGCAACCAAGAGTTTTCAATCTTAACCAACATGAGGCAAAAACACACGATGCAATGATAGAAGGAATGATTTATGTTCATAATCATATTATGAAGGTACTATATTCGACACCGGAGCTAGGCACTCCTTCATAGCTTCAGTGACAGTGAAACGTTTAAATATGGAACCTTATCAGTCTCATAATGATATAAAAGTCATAATGCCCAACAATATAGAGATGAATACAAGGTTTAGATATACGGTGTGGCTAACAATTTATAATCAACCAGTCGAAGCAGATGTTGCCATTCTACCCCTATCCGAATTTGATATTATTTTTGTAACACCCCTATCCGTCGCATAACATATAGCAGTAGGTCCGGTCGGGGCCCGACGTCATATACCGCAGACAGACCGAAAGGTTACAGAATGAAACCATTCTTCCAATCACACGTCCTACACAGAGTACATTCTAGCGGAAACAATTTAATATGTTGCAAAGAAAGAACCCAGCCAAAAGCATGAATGTCCACTAACAAACCCAAAAAGGAATGAACGTACAAATACACCAAGTACTGGGCCTTATGGCCTTACAAAAGTTTACTTACATAAAATGTGTCTTCCATACAATGGCATGCAGGCCGGTCACACATGAGAATGAAGTAAACAATACATTTCGGCCTTCGAGGGCTAGCACTGCAACAAGGCTTTAGCCCACTATTTGCCACTCAGCTCCGCATCACCTGCAAGCAACAATTCACCGCAACAGTGACAAACAAAAGCAACGGTCAGCTAAAGCTGACCAAATTATAACGACCCCACCCCCTTATTGGGGTGGCGGTGCTCCTTCCCTGCAGTGCATTAGTATAATCCAACGATTAAAATGAAAGTACAGTATTTGCACAATACACCATAGGTGCAGGCCCGCGACCACACACCTCGTGCTCTCAGGGCACTTACTCGGTGAACTCGGTGAAAATCCGTGGTCTCACCACCGCCTCTAGGACGGCAAACCTTGTGAGCATTTTGGTCTTTCCGGCCTAATCCTAAGACCCTCCATCTATGCCAACGGTAAGTGTCATGTACTTTAGGTCTCTTTAACCGAATGACACAGAGCGAGTACAGTTCCGCCTAACCCGTTGCTCACACCGCAACGTGAATTTAAGCCATATGCGCGGGTCAAGCTTCCTCGAATCCCAAAACGATTACACAAATTTTACATAACCCAGTTATGTACAAGTTGGCTCCCAGGCCACCAAGTTGGCAGAATTATGCTTCTGCCCAGTTTTCAGGGTGCACCTTGGAGTTAATCCCCAAGATTCCCTGATGCAATCTACCGCGTAAAAACCCCGAAAACAACTATCGGCACGGAGTCTTCTCCGACCATTCATGCATAATGAAACATCACTGATCCAGACCAACTTGTTCGGGTAGGCTTCACACACCATGTCTATGTCCGTACTTCGATTCCGGACTCTACATGCAAAACAACGGGGACTATTCATGTCTACCCGAAGGAACATCTCAAACTCACGTCATACTCACGAGAGTGGGCTTCCTATGTAAAAAGGAAAGGGGACTTCACATGTCCAAGAAGAGAATCGTTACCCTAACATTTCTCTTCGGCGCCATGACGATCTAGTCCGATGGAAAGCACCGTATCGGCCTCGCCTTCGCGGATCTGGGCTCGAAACGAGAATCGGAGCTCCGAGGCTCCACCGGCGGCCGGAGTTGACCTCCTCCTTCCTCCTAGCTCTCCCCTCTCTCTAAGCTTTTAGAAAGAGAATGGTGAAGATGGAATAAGGGTTTGAAACCCTATTCCCGACTTAAAACCCAACCAGGACAGCCCTCAGCCCTTGGATCCCTTTTGAAAGAAATGAACGACCATGATTTTCCCTAAAAATAATATTTCTGGGCCGAACACGGCTTGCGACACGCCCGTGTCCAAGGCCGTGTTCCACACTCACCGTAAACTAGGAAATCCAGAATAGGACACGACCTGTGACACGGCTTGGGACACGCCCGTGTCACCCATGGACACGCCCGTATCATGGGTCGTATACCCCAATCGGCACTGGAACCGTCACGTCCTGAATGAGACACGGGCTTAGACACACCTGTGTCAAACTTGACACGCCCGTGTCAACCAGTACACGCCCGTGTTCCGTGCCGTGCTACACGATACACACAGGACCCAAAATTTCCAGAAGAGGACACGCCCATATGACACGCTCGTGTCACAGGCCGTGTGCCTGATACGTCCTGGGACACGCCCGTGTCCCAGGCCGTGTTCCCAGCCCTCAACAATCGTCGACCTCGCCTCGACGACCCGAGCACGACACGTCCATGTGACACGCCCGTGTCACAGGCCGTGTTCACCTTACCAAGTTCCAAACTTGGCTCAAACGCTGTCCGTTCCTCTTTTGAGTTTCGGGGCGTTAAAATTCTCTCCCTCTTAAAAGAATTTCATCCACGAAATTACCGAAAGGAAAGGATACACAAAACGAAAATGGTACCTGAGTGGAATAACTTTGGGTACTCCTCAAGCATGGTATGCTCTCGCTCCCACGAGAGCTCCTCCAGCCCACAATTGTCCCAACGGACCTTTACCATCCTGATCTCCTTGTTACGAAGTCGCTTGACTTCAGAGTCCTCAATACGAACGGGCTTGACCCTTGTCGTCAACCCTTCATCCACCAGTATTTGATCAACCGCGATCACCTGCGAAGGCTCTTGCACCGCCTTCCACCACGCTTATATTTGGAATACATCGTGTAGATCACTCAACCCCACCGATAGCTTTAGACGATAAGCTGCTTCACCAATCCGCTCCAGGATCTCAAATGGTCCAAGGTACCTCGGGCTCAGCTTCTTCAAGCGTCGTACCCGTGAAACACCCTTGAACGACTTTATATTCAAATACACTCAGTCGCAAAAAGCGAACTCAACGTTCCGATGCTTGGCATTATAGTATTTGGCATGTCTATCCTGAGCGATCAGCAAACGCTCTCGAATGGTTCGTACCAATGAAGTGGCGCTTTCCACCTCTTTCTTTTTGTACAACCTCGCCTCACCCGTTTCCAACCACGACAACGGCGCGCGACATTTTCTACCAGATAGGGCCTCGAAGGGCGCCATTTGAATGCTCGCTTGGTAGCTGTTGTTGTACGCAAACTCCACCAAATACAGATGATCTTCCCACTGCTTCCCTAAATCTAGGACGCGCACGTGAAGCATGTCCTCCATTGTCCTGTTAACTCTCTCAGTTTGAACATTCATCTGCAGATGAAAGGCTGTGCTGAACCTCAGCTTAGTTCCCAGCATTTGCTGCACTAACCTCCAGTCATTGGACGTAAACCACCCATCTCTATCACTCACGATGCTGCGGGGCACACCGTGTAGTCTAACAATGTTATCACCACAAAGCTTTGCCAGTTTCTCCACCGAATCATCCTTCCTATTCGTAATGAAGTGCGACACTTTTGTCAACCAATCTACGATCATCCAGATGACGTCATTTCCCTTCTACGACCTTGGCAATCCATGCACAAAGTCCATTGAGATATCGTCGAACTTCCACTCCGGAATAGGCAAAGACTTCAAGAAACCCCCTGGCTTTTGGCACTCTGCCTTCACTAAGGTGCAAGTCTGACATTTCGCCACATATAGTGCCACATCCTTCTTGAGTCCTGGCCAGCAAAACAACTTCTTCAGATCTCGGTACATCTTTGTGCTCCCTGGGTGAATCGAGTACTTGGTATGATGAGCCTCGTACATCAACTCCACCCGTAAATTACTCACGTTTGAGACGCACAAACGACTGTCCTTCCTTAGCAGTCCATCTTCAACTGTAAATTGGGAATTTGACCCATCCGAAACCGCCTCCATGATTTGCTTCATTCTGCTATCCAAAGCCATAGCCTGCCGAATCCGATCAGCCAGGTCATACTGAACTTCCGTCCAGTTCAATAGCGCTTCGGTGCTAGTTTGCTTGTCAACACAAGAGATATCTAACGCCTCCAACTCCCAAATCAACCGCTCGTCATGAACCGACAACCAGTAGCTTGTGCGGGGGCCCTGCGACTCAACGCATCCGCAACTGCATTGCCTTTCCCTGGCACATAATGAATTTTGAATGTATAGTCCCCCAAGTACTCCATCCATCTCCGCTGCCTAATATTCAGATCCTTCTGGTCTAACAGGTATTTCAGGCTCTTGTGGTCGGTATAAATATCGACCTTTACGCCATACAAATAATGCCTCCACAGCTTCAGAGCAAAAAACACGGCCGCTAACTCCAAGTCGTGGACCGGATAATTTCTCTCATGCACTTTTAGCTTACGTGAGCCATAAGCTATAACACTTCCATGCTGCAGCAGCACGCAACCCAAACCACTGCCCGAAGCATCGCTGTAGATCTCAAAGCCTTTGGTCCCACTCGACGAACTTAGCACGGGCGTCGTGGTCAACCGACCCTTCAACTTTTCAAAAGCTTGTGCGCACTCCTGCGTCCAAACAAACTTCTGATCTTTCCTTGTCAAAGTCGTGAGAGGTAACGCTATCCGCGAGAAGTTCTCTACGAAGCGCCTGTAATAGCCGGCAAGCCCCAGAAAACTCCGGACTTCCGCTACCGTAGACAACATAGGTCACTCACGTATCACAACTATCTTTGCCGGATCCACCACAATCCCTTCTCCACTGACTATGTGACCAAGGAACGCTACTGAGGGCAACCAAAACTCGCATTTGGAGAACTTTGTGTATAGTTCGTTCCTCCTCAGCGTCTCCAAAACCAAATGCAGATGCTTGAAGTGATCCTCTTCACACTACGAGTACACCAATATGTCGTCGATAAAGAAGATCACAAAGTGGTCTAAGTACTCCCTAAACGTTCTGTTCATCAGATCCATGAACACTGATGGCGCATTAGTCAGCCCGAATAACATGACCGTAAACTCGAAATGCCCATATCTTGTGTTGAACGCTGTCTTTGGGATATCACTTTCCCTTATTCTCAGCTGATAGTAACCGGACTTAATATCCAATTTTGAGTACACCGATGACCCGACTAGCTGATCAAACAGATCATCAATCCTTGGGATCGGGTACTTATTCTTTTCCATGAACTTGTTCAGTTCTCTATAATCGATACACAGTCACAAACTTCCGTCCTTCTTCTTGACAAAGAGGATCGGTGCGCTCCAAGGCGACGAACTTGGACGCACATAACCCTGATCCAACAACTCTTCAAGTTGAACCTTTAGTTCCGCCATCTCCTTAGGCACCAACCTATAAGGGGAGCGTGACACATGTTTGGCACCTTACACTAGCTCAATCGTGAAGTCAATCTCCCACTGAGGTGGGGCTCCAGGAAGATTATCTGGGAACACGTAAGGGTACTCGCACACCACTGGGATGCTACCCAAAGTGGGCTTAGGCTTTACAGCCTCCACTAGCGTGAAGAACAGCTCTGCGCCAGCGCGAACTGCCTTGACCACCTGAAGAGCAGACATTAAATTCTTGCTCGATCCCTTCAAACCCGCAAACGTTGTCTCCCGATCAGCTCCCAACTTGACTTCCTTACGATTGCAATCTATGTATGCCTTCTGCTCCGAAAGCCAGTCCATACCAAAAAAGACGTCGCACTCTACTAGCGGCAGTAACGACGCTAGCAAGTCGAACTCCTGACTCCCAATACGAATCTTTACGGCAGAAACTCTGTCCACGCGCATAGAGCACCCATTCGGCAACAACACATCTAATTTGTCTTTTGCCATCGAAGAAGGGACTCCGATGTGCGATATGAAACCTTCGTACAAAAAGGAGTGCGAAGCTCCCGTATCGAAGAGTGCTCTCGCCGGATTATCACAAATCAAAACAAAGCCTATACAAACAGTAATAAGCTAACATACGCAAGGTAACAGTATTTAAAGCCCAATTGCTATAAATTTAAACCGTACCTGTCACCACATCCGCTTGCTTGATGGCCTCCTGCTGGCCAAGATTGTAGACTCTTGGTTGAGTCGGAGCATAATGGGATACGGTTGACTCCACCGTCTTGCCCTTTTCCTCGTAAGTTGCTCCCGGCTTCCTCTCGGACTTTGGACGTCCGCTCCAACAGTCACGGGCAAAATGCCCCGGCTTCCCACAAGTAAAGCAAGTGCCCGGGGTTCGGCTAGTAGTTGCCCCCGAAGCACCAGAAGAAGGGGTTGGACCCGATGTCCTAGCCTTCTTATTCCACCTTCGGAAACTGGACTTTGAAGGTGGCACCTTGAAATCTGACTTCCTAACACTGAAGTCTTTCTTTGCCTACACATTCTTCATATCTTTCTCCAAAGACCGGGCCATGTTGACCAAGGTCAAGAAGCCCTGCGTCATCGGCCCGAGAGCAGTAGTCTTAAGTCATTCCTCAGACCTTCATAGAATCGGTTTGTCTTTCGCTCCACATCAGCGAATGTAGCACTTGCATACCGACCCAAACATGTAAATTTGTGGAGGTACTCATCCACACTACTCTCTCCTTGCACCAGCTTCTGGAACTCGTTTTCCATCACAATCCTCTGAGCCGAGGGGAGGTATCTGATAGTTTTACTTTTAAGACTGCCTAAACACCTAAAGGGGGGGGGGTGAATAGGTTCTAATGCTTATTTTCAATTTAGGTAGAATATAACTACTGAATATATACACACAGCACAGCAATCACAGAAATTCACACATCACAGATTGCACACAATTTTATAGTGGTTCCCCAAGATCTGGGTACATCCACTTTCCCCCTTCACCTATCTAGCAGTGTGCTAGATTCGGCCAAACTCCCTTCCTTAACTCAGATCCTCAGATCCTACAGCTCAGAATCCAAAATGGATTCCTATAACTCAGAGTGATACCACACTCCTACAACTCAGGCAATTCAGCCCTACCTCAGTCTTTATCCAAGACCTACCACTCAGAGATTATTTCTCCTACACTCAGCCTTTATAACATAGGCTTACAACTCAGATCTATATTAATAGATCCTACATAATTTAGAAAAGAGTTTTATAGAATCTTGCCCTTGTAGAGAGAGAAAGGACAAGACAGCACCTGATCAGCTGATGGATGAAACCAACTGAAACTTAGCTTTCTTCAAAGCTTCTTGAATCTGAACTAGCTGAGGTTATTTCCAAACAGCTTCTTGAGAAACCTGTAACAGCTTCCTTCTTGATCTTCAAACGGCTGGATCCCTCTCTATCCAATCCCTTTGGAAATTCTTCAGAATTCTAGGACGAATTCTCCTTAGACTGATCCTGAGAGGTTGAACCCTTCAGAATGTCTTCTTAGATCTTCTGATGAAGATCTTCTTCAGTGCCTTGCACTTTCTTGATTTGATTCATTAATCAGATTTCTTTAAGTGTTGCTTCTCAATCACAAAAATAATAATCTCCTTCTACTTCTGAATCTGTCTATTTATAGACCTTCTTTTTGGTGACCGGATGGTCCGGTATCTAACTGTCTTCTAACAAGTCTGACAGCTTCAGTTAACCTGTTGTAACCCACAGCTGTCAAGTATTCAAACAAATCACGTGCCTTTGTCTTGGACAGCAAAGTGTCGAGACTGTCTGTCAGAAAGTGTCGAGACCATCTGTCTATATGTGTCGACACAACTAACTTTGGTGTCGACACTGCCTCTGGAGAAGTCGACAAGTTTGCCTTTTAGTCGACTCAGCTTCTGCATACTACAACTTGAGAATGAGTCGACACAGAGTATTTGTGTTGACTCAAACACTTCATCAATATTCAGCAAATGACTTGGTCTAGACTTGGCAGTGTGTCGACACAAGTCCTGTGTGTCGACACAGTTGATGTAGATTCAGAACATAGTATGTGTCGACACTGCCTTCAGGTGTTGACACAGCTTTTGTCGACTCTGCCTATATGTGTCGACTCAGTCTTCTGGTGTCGACACAAATATTGTCGACTTTGCCTCTGTGTGTCGACACAGCCTCCTGGTGTCGACACAGCTGATGTCAACTATAATCTTATGTGTGTCGACACTGCTTCCCGGTGTCGACACAGTTGATGTCGACTATAATCTTGTGTGTGTCGACACTGCTTCCCGGTGTCGACACAGTTGATGTCGACTCATTTTCTCTGTATCGACACAGCCTTCTTCAAGTGTCGACACAATCTTCCTGAAGTGTCGACACATCTTCTTCTGGTGTCGACACATGGACTTAGAAATTTTTCCATACTTTTAACCTGCACATAATCAACTTAAACAACATCAAATACACCTTGATGTATATCATTATGCTAAGTTAGGTTTCTTCAAATCAGGTACACATTTTCCAATGTACCCAACAATCTCCCCCTATTTGGAGAAGTCATAACCCATATTAGCTAATGATATACACCACTTATGATAATAATAAACAAAATGATGATGATGTATATAAGCTTAATATTACAGGAAATATTAACAATCAAAACACTTACACAGATTCATCACAGAGAAAAAAAAAATATACACAAAAATTAATTAAAGAGCAAGAATTTGTGTATTATGTCAAAATGATTGTTTACAAAATGTTTAACACTGAATGTTTCACATTACACATTTTTAAACTAAAACAAAGACATCTAAGACTAAGACTAATCAGGCTCTTTAATAACAATCCCTTTTCCTGAATGTACTTGAGCCTGCACAGAAGGTTCAGTTTCTTCCATGGGCTTTTTGCCTTTAAGATTAGCCTTCTCCTGAGCCTCAGCCTTCAGTCTTTTTCTCTCAAAATAGTGATATGGCTTGGGAAAGTATTTGCTAGGCTCCACAGCATCAGGAGGTAGCTTTCCCATCTTGGCTTTCCTTCTTTACTGAACAATGGCCTCCTGTCTGGCTTCATGCTTCTGTCATTCTTGTTCATTGTACCACTTGCCCCTTTCTTGGACTTGATCTTTGACAGCTTTCCAAGCAGTTAGAATGATGTTTCTAGAGGTAGGGCTCCACTGTTCAAAATCAGGTTTTAGTTCAGCTTGCTCCCTAAACCTCTTCTTAGACAGTTGAGCCTCTTGCTGAGCCTTGATTGCAGCTTCAGGCATGTCTACTTTTCCAAGTATAATATTTGAAACCTCCTCTGGAGGACTATACATAGTTTGCACCATCTGATGAATGGCCTCAAAATCTGCAGGGGGGTATATTACTTGAGCAACCTCTGGTTGGTTACCTTCAAGTAGACCTTGAGGCTGTACTCCTGACTCTGCCATATTATCATCATCACAAAGGGGTGGATATCCCAATGTGGATCTGATACTGTTAGTGACCCACTTGGCATGTTCTGAGCCAGCAGAAATAAGTACCCTCTCCCCCTTTAGGACTTCTCTTTCTACATGATCTCTGAGATCATCTTTCTGAAATCTGATCTGACCATCTAAATAATTAATGCCATCTTTAAAGAAGGGCTTCAACCTGTTAAGTTTTGCAGTAATTTCCTGCTGGGAAGTGGTTATGGCTGACTGTACTGAGTCTAAAGCATTTTTGAATTTGATATCATATGCTAGCATTTCAGCTGCCCTAGCTTCAGCCAATTTAGTCATTGTTGTTTGAAAGTGAGCAAGAATATCTGTGTTGGCTGTTGTCAGATTTTCATTTAGCCTTGTCTGATTTTCATTTAGCTCTGATACTGTTAGTGACCCACTTGGCATGTTCTGAGCCAGCAGAAATAAGTACCCTCTCCCCCTTTAGGACTTCTCTTTCTACATGATCTCTGAGATCATCTTTCTGAAATCTGATCTGACCATCTAAATAATTAATGCCATCTTTAAAGAAAGGCTTCAACCTGTTAAGTTTTGCAGTAATTTCCTGCTGGGAAGTGGTTATGGCTGACTGTACTGAGTCTAAAGCATTTTTGAATTTGATATCATATGCTAGCATTTCAGCTGCCCTAGCTTCAGCCAATTTAGTCATTGTTGTTTGAAAGTGAGCAAGAATATCTGTGTTGGCTGTTGTCAGATTTTCATTTAGCCTTGTCTGATTTTCAAGAATGTATCCTTGATTAATAGATTGTGCATCTATTTCTTTCTTCATTTCCGCTTGTTGCTTGGCCAGATATACAACAGCATGTCCCCCTTTTGTAAAACAATCTGTTATTTCTCTTTTATATTGATTGACTTCAAATCTTATAGACTTGATATCTTGAGCCAGATCAAACTGAAGATTTTTATTACTTTCATCAACATATTTCTCCATGGCTAATCTCTGATTATCTAGCTTCATCTGCAAATCTACCATGAACTTGTTGTAATTAAAATCAGATAGAGATTGTTGAGTTGAAGTTTGTAGTGCCTGCTTGTAGCTATGGCTTCTCCTTCTGAAGACCATGAGCTTCCTTTTCTTTGCCACTCTGGCTTCTTCAGACTCAGATTCTGAAGAGCTTTCAATCTGAACTCTCTCAGGAGGTGAAGGTGGAATATCTATCTTAGTGACATGTTGATCTTTGTCAACAATCCCTTGCTCCCCCTCAATTTCGAGCTCCTTCTCAATTTCTTGCTCCTCCTCAACTCTATCAGTAGTAATTTCAACATCAGGAAACAACTCATCTAGAGTGAATTCCTTTTGTGCCTGTGCAGAAGATGAGTTATCTAAGCCAGTAGTGTGCAAATCTTTTGATAAATCTATTTGTTCTTCCTCTTGCACATGTTCAGAAATCTGCTCCCCCTGCACCTGTGCAGTATCTGGAATGTCCTGGGCAGGAGAATGAACTTGCTCCCCCTGCACCTGTGCTGGAAATGTTTCTTTCTGAACTAGAGTTGACCCAGACTGGGTTTCAGCAGGTTCTCTAATTTGTTGTTCAGTTCCTTGTTCATGTCTAGGTGACATCTCAGTTATGTCTTGCCTGTCTTCTGCAGACAACTCTTTGGATAGAACTTTATCCCATCTTGAGAATAATCTCATGTCCATCTTTCTCATGTGATTGATCTTAGTCCCTGGTATCTGTTGCATGACTTCTGGAATCACTCCAACCAGGTATAAACTCAAAATCCTAGCCAGATTTGGCTTCTTAATTCCTTCCTTGATCTTATCAAATACAACTGCTGACCAGTCAGTTGGAATTTGAAAAACAATTCTTGTCATGATGCAGAATATATAGGCTGAGACCTTATCATGTCCACCAGGTTTGCACAAAATCACCTTTCCAACAACTTCAGACAGAAATTTGCCTTGTTGATTCATCCCTTTCCGGTTGATAGCTGCTCCAATCTTGATGGTTGGATCCAATCCACACCATTGGAGGGCCTCCCTTGTCTTAGAGGCTGGGACCTCTTCTTCATCTTATATGATAGGTAGTTGAAGATTCTTTCGTAAACTTCTTGCTGTAAGTTTCACCTTCGTCCCATGAACAGTGGATTTGATCTTGAGACCAGAAGAATCCACTGATGCAGAGGTATAGAATTCAATCACCTCCTTCTTCCAGATCTTTGACGGTTCTGAGACAAGGAATTCCAGTCCATTGTCTATAAGAAGAGTAATTACTTGTTTGATTTCTGGTGCGCCATTGACGAATGCATCCCGAACCAGCTCATAACCCTCGTTGATATTATCTTCAACTTTTGGCGCCATTGATCAGTCGAGAAAGCTTGAGAGAAGAGAAGAGAGAGAATGTCGACACAGGGTTTTAGTCTCGAAAACCTTGTGAGCGTGTCGACAGAATACGTTCTTGACCTATTTATACCCTCTATTGAAAGAAGGTCAAAAGGCGGGCAAAAACAGACTAAATGTGTCGACACAGATGAAATGTGTCGACACAAACTTTTACTGCCTCGACATCAATGTTGACTACTGTGTGTCGACACCAATTGGAGATATGTTGACACAAGAAAGACAAAGTAGAGCATCAGAAATTCTGTGTCGACTCTTAGGACAAGTGTCGACACAAAATCTGTAAGTGTCGACACCATTATTCTGGTGAAGTCGACACTACATTTCTGGATGAGTCGACTATTTGACCCTTAAGTGTCAACACAAATTTTCTGTATCGACACAAATTCTCTGACTAGTCGACATAACTATACTGAGTCGACACTTTATTACTGAAAGTGTCGACACCATTTTACTTAGCTAATTTCTGTTTTATAATATCACTTGAAAGTTTGTTGATAAACTAATCAATGGTCAACATTCCTAATTCAATTTTAAATTTATTTAATTTTGTTTCATCCAGTGGCTTAGTAAAAACATCTGCAATTTGATAATCTGTTTTAACAAATTCCAATGAGATATCTTCTCTTTCTACATGCTCTCTAAGAAAATGGTATTTTATTTCTATATGCTTAGTTCTACTATGAGAAACAGGGTTGTTAGCAATAGAAATAGCACTCTTAGAATCACACAATAAAGGTGTTCTACTTACTTGAATACCATAGTCCTTTAACTGATGCTGAATCCACAATAGCTGTGCACAGCAACTTCCAACAACAACATATTCAGACTCAGCTGTGGATATTGCCACACTAGTCTATTTCTTACTGCTCCAAGATATCAGTCTTCCTCCCAAAAATTGGCAAGTACCTGTAGTACTCTTTCTATCCACTCTACAACCTACAAAATCTGCATCTGAATAACCTATTAGTTGAAAATCTCTATTCCTAGGGTACCAAAGGCCTAGATTTGGTGTGCCCTTTAAATATCTCAAAATTCTTTTAACAGCAGTGTAATGAGAATCTTTAGGGCATGCCTGGTACCTAGCACAGACACATGTAGCATACATAATATCTGGTCTACTAGCTATGAGTTATAATAGAGAACCAACTATTCCTCTATACAAAGACTCATCTACAGGCTTACCTGTATCATCTTTACATATATGAATATTTGTTCCCATATGAGTTTTCATGGTAGAGGAAGATTCCATACCATATTTCTTTATCACCTCTTTGGTGAACTTAGACTGGGATATGGACAAGCTATCATCAGTCTGTCTTACTTGAAGTCCCAAGAAGAACTTAAGTTCCCCTATACTACTCATTTCAAACTTCCCTTGCATAAGTTTGGCAAACTTCTTGCAAAGGTTGTTCTCTGTAGACCCAAAAATTATGTCATTCACATAAATTTGGACTAAGATTATCTTGCCTTTAGACTCCCTAAGGAATAGAGTCTTGTCTATTTTGCCTCTTGAGAATTTATTCTCAATAAGGAAAGTAGACAAGGTGTCATACCAAGCCCTTGGGGCTTGCTTTAACCCATATAAAGCTTTCCTAAGTCTAAAAACATAATCAGGTTTAAGAGAGTCTACAAAACCTGATGGCTGTTCCATATAGACTTCTTCTTTTAGATCTCCATTCAGAAATGCTGATTTCACATCCATTTGGTATACCTTGAATTCTTAGTATGCAACATAGGCAAGAAACATCCTGATTGCCTCCAGTCTTGCTACTGGGGCAAATGTCTGATCAAAATCTATTCCCTCTTCCTACCTATATCCTTTAGCAACCAGTCTTGCTTTGTTCTTTACTATTACTCCACTCTCATCCAACTTATTCCTAAATATCCACTTTGTTCCAATGATGTTGTGGTCTTTTGGTTTAGGAACAAGCACCTAGACTTTGCACTTCTGAATTGATTAAGCTCCTCTTGCATAACATTAATCCAATGCTGGTCTTAGATGGCTTCTTCAAATTTCTTAGGTTCCAATTGAGATAGGAAGCTTGAGTGCAGGACTGTGCTCAGATTTCTGCTTCTAGTCTGCACTCCTTGACTTGGATCACCTATTATTTGATTAGCTGGATGATCTTTTAGATGTCTTATGGCTGGAGGAAGATTTCCTTCAGGTTGGACATCTCCAGCTCCTTCATCATGCTGTACTTCTTGGTTGTCATCAGCTTCTATAGAGTTTTGTACTCCCCCTGGACTATAGCCTTCATTTTCCACTGCTTCATCTGCATTTGATGCTTCTTCAATGGAAAGCTTGTCCATCCTTTTGCTTACACCTATTGGACTGTATGAACTATAAGGCAACTCACAGTTGATTAATCTTGATTCATCAAACACAACATGTACAGATTCTTCTACAACTTGAGTAGTCAAGTTGAAGACTCTATAGGCCTTACTATTTATGTTGTACCCAACAAATATCCCATCTTGGGATTTGGCAGCAAACTTAGTTAGGTATGACTTGCCATTGTTAAGTATATAGCACTTGCAACCAAAGATCCTAAAGTAGGATAGATTTGGTTTTCTACCTTTCATAATTTCATAGGGAGTCTTTTTGTGGCACTTGGTGATAGAAGCCCTATTGATCACATGACATGCTGTGTTTACAGCCTCAGCCCAGAAATATTCTGGAAGAGATGTGTCACTCAATAGAGTTCTACCAACTTCAATCAATGTCCTATTCTTTCTTTCAGCAATACCATTTTGCTGTGGTGTTCTAGGTGAGGAGAATTCTTGGAAAATCCCAAAGTCTTCACATAATTTTGTCATACTTTCAGATTGAAATTCAGTGCCATGGTCACTTCTGATTTTGACCACTATACTGTTTAGTTCATTCTGAATTTGTTTCACAAAACTAAGTAAGACACTTGGGGTTTCTGATTTTTGTCTCAGAAAGAACACCCATGTATATCTAGAATAGTCATCTACAACCACAAAAGTGTAGACCTTCCTACCTAGACTATGAACTGGCATTGGACCAAAAAGATCTATATGTAAGAGGTATAAGCACCTCACAGAATCCTTGTTTTCAAGACTATGAAAGGAGGATTTTGTCTGCTTGCCCTTTTGACAAGCTGAACATATCCCTTCCTTTATACACTTAACTTGAGGACCATTCCTCACTAACTCTTTGCTGAAGAGTTGGCCAATTGTCTTGTAGTTAAGATGAGCCAACCTCTTGTGCCACTTGACACAATGAGATGCATTATCATCAGCCACAAGACAGATGGGAGAAGCCTTGTTCTCACATATAAAATTAAGACAATAAACATTTCTCTTTCTATACCCAGTCAGTATGATCTTTTGATCACTTGACCTTTTGATATGACATCCATCCTTAACAAATGAAATGTCATATCCAAGATCACTCAGTTGACTTATGCTAATCAGATTATGTTTCAAACCTTTTACATAAGCCACTTGGGTGATGGTAATTTGGTTTGAAGAAATATTACCAAACCCTTTGATGATTCCTCTTTCACATCCACCAAAGATTACTTTAGGTCCATCTTTGACAGATGTGTACTCCTTTAGCAGCCCCTTTGTTCCAGTCAAGTGCCTGGAACATCCACTATCTAAGTACCATATAGGGGCATGGCAACTTGGACTTTCCTGCAATACAGAATTACTTTTCCTTAGAACCCAAGTAAGTCTTGGGTCCTTGGTTCAAGTTAGCTCCATTCATATCAAATCTTTTAGCAAATCCTCTAACAGGTAGATTAGTGTTCTTCCTGACACTTGTGTTATGCCAACAGTCCAAGGCAAAATGCCCTATTTTGCCACAGCACCAACAATCATATTTGTTGTACCTAGTTCTAGGTACAAACTTAGCAGTTTTGTAGTCTGGAAAATTCCTAACATGTGCTGGTGCTGCTGCAGCCATACCCATTGGTTTCCTTGGAAGATGGGATTTATTGTCATGGACTGACTTATTGGCTTTAACAGCTTTGTCACTTAGAAACTCAATCTTCTTATGACCATGAATGTGTTCATGATCATATTTGTTAGAAGGCAAGTGCACCTTTCTAAACATAACAGAGACTGAAAGGTTTAGAGGCTGAACAGGAGCTTTGCCTTTTCTTTTGAATTGGGCAGCCCTGGGGTTACCTTTGAAGCCTAATCCAGCATTACCCTTTTGAGCCACAAACTCATCTATTAAAGGTAAGACAGATTTTGGCTTAGAGTAACTAGCCACTAATTCTTTCTCTATTCTTAGTCTGGCCTCCAGACTCTTAATTTGATCATTGTTATATTTGATTGTGCCCATCTGAATATAGGTTATATTTTTCAGTTTGGCAATCTCATTTAACTTTTGATCCATTACTTTTTCAAACTCAGTTGCAGCCACCTTAAGATCAGCAATTTCCTGAGCCTGAGTTTTGACTAGGTTTTTGGTTTTCTTAAGAGCATGCAACAAGTTCCTATATTCATCCATCAACTGATGAATATCACCTTCAGATTCAGATCCATTCACATCACTTGATGTAGATGAATCTGACTCAGAACCTGTACTAAAATTAGAAGAACTAAAACCCTTTTGTACCTTACTAGGACCAGGCTGATTCTGGCATTGATTATCTTCTAACTCAGCCATCAGACTCATGCATTCCTTGTCTTCTTGATCATGAATGGAATCCATCAGTTGCAGAAATTCTTCTTCTTCATTGACTGCATACAATCCTATGTATGCTTCTGCTTCAGATTCTGACTCTGATGAGGACTGATCTGTTAGGCTCTTTTCCTTCTTTGCAACACAGGATTTCTCCTTCTTGCCCTTTTGATGAGTCTTCTTTTTGTCAGATGACTCCTTCCTCTTATCTGGACAATCAGCCACCACATGTCCAGGCCTATTGCAACAATAGCATACAATCTTTGATGTAATGGCTTTGCTGGGCTTAGTTCTGCTCCCCTCCTTCCTTGATGATTTTCTCTTCTGATAATAATCATCAGCTGACTGTGATGTGGAGGGCCTTGACTTCCACTGCTTCTTCTTTAAGAACCTCTGAAACTGTCTTGTAAAAGCAGCAAAATCTGTATCTGAATCACTACTTTCTGAAACCTGATTGTCTGAATTTTCAGAATTAACTTCTGCAACTTCCTTAGGAGGAGATGGAGATATCCTCCTATACTTTCTAGTGACTTCTGCCTTGAAGGCCACAGACTTGTCTCTATGCTCTCCTTTTGAATTCTTTTCTTCCTCCTTCCTAACCATTAGTTGCATTTCATAAAATAGCAACTTTCCAAACAAGGTTGGAGGAGAAATCTCTGCCAGTTTAGCCACTTCTCTTATGACACAAATCTTAGTGTCCCAGTCCTTTGTCAAGGACCTTAGGAATTTGTCATTCAGTTCATAGGTACTGAAGATCCTTCCATAGGACATCAATTCATTTACTATTCTGTAGAATTTCTTATAGCATTCAGTTATGCTATCAGACTTCCCTTGTCTGAAACTCTCATACTCTTGGTTGAGCATAGACTTCCTATCCTGTCTCACTTCTTCAGAACCCTCCATGTAGACAATCAAGGTGTCCCATATTTCCTTGGAAGTTTTACAGTGAATCAGATTTTGGAATGTAGAATCATCTATGACACTTACTATTATATTCTGAGCTCTCTTATCCATAGTTGCCAATATGATTTCATCCTTTGTCATTTCTGAAAAATCCTTAGGAATTTGCTGATTTTCATCTAATACAGAAATCTTCATTGGAATGTATGAACCTTCTTTTACTGTGATATAGATTCTTGGGTCTGAGGTCTCCATAAACAACCTAACCCTTTCCTTCCAGATTCCAAAGATTTCTTTTCTGCAGATGGGTAGCTTCATAGATCCCAACTCCTTGTGATTCTCACCTGAACCCATTTTCTTGATTCTTGATTCTGCCTTTAGATCTAACTCAGACTGTTAAGTCTTTCTTTGAGCAACCTCCCTCTGATACTACTTGATAGTTTTACTTTCAAGACTGCCTAAACACCTAGAGGGGGGGGGGGTGAATAGGTTCTAATGCTTGTTTTCAATTTAGGCAGAATATAACTACTGAATATATACACACAGCACAACAATCACAGAAATTCACACATCACAGATTGCACACAGTTTTATAGTGGTTCTCCAAGATCTGGGTACATCCACTTTCCCCCTTCACCTATCTAGCAGTCTAGATTCGGCCAAACTCCCTTCCTTAACTCAGATCCTCAGATCCTACAACTCAGAATCCAAAATGGATTCCTACAACTCAGAGTGATACCACACTCCTACAACTCAGGCAATTAAGCCCTACCTCAGTCTTTATCCAAGACCTACCACTCAGAGATTATCTCTCCTACACTCAGCCTTTAAAACATAGGCTTACAACTCAGATCTATATTAATAGATCCTACAGAATTTAGAAAAGAGTTTTATAGAATCTTGCCCTTGTAGAGAGAGAAAGGACAAGACAGCACCTGATCAGCTGATGGATGAAACTAACTGAAACTTAGCTTTCTTCAAAGCTTCTTGAATCTGAACTAGCTGAGTTGATTTCCAAACAGCTTCTTGAGAAACCTGTAACAGCTTCCTTCTTGATCTTCAAACGGCTGGATCCCTCTCTATCCAATCCCTTTGGAAATTCTTCAGAATTCTAGGACGAATTCTCCTTAGACTGATCCTGAGAGGTTGAACCCTTCAGAATGTCTTCTTAGATCTTCTGATGAAGATCTTCTTCAGTGCCTTGCACTTTCTTGATTTGATTCCTCAATCAGATTTCTTTAAGTGTTGCTTCTCAATCACAAAAATAATAATCTCCTTCTACTTCTGAATCTGTCTATTTATAGACCTTCTTTTTGGTGACCGGCTGGTCCGGTATCTAACTGTCTTCTAACAAGTCTGACAGCTTCAGTTAACCTGTTGTAACCCACAGCTGTCAAGTATTCAAACAAATCATGTGCCTTTGTCTTGGACAGCAAAGTGTCGAGACTGTCTGTCAGAAAGTGTCGAGACCATCTGTCTATATGTGTCGACACAAGTAACTTTGGTGTCGACACTGCCTCTGGAGAAGTCGACAAGTTTGCCTTTTAGTCGACTCAGCTTCTGCATACTACAACTTGAGAATGAGTCGACACAGAGTATTTGTGTTGACTCAAACACTTCATCAATATTCAGCAAATGACTTGGTCTAGACTTGGCAGTGTGTCGACACAAGTCCTGTGTGTCGACACAGTTGATGTAGATTCAGAACATAGTATGTGTCGACACTGCCTTCAGGTGTTGACACAGCTTTTGTCGACTCTGCCTATATGTGTCGACTCAGTCTTCTGGTGTCGACACAAATATTGTCGACTTTGCCTCTGTGTGTCGACACAGCCTCCTGGTGTCGACACAGTTGATGTCAACTATAATCTTGTGTGTGTCGACACTGCTTCCCGGTGTCGACACAGTTGATGTCGACTATAATCTTGTGTGTGTCGACACTGCTTCCCGGTGTCGACACAGTTGATGTCGACTCATTTTCTCTGTGTCGACACAGCCTTCTTCAAGTGTCGACACAATCTTCCTGAAGTGTCGACACATCTTCTTCTAATGTCAACACATGGACTTAGAAATTTTTCCATACTTTTAACCTGCACATAATCAACTTAAACAACATCAAATACACCTTGATGTATATCATTATGCTAAGTTAGGCTTCTTCAAATCAGGTACACATTTTCCAATGTACCCAACAGTATCGAGCCAAGAATAGTCTCGAGAATTCTTCTATCAAGACGTCAGTAAGTTGTCTACCCCTCAAATGGTGTAACTCCAAGCCTTCCCACCACAGTATTGCGTCGCCATCCAAAAAGAAAGTGGCAATAGTGGTCTTTTGCCACTCTTCCGTCTCTGTAGCTATCTTGACTCTCTTAACTCTGGAGAGCCAATCCTCCGCTTGGGCTGGGGTTCCCGTCCCCGAGAACACTGGAGGATTAAAGCCCATAACGTGTTTGAGATGTTTCTCCGTTGCTCTCGTAGGCATCATTGGCTCCACCACAACCTGCTCCACTCTCCTTGGTTCCGCCGCTTGGAGCGGTACTTGCTCCATAGCAGGGGCAGGCTGCTGCACTTGCCTCGCAGGCTGTGCATTAATCATCGCAAACACTGCTCCAGCTACCAATCGTATGGTTTCAGCCGAAGGAGGTGTTGCCGGTGCATCGTTCGGTGCGCTACTTACCTCAGAAACTGGACGTTCTGACGGCCCTGCACCACTCCTGGTCACCTTTAGTCGTGCAAAACACCGTTAAGTGACCGAACAATATTGCAAAAAGTAATTATAAGAGCACGCAGGTTCCTCAAACATGTGTATTTTCATTCCTAAGTGGACATTCATGAGTTCTTTTCATGTTATAACGGTGACGCACACACATGTGCTCACCACCCCTTAAATTAAATTCGTCCACGAATTCATTTACGCCTGACCTAAACCGGTAGTCTGATACCAAATTATAACACCCATATCCGTCACATAGCATATAGCAGTAGGTCCGGCCGGGGCCCGATGCCATATTCCACGGACAGGCGGAAGGGTTACTCAATGAAACCATTCTTCCAATCACACGTCCTACACAGAGTATATTCTAGCAGAAGCAATTTAATAAGTTGCAAAGAAAGAACCCAGCCAAAAGCATGAATGTCCACTAACAAACCCAAAAGGAATGAACGTATAAATACACCAAGTACTGGGCCTTATGACCTTACAAAAATTTACTTAAATAAAATGTGTCTTCCATACAACGGCACGTAGGCCGGTCACACATGAGAATGAATTAAACAATACACTTCGGCCTTCGAGGGCCAGCACTGCAATAAGGGCTTTAGCCCGCTATTTGTCACTCGGCTCCGCAGCACCTGCAAGCAAAAATTCACCGCAACGGTGACAAACAAAAACAATGGTCAGCTAAAGCTGACCAAATTATAATGACCCCACCCCCTTATTGGGGTGGCGGTGCTCTTTCCCTGCAGTGCATTAGTATAATCCAACGATTAAAATGAAAGTACAGTATTTGCACAATACACCACAGGTGCAGGCCCGCGGCCACACACCCCGTGCTCTCAGGGCACTTACTCGGTGAAAATTCGTGGTCTCACAACCGCCTCTAGGATGACAAACCTCGTGAGCATTTTGGTCTTTCCAGCCTAAGCCTAAGACCCTCCATCTATGCCAACGGTAAGTGCCATGTACTTTAGGTCTCTTTAACCGAACGACACAGAGCGGGTACGGTTCCGCCTAACCCGTTGCTCACACCGCAACGTCAATTTAAGCTATATGTGCGGGTCAAGCTTCCCCGAGTCCCAAAACGATTACACAAATTTTACATAACCCAGTTATGTACAAGTTGGCTCCCATGCCACCAAGTTGGCAAAATCACGCTTCTGCCCAGTTTTCCGGGTGCACCTTGGAGTTAATCCCCAAGATTCCCTGATACAGTCTATCGCGTAGAAAACCCGAAAACAACTATCGGCACAGAGTCTTCTCCGACCATTCATGCATAATGAAACATCACCGATCCAGACCAACTTGTCCGGGGAGGCTTCACACACCATGCCTATGTCCGTACTTCGATTCCGGACTCTACATGCAAAACAACGGGGACTATTCATGTCTACCCAAAGGAACACTTCAAACTCACCGCATACTCGCGAGAGCGGGCTTACTATGGAAAAAGGAAATGGGACTTCACATGTCCAAAAGAGAATCGTTACCCTAGCATTTCTCTTCGGCGCCATGACGATCTAGTCCAATGGAAAGCACCGTATCGGCCTCGCCTTCGCGGATCTTGACTCAGACCAAAAATCGGAGCTCCGAGGCTCCACCGGCGGCCGGAGTTGACCTCCTTCTTCATCCTAGCTCTCCCCTCTCTCTAAGCTTTTAGAAAGAGAATGGTGAAGATGGAATAAGGGTTTGAAACCCTATTCCCGGCTTAAAACCCAACCAGGACAGCCCTCAGCCCTTGGATCCCTTTTGAAAGAAACGAACGGCCACGATTTTCCCTAGAAATAATATTTCTGGTCCGAACACGTCTTGCGACACGCCCGTGTCCAAGGCCGTGTTCCACACTCCCCGTAAACCAGGAAATCCAGAATAGGACACGACCTGTGACACGGCTTGGGACACGCCCGTGTCACCCATGGACACGCCCGTGTCACCCATGGACACGCCCGTGTCATGGGCCGTGTACCCCAATCGGCGCTGGAACCGTCACGTCCTGAACGGGACACGGGCTTAGACACGCCCGTGTCAAACTTGACACGCCTGTGTCAACCAGTACACGCCCGTATTCCATGCCGTGCTACACGATCAACACAGGACCCAAAAATTCCAGAAGAGGACACGACCATGTGACACGCCCGTGTCACAGGCCGTGTGCCTGACACACCCTGGGACACGCCCGTGTCCCAGGCCGTGTTCCCAGCCCTCAACGATCGTCGACCTCGCCTCGAAGACCCAAGCACGACACGGCCATGTGACACGCCCGTGTTCACCTTACCAAGTTCCAAACTTGGCTCAAACGCTGCCCGTTCCTCTTTTGTGTTTCGGGGCGTTACAATTTTAGGAATAAATTGGTTAGCGAGATATGAACTCCCACGCTGTGGTAGAATGTGCGCGGAGGTTGCTGCACTAAGGGGGTTACGGTAGCCACTGCACAGTAGTTACTGCATGGCGGTTGCTATCGCACGACGGTAGGTATTGTGCGGAGGTTGCCGCACTAAGGGGATTGCGGTAGGGGCCGGACGGGAGCTACCGTGCGGCGATAGGTGGCCGCGTGACGGTTGTCACGCCAAGGCGGTGCTGTAGGTGCTGCATGGCAATTTTTGACGATTTCCCCCACTACAGGCGCTAAGTGGTCATACTTTCTCTATTATGAGCATCCCTCATAATGGAAGAGGTTTCACTATCCACAACCCCATTTTAATTTATAAACTAAAGGGGCACCCATCAATATTTAATTTCGATGATTACACAAAAAACATGTGATACTGATAATAAGAAAAGATGAAAATTTTTGGGCCAACAATCCTTGGCTTGGTTCTCTTTCCTCCATGCATCCTGTGAGGCTATTATCTTGGATCGATTTTTATTTCCGGGCCCGTTCCGAAAGCTGAGTCTAGGACTAGCAACATTTCGCCAAGTGAAAAAACCAACGACATAGATGTAAACTAAAAAAAACAATATGGAATGGTGAACACGTTTCTATCTGCTGTTAGTTTGAAAGACTATGATTTATGAAAAAAACTATCAACTATCATCTAGGTCAAAGATGAGATCCATAGAAGTGGAGAATATTAGGATGGACAATCAAACATTTTTTGAACATACCCACCAAGAGTGGGGGCTCACATTTAGAGCCCCCAAACCCCAAATGAGGATACAGAAGGGGATCAACAATTGTGAAAGAAGCAAAAGATTTTACCATAAATTCCACTCAAGATCTCTTGTAATCTCACATTGGAACAAGATACATAATGGAAACAACTTATGGAGGTGAGGATGTTGAAGTTGTCATTTAAGCTTTTGAAGAGGGCACTTCACTCATGCTAGTGTTTGTCCATACAGAGGTCTTAAATTACACTTTCAAAACAAATAGGCTGCCCTTACGTCCATCCAAAAAATCAATCATGTATGAACACAACATTGTTCGCTTCATATTCATCAAAAGAAAGATGAGCTAATGCATAATCTTACAACCCAAGCCCAATTAATCATTTTTTTTTAAAAAAAGTGAAACCTTAGAAATATTAATATAAACAAGTTTCAACTCTTGACAACAAAATTTGTAATTTCAAAAGAGAGAGGGGGTTCAACATGCACTTATCTTAACTCCAAGAGAATATGTGGATACTTAATAGGGAAGAAAAGCATAATATAAAAGTGGATGTTGATAGTCACATAAGCTCACATATGAATCACTAGCCCTCAACATTGGTAACTAAATTGAATAAACAAATAATATTTACCCCATTTTGGAATACTTTTGATTATGTTATTGTACCTTAATCCATCAATTGGAATCAAAATCAGAGCAGCCATTTCAAGAATCAAATGAATCACTAGAGATTGCATGCCAATGCATTGGCTCAAAATAATCAAGTTGCTCAAATTCACCAATGTTTGTGGGAAAGAGGATATTGGATTATTTATCAAAATAATCAACATGCAGTTTCTCATATATTTGATTTATTTTGTTCAATGGTTGAAGCAAAACACATGCATACAAATACTTCACATGTTAAAAAATTGGTTGTTCATTAAAAAAGCTTTTCAAATGGTGATTTATTTTGGAGATCAAACTATTGAAGTTTATTGATTATGAGTAGTGCTATTCAACCCAAAATTCTGTTGGCTAGCTATTTATAATCTGAATACTATGAGCTCAGAGTGATTTTTTTTTTTGAATTTGATTAGGCTCAAAATATGCTATAGTTTAGTATTCATATTGACGCGGTTTTGTTGATAAGCGGTATGGTTTGAATTAAAATTGAAGCCACGACATCACAAATTAATTTTCCAGCAAGACAACTCAATTCAAAATCTCCTCCAAAATTAAGGCTCCGTTTGGCATGGCCCAAGAAACTTCATCTACTTTTATGTTCAAACAGATGATGCTTGTTAAATGATCCTTCACGAATGATATTTTAACCCATGCATTTACGACTGCCACCACCGTATCAAACGGAGCCTAAATTGACATGGGTTAGTGCAGAATCTCCTCAAATGATTTCAATTTAAATCCAAATTAAAATATCGAAAGGTTTTTGTGTTTCAATTATTATGCTTGGCACTGCTCATGTGAAAATATGCAGATAGTCATGAGGCCAACAAGAATAAATTCACCAAACTAACTTTTGCACAAATCAATTAAGATAAAAAATGAGGTGTTAAATTAAAAAAATACCCAAATCATCACAATTATATAAGCTTACCCAAACAGCTCACCAAATAAAGCTTCAAATAAAGTTACTCCAATAAGGGGCGGATTCAAGAATTACAAAAAGAGGGAGCCATACATCAACTTCCTCAACAATTTTTGTTTGAGCATCTCTTTTATACGGATACTATTTTTGCTGTATAAATAATCAAATTTCATTTCCTCAACAAGAGAAATTCAAGAATCCAAATCAACTATTCATTTTGCAAAATTAACACATCCTTTTACTGATTCAAATTCTTATTTCTGAATATATGCATCTATATATAGATCCATAAAATACATGTACACAGAAGAATATATAAAAGGAATACATAAAAAAACATGCATACACATTTCAATTTAGGCTCCGTTTGGGGGACTTATCACCGGTTTACGACCGCATGAATCGGACCTTAATTTAAGGTCCGATTCATGCAGTCGTAACCGCTTGACCGGTGAAAATAAGTCCCCCCAAACAGAGCCTTAATCTAAAAATCTCAATTCAATCTAACTCTAAACTAATCCGAGTTCAATTTAACAAAGACAATATTATAATTGCAGCTCAACAGAGACATTTGAAGGTTAGTTTTTTCCTGTATAAAAGCGGCTGAATATAACCAAAAAGTAACCGTACATATAATTGAAAAATGATCATACATATGACCACTTTTTATGATCTTACCACATTCTGGGTGCAGGGAGTACCAAGTTTTAAAAACAAATAGCATACTAAGGTTTTTTTAAAGGATTCAGAATGCATATTTATTATTACTTACAGAGTTACAGGTAGGCTAGTAAAATATACAATACATAGTTTTACAATAATCATTCATCTAACACTACCTATGTGTAAACATTATGTACATACACGTGTATTCGCACGTGATAAACTATTGCACACCTCTTCTGCACAATTCCCATGTCTGCTGTTGACACAGGACATGGATTAAAACAAGTTAGCAGCTAGCAAAAGAGCACCCGTCCTGCACAAAATGTCAAGTATTAGCCATGAATCTAAGCAGAATTAGTCAAAACAAGTAATGTTACACTATCCCAAAAAGATGTTGATTATTCAGACATGAAATAACAATTTAATGTCTCTGAAGCTTTTATCTAAAAAGCAAGAAATGTATAATATCTCCTCTTTAGTCCCTTCTCTTGGGTGTCCCCTCTTTAACTCTCCCCTCAAATCACTAAACCTAAAGTTCTTCTCTCCTACCCAAATAATATTTGATCTGGCATGCTCGGATAACTGTCTCCGACAAAGGCTCCATTCGGCAGTGCTCCTTGGAATTACATCCAAATGCCCAACACCAAACGACACGAAATCACTCATTTTTGTCCAAGAACATTATGCATTTGAAATTGCGGTGCAATTGTTTGGTGCGTGGACATTCATGCCAAGAATCACAACTGCGTTTATGCCTCCCAGACAGACCCAATATCATTTACCATTTGAAAATGACCAGTAAATTTGCTGTCCTACTGTGTGCAGTGTACTGGCATCGTATCCAACTGTCGCTCGAGAGACGACCAAGTACTTTTATCAGGTTTGGTGCCTTGATATGTAAATTAAAGGGCAGCCCGGTGCACAAAGGAATCCCCGTGCAGCGAGGGTCTGGGGAAGGGTCCCGTGACTCCCGTCACAAGGGTGAAATGTAGGCAAACATTACCATGCATTTTTGCAAGAGGCTGCTTCCACGACTTGAACCGGTGACCTAAAGGTCTCACACGACAATACCTCAATCAGTGCGCCACGGCTCCCCTCTTGCCTTGATATGTAAATAACAAGGGAAAATTGAAAGGAAAAGATCAAGTGGGAACATAGCAGGAAACTTACTCACCTAAGTTTACTGTACAGGAAATGCGTTATCCATCCACCTTTCATGAGGGCTGCATAGCTTTCTTTGCTTTTCTAGAAAATTCTCTGATGAACGAA
Organism: Platanthera zijinensis; assembly: GCA_039513925.1. Taxonomy (NCBI): domain Eukaryota; kingdom Viridiplantae; phylum Streptophyta; class Magnoliopsida; order Asparagales; family Orchidaceae; genus Platanthera; species Platanthera zijinensis. The sequence continues at coordinate 221,825,820 of CM077080.1, read as the reverse complement.
TGATCTGAGAATGTCAAAGGAAAGTCTTCGTCTAGAAAATCCTCATAAAAAATGGATGCAGGCGCTTTATCAACACGTGAACTGCCGGCAACTCCTGTTCCTTCGTGAGGCTCTTCAGGTATATCACGGTACAAGTGTTTCAGAATGAAAAGGGCGGTGTCAGGATCACGCCAATAGTTTCTACATTTTTTTTAAAATGTTAGGCACAAGATGAAAATTCAACATTACTATGCATATGATAAGAATGAGGTGAAAGGATGCTGAGTATTTGCAAGTCTTGCCTTCATTGTATTAAAAACATAAAATTAAGGATTAGAAGGTTCAGGTTACAAAGATTTGGTATTTGGGGGCTTACGTGTGTGCCCCTAGAGCAGAGATGTATGGGTGCTGAAATGTTTTACTCTGCACAGTTAAGAAAGAAATGCTTGGTGAGAAATTAATAGGAATACAAAGGAGCATAAAAAGTTAATCTTCTTTAACCAAGATCTACGAGCTATACTAGTATATGTGTGTCATTAGTAAAACAAAGAATGGGATGAGAAATTTAACTTTTAAAAAAGACTTGACCATTACCAATTATGCATAACAAAGTTATGATCATGGCTTCCCAGATGACAGAGGCAGCACACTAGTGGAGTGTGGGGAGATTCTGATTTTTAAATGTTTGAGTACAACTTGCACTTGAATTCCGAAGTTGAGTTACCAATTCAAGGAAACAACTTGAAAATGGGAAAAATAACTTCCCTCTAACTATGCATGATTACAGGGATTACTTCTTTATCTTATAAAATTACTAAAACCTTCCCCTTCAAGTTTGCATTATTATGCTAACAATTTAAACTTGCATGAGAGGTTTTGGTACTTTTGAAAAATAGAGGGGAGAATCCTATAATTATGCAAAGTTAGAGGAGAGGCTCCAATAAATGACCTCCCCTCTAACGAACTAATTAACTAACTATATATTTATATATAAATTTCCATCCTAGTCAACTAGAGGGAGTTTATGTAATATCACATTGTTTTATGACTTCCTTTCTTTTTTCCTTAAGACCTTTACATTGGGTAATAAAGATTGACATCATCTTAGGTGCTATATTGAACATGAACATATTAAACTCTTAAAAAAGCACACCAAAGGTATTTCAATATGTATATGTTACGGATCCTCGTTGGGGCAAGACGTACAAACGCCGCGAGCCTCGCGCCTAGACCACCGCTCCTTATCATCGTTATTTTATTTCCATTTAAGTATTTTGATCCTCATGTTTTAAGCCTTATGAGGAGGGCATTTTAGTATTTTGGGTGAATCGGATTTTATCCACTTTATAGGTGGGGGTTTGTGGTTTGGAATGGAAGAGAAATTAAATCAAAATCTCCTCTCTCTCTTAATTCTCTCTCTTTCACTCCCCGATATTTCACTCTTGCCCGTTTGGTCCGAACCCGCGCTGCCCTAGCCCCGCCGCTCCTTCCCTGTCGCATCGCACCGTGCCGCCAAATCCCGCCGTGAGGAGCTCCTCCTCCGCATCTCAACCATTGCGCCCAAGGGATCGAAGAAAAGCTCTTCCTCCCTCCTCCGGAACTTCCCTCTCCACCGGCCGTTTACACGTTTGCAATCCCGAGAACGTAACATCTTGGTATCAGAGCCACCGGTCCTTCCACCGGCCGACGACATCGTCTCTCCGCCACCACTCCATTCCGACGCCGAACCTCGCCCCGATTCGGGTAGCACCGACCCAAACAGCGCCTTCCCGAGCTTCCCGCATCAGATTCGGATGGCAGCCACCCCGTGCCGCCGTATCCCGCCGGTTTTCTGCGGTCCGCCCCCCATTCTCCTTGGATCTTCTCTTGGCAGAGGTTCTCTACTTGCCTCATCCACCGGTCTACTTCCCCTCCCAGTTTTTTATCCACCCCAATTATCTCTCTCCATGGCAGATGACACATGACACCAACACCGGCCCAACGTTGGCCCAAATTTTGGAATCGTTCAAGTCCATGATGGCGGACAACCACCAAGCTCGCCTCGCCGCGATCCGACCAACCGACATGCCGCCGCCTAGTGGGGCGGCCTCCGCCTCCTCTCCATCGGTTCCTGAGCAACAACACCACCCTCTACATACCGAGCTTCAAAGTCGCTCTGACTATTCTACAGTGCCACGGTTTGTTAAGTTGGACTTTCGGATCTTCGAGGGCCGCGAGGATCCCCTTACTTGGTTGACTCGTTGTTAGCAGTTCTTTGCGGCACAACGTTACCCCGTGGGAAGAATGGTTGGGCGTCGCCTCTTTCCACTTGATGGGCTCCGCACAATTATGGTTCTCTCAGCTCCACCGGGAGAAGCCCCTCCTTACTTGGGATGACTTCAAGACTCAGTGCAGCCTTTGCTTCGGGCCCCCACTCCGCTCCAATCCCATCGGTGACTAGATTTCTCTGAAGCAGTTGAGTTCTATTGACGATTACTTGGAGCAGTTTCGGGTGCTCCTTTCTCGCGCCCCGCCAGTACCAGCGGCGCACCAGGTGGCTTTCTTCACTGCAGGGCTACATGAGCGCCTCCGCATGGACGTGGAGTTCCAGAGCCCGCCGGACCTCACTACTGCCATGAGTCTTGCGCGTATCTGCGAGCGGCGCATATTGCTGGACCGTCCTCACATGGCCCGCCGGACCTCACTACCACCATGGGTTGTCGTTCCACTTACGTCGTTCAGGTATTTTTTAGAGTCCCGGCCCGGGTTTTCCCCACTAACCAATTACGTTACGACCACAAAACAAGCTTGGTTGACGAACATGGTTTATGCGCTGCTAATGTAGAGGCTTGTCGAGCATTTGACAAACTCACACCATCCATTTCAAATGAGATTTGTCCCGTGGACACACGAGCAATCCAACCCGTAGGATTTCCTTTTCCTCTTCCCATTCTCACTTCTGCAGGTTTCCCCGTAATAGGAAGATCTGCGAGAACTCTGACCCATATCTGACCATTTCTTCGGAATTGTCCGCTCATAGCACGATGGAATTGTCCGACTGTAGCCCGACGCGCTGCTTCAATGGCTCGATATGAAAGACGACCAGCTCTACAACTTTTGGTGCCATATCTTCCAAAACCAAGTTGTGTACCGTCCGGTTCGCGACCCCTACTACATCTACCTTTACGATATTTACTAAATTTCGTACGTTTCAGATATAACACATCCCTTCTTCTTTTTACTACATGAGATCCGCACTTTGACACCTAAAATTCCGTAACGAGTAGATACTTCCGCAGGAGCATAATCTATTTTATGGTGAAAGACATTACGAGATGTTTTTCCATACTTTCCGCATTCAGTTCTAGCTATTTCCGCACCTCCTGATCGACCTGAACAACAAATACGTATCCCCTCAACCCCCCGAGGCATTCTTGATTGAATATCTTGAACTATTTGACTAAATATGGAATGAAATGAGATTTGCGCTTCGCGCCTCGGTTGAAAAGAGATGTTACACGTGGGTAAAGTTGCTTGTTGTGGAAATAGAGGCCCTATCTTTGGAGGTTGAGGTAATCTTGGTGTGATAATCGATGTAGTCGTGGGTTTAATATTGGGTTGGGGGGGGGGCGATAAAGGGGGTGCCGATAGTACCAATGGTGGTCTGGTTTCTTGTTGATGCGTGTGAGAGCATGGCGGGATGAGGTAGTAGGAGTGCATGTATATATGATTAGGGTGTTGGTAGCATGACGATTTAGAGACCGAAAATGCATAGAACTCTTCAACAAAATAGGTCTGTTCCATGGCGCGAGAAAGAATGACGGGATTGAGAATGCGAAAATGTGCCCTGATATGGGTTCGAGCTAAGAGGAGAAGCAACACGAGTAACGTTCTGCTGGCGAGACCCGGTGTGTGTGTGTCGACCACAATGAAGTAGATGATGTATGCGGCAGCGGGCTTGACTTAGCAAAATGTCCTGGAGGCTATTGTAGCTAAAGAATAAGCTCCTCCTTAGCTGTACCTATGTTAAGGTATGGTTGGTTTAGCAGATCCAACAGAAGTTAATGAAGAGTAGAGCCCTCTGTGTATACGACGGAAAGACAAACCTTTTGAATTTTTGGGGTTCCCTGAAGCTCGAAGAATTGCTCGACACGAACAATCAACTAGAGGGGTCAGTCCGGTCGAACTCCGGGATATTGATACGCCGACAATGTGAAAGGTGAGCACCAACGAAGATGGGAGGGAGGTAGGCTGTGTAGAAATGCAAATAAAGTGTGACATGTCGACCGTAAACGTTTCTGGGGATGCATGCAACAACGATATAGGGTTTTGTGAGAGTTACGAGGAGGGCGTGTGTAACATCCCTTGTCTGTAAATAATATATAGCATGGGTGGGTCCGGCAGGCCCCCACGACATACAATATCCACAAACCTAAAATGTTATTAATTGATACAAGAGAACTTACTAAATATATCAAAATTAGAAGCTGAAACAGAAGGTAAACAATATAAAAACAAAAGGTCTGAATGTCTACAACATCTACGAACAAAAAAGTATTGAAAATAAGGTACAGAACCTTAAGGTCTTACATGGTTTTCAAATAGAATAAAAGTAAAACTAATGGAAAATCAAAACAAGAGAAGAGATCTCCAGCACCCCAACACCACTTGGCCTTTGACCTATTGCAGTCCACTACAAGCTACACCACTTGAAACCAAGAACACATGGGTGTAAAACAAAAGTCAGCATGGGGATGACCAACACGACGTAACGACTCCTTCCCTGACTATCCTAGTGAACTCCGGAGCAAGTACATCGCTCTCCAGCAAGTATGCATGTAAAACAAGTACGAAAAGGATTGACTAAACATCACAAGCCATACAATCAATGCACGTGTCATGAACACCCAAAAGTTGCATGACGTAAGCTCTAAAGATAAGCAATCCAGTAAATCCGTGAAGAGAGACGTGAGATCGCCTATAGTCCTCAACCATAACGATAGGGGGGAGGGGAGACAAAACCTACAATTGTCTAACTAGAAGTGACAGAAGACTGGATTGGCCCGTGACGTCAAACATAGCGACAGGGGGAACAAAGTCTACAACTGCGTTATTAAAAGTAACAAAGGACTAGTTTGTCTTGTGCCCTCGAACGTAGTGACGAGGGGAAAAAAAACTACAACCGCCCTATTAGAAGTGATAGAGGACTGGTTTGACTCGTGCCCTCAAATGTAACGATAAGGGAAAACAAAACCTACAATTGCCCTTTTGGCAGCTGCTTTTGGGGGTCTGCTTCGGCTCAGTTTTGTGCGCTCAACAGACCCCCTTATATTGCATCGGCCTGGGCCCGGCCTGGGTCCGATTTAAGCAAGGCCCGAACTGGGCCCAACAACAATAAAGTCGAGGCCCGAGGGTCTGGGCTCGACCTGGGCCCAACATGCCTTATTTGCACCGCTAGCCCTAGTGCTCCACAGCACCCCCACGATAAGGATTCCTTGGCAAGAGAATGGCTCGGCAAAAATCAAGATGACTATTAATTTATTTAGTTTTAGTGAAAATTAGTAATTCTTATGATTGAATTCATTAATGTATTGGAATAATATAGTTATACAACCCTAATTCTGCATGTACAACTCCATATTCCGTCCTAACATCTGCATTGAATTTTGACTAAATATAGGGCGCAATGGAGACAAAGCATCCATATGGCCGACCCCACTATGGTGGGATAAATGCTTGCATTTTGTTGTTGTTGGTAGCTGTATCAAGAATGAAGAACATGAACATAGCTTGCATTGCATGAATATAAAAGATATAATTCGTGGGACACATTCCGGCCAAGAACCCAGAGGATGATCTTCCAAAGCACTCATCTCGCCCAAGAGAACCCAAATGATAAACACTCAAAAGATAAGATTTTACAACCTAAGGGGATCCATATATAGATGTAAACCCCACCAAAAGAAAAGAACACTACAGGACAAAATACAAAAAGGACAACTACATAATTAACATAAGCTAATCCATAAAGGCCGTCGCATCTTTGGGAGCTATTGTGTAGTGAGGAAGATCATTCGAGCGCACGAGTGCAAGACATATACATATCAACACTCACAACTTGAAAATTAACCTTAGTCTCAACGTCAAACGAGGGGTGCAGACATGCAGGCTACCGTAGTGACCGGACAGGCCAGATGGGCCATTGTCTCGGCCGAAATCAAAATGGGATGAAAAGCAGCGGAGCAAATTGGTAGGGATAATTAAAAACGGACATAAAAAATGGAGGAGGATATGTTAATTGATGCGCGCACAAAGCCAAAAATGAAGCTGTGATGGAGAACATCCGATATCAAACAAGAAAACGGAGGTATACGGTGGGGAGGTGGAGTGGGCCTAATGGTAAGGAGTAAAAAACGAATTAATTAGATGGAAAGGAGGCAGAGGATAACTAAACTACAGGGTCCATGACTTAGGACAGGAACTGGACCAACATGGGAAGGCCAGGAGAGGCACCCTGATAGAGAGAGAGAAACAGAGAGGGCAGGACTGTGGGCTGCAGCCTAGCGTGGTATCAGACGCGCATGCGACGACATGAGGCTCGAGAGACCAGAAGAAAAAAGGAAAAGGGGAATGCGGGGGGGGGGGGGGGGGGTAAATCAATCTGCAGTGGTCAAACAGCCAGCGAGGTAACGACACATGCAAGCTCGACGGGGAATGGCGGTGTGCATGAGTCGATGAACAGTAGCCGATTACGCTGAAGAGTGGTGTCGTGAACGACACCGACGGCGTGTGGCGCGCTGTTGGATGCAGGCGGGGTCGTGGAGGGCGTGGGATTGTCTGCGGTGAGCTAGCTCGTCACGGTGGCTAGATGATGGTGGAAGCGTCGAGTGAGGGTGGGAACTGGTTCAGACAACCATGATCGTGGTGGGCAGCGTCCAAAGGGTCGGAGGTGTGGACGTAGATCAATGGGCGTGAAGGGGCTGGATACGTACTCCATTTGACAGTGTGAAGGGGGAAGGGAAGCCTGTCAGGGCTAGGGCACAGTGGCCATATGTGCGCTTGTGGAAAATTTGGCGACGAAGCTCATGTGCGACGACGAGGATGTTATCAGTGACCACATCAAGCCGATCACGACGACCTTGTAATGAAGCCACATTGAGGGCCATGGCGGGGGAAACATGTCGATTGGTGATTCCTGAATGGCGTAGAGTGGCAGGTCGGACGAATTGATACGTGATAGCCGTATCAAGAACAAAAAATACAACCAATAGCTTGCATTGCATTAAAATAAAAGAAACAACTCGGGAGACACGCTCCCGCCAAGCACCCGAATGTTGGGTCCTCCAAAGCATTTCTCTCTCTTAAGAAAGCCCAAATGACAAACACTCCAAAGACGAGATCTTACAACCTAAGTGACTCCTTATATAGATGGAGATCCCACTACAGAGCAAAATACATAAAGAACAATTACATAATTAATATAAGATAATTCATAAAGGTCTCCACATCTCTAGGAGAACTCTCGTGTAGTGAGGACAGTCGTCCGAGAGCGTGTGCAAGACGTACAAGTATCAAATTCCATACAAAATCCCACATCTAATTCTAATTCCATCCAACCAAATAGGTTTTTAGGTTATTGATTGACATCAAACCAAGGGAGGATCAAACATAGTCACACATGCTATCTCCTCTATAGGATAAATGAATAAAGTGAAAACCAAGAATTATCTTTCTCAAAAGGCCACGATGTCAATTGTTATATATCCAAAAATGCTGTTTAAACATCCACAAATCTTCTGATTGGTTGTAATTGCAATTAACTCAGTGGTTAAGCAAATCGACAGAAAATTGACCTTGCCATGTTTATCCAAATATTTTAGAGCTTAGTTGGTAAATAACTAAATATTTATGATTATTGATATGGGAACAATGTTAAGAGACAATTCACTTACCTGAAGAACATGATCCACTCTCCCATTCTCATCTTCAGTCAGTCTTTTAATCATGAGGGAGCCATATGATTTTTCATTTTGTTGATTGTCTTCTATGGCTTTTAGTACATAAAAATTACCATATAATTATTCAAACCGTAAAAAAAGAAAAGATGATAAAAATACACATATAAACACAAGAATGAAATGACACATACCATTCAAATCATCTCCGTGTTTTGACTGAAACACATTCACCATTTTAACCTATTCATATGATAGTTTAGAATACAAAATATCACCAAAAAAATCAAGAATCCTACTTGGAACATAAAACAGTAATATACTAAGGGGAAAACTATGAAACAGTTACTAGAAAAGGAGCATTGCAAACTACACTATTTAGTATACTTGTAATCATTTTAGCCATCAATTAACAATAATTTCATCAATAAAATGAGCATACTTGAACCATACAAAATAGCAATTTAAGTTATATGTAGATTCCGAATGCTAATTGATGTGGCGAAGAAAAAAATGCACATTCGCAAGTACATGAGAAGAGAGATTTCATTACTATGAGAGATAATACATGAAAAATGTGCCGAGTCACTCGCAAAAAACTATGGTGACTTGTTCATCCAAAACAATTGAACAATCACTCAACCATTACATTTTGTAATCACGCACCCAACAAAATGAATTTTCACTCTCACCCAATGTTTTAAATGTACTTTAACATGTCCGGTATGAGGGTTTTGAGGGCAAAGCAAAAATATTTCTGAAAAAGTAGGCTGTCATTCAGCAAAAGATTAGCCAAATAAACTTGAGATTTTTTCAATATATCGGCTGATGTCTTTGGAAATAGCGTTCGTTATTTTATTTTACACTTCATTTCACACTATTTGTTAGTTAATATTAAACAAATTATATATATATATATATAAGTTAATAATTCTTATGCTTTTAATATAATTTTATTAAGCAAGAGACGACTTATTATTAATTAAGCACATTTAACTTATAATTTTTTGTTCCTTGTTATAAAACTTAGGGCACGTTTGGGAGAGCTTTTCGTCTTCGGTTTGGTGGTTGAAAAATGTCACCTTTCTAAGGAAGCATTTGGAAAGGCCCAACGGTAGCCACCACTTGAGCTAAAATAGCCATTTTCATGCCTTTAGTGAGCGTGAGGGCTTGCGAAAAATCTCGGTGTGGTGTTCGGATTTTAGACCAATCCAAAGAAGGGGAAAATAGATTTGCCTATCCTGATCTCGCTCTGAGCACTCTCATGCGGTGTGAGAACCCTCATCCGCTCCTCGGTTTCTCCGACGATCTTGCCCGTGACGCCGATGATCGTTGTCGTCGATCGAAGAACATCCTATCTGGAGGAAAATCCTTTGTCGGCGACCTCTATCTCAACTTATTCTCCTCAATCCGTTGTTAGACGCCGGCGCATGCCTCCAACCGCAGGGAGAGATCCCAAGGGCCGCTTCTACATGATGCTTATGTTTACACATTGGTGATTTTTTGTTGATTAGGATAAATTTGATGCAAAAAGGTTCCAGGGAAAGCTTTTCTTTTGAACATCCTTCATATTTCAGGGTAGAGTAATGATGATTTACATATGTGATTTCTGGTTGATTAGGATAATTTTGATGCAAAAAAAAATTGGTTGCCACCTGTTTACATTTTCCACCTGTTAACATTTTCCCTTATGCTAATCCTAGTGTCTCATGAGAAGTTATGTCTTCACATTTAAGGACAACTGGAAAGAACGTACTTGAAGTATCAAAATATCGTGTGCCCCCAAATAAAGAATCTTGGTGGTGGGAAGATGAAGTGCAAGATAAAGTGAGGGAAGAAATGATCAGCTATAAATCACTCTACGCTTGTAGGAATGATGAAAACTTAGCCAGATATAAAGCTGCCAAAAAAGAAGTTAAACATGCAGTAAGGCAAGAAATCAAGCTTATGAAGAATTTTATACGCGACTAGATATCAAAGATGGAGAGCGTGACCCCAATCCTTCACCGGGGCACAGTTCCTTTGTCCCCCTCTTTCTATATGGGTTCAGTTCTTCATGTTCCCAAGCTTGCTTTAAATCTTCTTTCTGTTAGTCAATTGACTCGTTCGAAGCACTGCTCGGTGACATTTTTTTCTTCTGCCTGTGTTTTTCAGGACTTGACCACGAGGACTTTTGGCTACGACCGTAAGCGCGACGGGCTTTACTAGCTGGAACTCCCACCTCTTTCGTCACGTCTCTCCCCACCGTCCATCGCTGCCGCTGCTACTTCACCCGCTCTTTGACATGCCAGACTGGGACATTCGAGTCCCCAGATTGTGTCGTCCCTTTTTCCGAGTGTATTGTTCGAGCACTCTTTTCAGTGTGATGTGTGTCAGTTTAGCAAACACACACACACTTCCTATCATGTATCTGTTTCTCGTAGTTCTGCACCGTTTGATATTATTCACTCAGATGTTTGGGTCCTGCCCCGGTTGTTTCTTATGATGGATTTCGGTATTTTGTTATATTTATAGATGATTTTTCTCGTTATTGTTGGGTCTATCTTATGCGTGCCAAATCTGACGTCTTTGATTTATATACCCAGTTTACTCATATGGTTAGAACTCAGTTTTGCTCTCGTATTCACGTCCTTCAATCCGATAACGGGGGGGGGGGGGGGGGGAGTATACCTCTTCCTCTTTCACAACTTTCTTTACTAGCCAAGGAACCCTTCACCAATTCTCCTGTCCCTATACCCTGGAACAGAACGGATTGGCGAAACGTAAGAATCGTCATCTCTTGAATGTGACCCAGTGTCTTTAATGTGACTAAGTTTTCCTCTCGTATTCGCGTCCTTCGCTCCGGTAACGGGGTGGGGGGGGGGGTATATCTCTTCCTCTTTCACAACTGTCCTTGCTAGCCAAGGAACCCTTCACCAATTCTCCTGTCCATATACCCCAGAATAGAACGGACTGGCGGAACGCAAGAATTGTCATCTCTTGAATGTGACCCGACGTCTTCTTTGTGGGTCTCACGTCCCCAAGTCGTTTTGGAGTGCTTCCCTTCTTACGGGGACCTTCTTGGTTAACCGTCTGTCTTGTCAGCCTTTAGCGGGTCGGGTACCCCTTAGTCTCCTATCTCCCCGCCGCCCTCTGTTTCCCGTTCCTCTCCGGGTGTTCAGATGTGTGTGCTTTGTCCAGGACCGTAGTCTGACTCGGACAAAACTTGATGACAAAGCTATCCGCTGTTTATTTTTGGGATATTCCTCCTCTTCCAAGGGATGTCAATGTTTTGACCCCTCTTCTTGCAGGACTTTTCACTCCCTGGATGTTACATTCTTTGAGGATGTCCCCTTCTATGGTGCCTCTCCTGTCCCTGTTGCTCCTTCTGCTACTCCACTGCCGGCTCCGGTTGCCCTAGCTTCGTTGCACGACTCACTTCCGTTGCAGAAGTACACCCGTGGCCCACGCGGGCCCTCGCATGTCCACCCCATACTTCGTGATCCACTGGTTACGCCCAGCTCACAGGACCTGGTGCCACATCCTCTGGAAGGTGATGTTCTTCCCTCCTCTGACTTACCCATTGCACTTCGCAAGGGTAAGCGTTCTTGTGTTACTGACCATCCTGTAGCAAGCTATGTGTCCTACCTGCGTCTTTCCCAGGGTTACCAGACTTTCCTGACTGCTACTGACCAGATCAGAGTTCCGAGTTCGATGACTGAGGCGTTCCATCATCCCGAGTGGGTGGCTACTATAGAGGATGAGATGTCCGCATTACAGAAGGCTGACACTTGGCGTTTGGTTCATCTTCCCGCAGGTTGGAAAACTGTTGGCTGTCGTTGGGTTTACACCGTTAAGTAAATAGTGATGACAGTTCTCTTGACCGTTACAAGGCCCGCCTTGTTGCAAAGGGCTTCACTCAGACTCCTGGGGATTAAGGCGTGACCTTTGCCCCTGTGGCCATGCTCTCTACTGTCCGTCTACTTGTTTCTTTCACTGCCTGCCATGAGTGACCTCTTCATCAACTGGACGTGAAGAATGTCTTCCTCAATGACGATCTTGCTGAGAAAATTTATATGGATCCGCCCCCCGATTACAAGCTTCAGGGGGAGTATTTGGGTCATGTTTGTCTTTTGCAGAAGTCCTTGTATGGGCTGAAACAGTCCCCTCGAGCATGGTTTGAGCGGTTCGGTACTGTTGTGCTTCAGAATGGGTTCACCAGGTGCCATGCCGACCACACGTGCTTTGTTCGGACTGCTGTGGATGGTCGTAGGGTCATTATTCTTGTCTGTGGATAATATCATTCTTACCGGTGATGACAACTTGGGGATACTTCAGATCAAAGGGGTGCTTTAAAAGGCATTTGAAGTGAAAGATTTGGGGCCTCTAAAGTACTTTCTCTGGATTGAGGTTGCAAGGTCTCAGCAGGGGATCTCTTTGTCTCAACGCAAGTATACACTCGACCTCTTAAGTGATACTGGACTTCTTGGGTGCTCTCCTGTGTCTACATCCATGGATCCGAATCACCGCTTACACGCCGAGTCTGGCGATCCTCTCCCTGAGCCGGGCAGATACTAACGTCTTGTTGACAGACTTATCTACTTGACCAACACTCACCCCGACATTAGCTTTGCTGTGAGTGTGGTCAGTCAGTTCATGCATGTTCCACAGACTTCTCACCCTGATGCAGCATTTCGGATCCTCCATTACCTGAAGGGATCTCCTGGCCTCGGGCTTTTCTACCGTTCATCTCCGTCCCCCAGTCTCACCTGCTACACAGATTCTGACTATGCTGATTCCCTCACTGATCGACGTTCTACTTCGGGGACGTGCATTTTCTATGGTGGCAATCTTATTTCCTGGAAAAGCAAGAAGCAGAGTGTTTTCTCCCGCTCGTCTGCTGAGGCTGAGTACCGGGCTATGACCCATGACGCTACTGAGCTCCTTTGGCTGCGTACTCTCTTGACCGAGCTTGGCTTTCCTCCTTCTGGTTCCTTGACACTTGTTTGCGACAACCAGTCCGCTCTCATGCTAGCCTCTGACTCTGTTCTGCGCGAGCGAACTAAGCATATTGAGGTTGATATTCACTTTCTCAGGGAGCACATCCGTTCAGGGACTCTTACATCATATGTCCCCTCCGCAGAGCAGATTGAAAATGCCTTCACCAAGGCGGTTGGGCCTTCCAGGCTCCTCTCTACTTGTGGCAAGCTAGGCATGCTTGATCTCTTCACGCCAGCTTGAGGGGGAGTATTGGCTTGTTTACGGGTTTTTATATTGGTATTTATGTATGAGTGGGTTTAGTCTCACATTGCGGGTTAGCTTTTTGTGTATGTGTATCTCCTATATATATCCCCCATAGTAGATGAATAAAACGTCAATTACTCTTGTATTCAATTTAGATCACCAACAGACAACTCAATATCAATCACTGTCTTCTACTCGATCTTCATTCAAAAATATTCTGTATAGAAGTCGATGCAAGGCTTATTGTATGTTGACATCTTGTCGACGTAAGCTGAGATATGTAGAGTAAGGATATGTTAAAGTATGCAGTCATACTCATGCACTGACTTCTCTATAAAAGATCTCGACACAAAGAAGTATACTGTCAATCTTCATGTGTTGACTATTAGTCGAAGCACAAGTAAGCTTCTTGTCGTACGTCGACATCTCCTTACATACTTTTCGTCGTACATCAACATCTCCTCGAAGCAAAAAAAATTTACTTAATCTTACTTTGGCTTTCTGAGTGCACTAATTCTTTGTCAGGCCACTGAATGACATTGAACTTACACTAATCAACATATCATCTATACATACAAACACTTTTAACTTATATCACTCTAATAACCAGATATATTAAATCATAAAGGGGTTTTCCCAACAATCTCCCCATAATTGATATATCAAGTTTTACAAGATAAGTGATATAAAAAAACATAGAATATGGGATAGATACAGGAATAAACATTTAAAATAGATAGACAAAAAGATTTATGCACCACCATTTAATTCTTTAAAATATTGTCATAATAAAGCTTTTACATTTAAGCAAAAGTAAGAAGATTCGTTAAGATGAGAGAGTGGCTTATTTAGAAATGCAGATAGGGTAGAAATAAGTGCTTTCTGTGTATCTTCAACAAAGTCATAATGCGTCCTTTTATAAAGCTCTGGATGCTCCTGAATCATTCTACATGCATGATGTAGCTTTTCTAGATCATGTTCAACCTTCCAATATGCTCCTATAACTGTATAACATATTTCAATAATTAAGTCTGTAAACTCACCAATATCTTCAATTTCTTTGTTAGGGGTAACTGCTCTAAAAAATGTTGATTCAGAAGCAGCTGGCACTTTAGGCATACTAGGAATAACAGGAGAGATAAAAGACCTTTATGAATGCCACTGGTGGTGGAGGTTGAGGTTTACCATCAGGACCTTTAGTTTTCTTAACATGGGGAATATAAACATCTGAGTCACACCCCAAGCCTAATCTTTTATCCCACTGAATTGCTTTCACAACATATGCACTTGGATTTTTGGATTTGTAAGCTTCTAAGTTGAACATCTTGCTAGGAATTAGAACTTTGATTTCCTTGGACTTACCTTTCTAAAGGCTGATAACAAATTGACGCAGGACGAATCTATAGGCGGCAAAAAATCGGTGATCTAACCCTACATGCCATGCAAAACACGACGGATTAATCACAAATTAAAAAATAAACATTAACATTCGACATAAATAATTCAAAACAAGACAAAATATTTTATTAGGGCAAAGACAGACTCAGGCTTTTCTGCGCGTGGACGGTCAAACGAGCGGCGAATGACACCTACAAATCACAATAATTATCCAAACAAACCACCACAATACAATGTATATCCAAGCAAATATAGTGACCAATCCAATACAAATATGCTGAAGATAATAAGTCTAAAACAACGAAGACTCACCAAATAGTGAGCTGACCAAGACATTGAAGAATTCGGAGCCGGAGATACGTATATGACGATCTGAGGTGGAACCAGAGGCGTGGAGATAGCGAGGTGGCTGTCCTTGGCGGTGGAAGATGAAATCGGACCGGAAATGGATAGATTTGGCCACGTAGGTATAGATCCGGGCGGGGAAGGGTAGATCCGACAATATGGGGTCGGATCCGGGCTGAAAAATTACAGATCTGGGCTGATCCGAGAGGGGAAGGGCTATCAGAGGTGGTTCCACGAGAGGGTGGCTATGGGGAGGAGAAACCAGCTGCTAGAATTAAGGCCGTCTGCTGTTGGCGGTGCAGGGAGAGGCGGTGGTGGCTGCTGAAGTAGGAGGGGGACTGAGCAAAGAGAGGGGAGGCGTGAGGGGGCAGCGAACTGTAGAGAAGATGTAGAGGCCGACGGCTGGATGGATACAAGAAGGGGGGGGGGGAACTATAGGGCGGAATAGTAAATTTCATTAAATAATGAAATGAAGAAAGAAAATGAATTAGATTCTTGCGGGCTGGATTTGGGGGCTGCGGAGGCTTGAGGGAGGGGGTGTGAGAGAGAGAAGAAGGGGCCTAGGATTAGGGCAAACCTTGGGGATGAAAATACACACCTAGGAGTCGTCACCTAGTGTTCCACGAAGTTGGTACCGTTGCGGGATCGCGAGAATCCGTGAATAATTTCTCCAAATTCTGCAATGACTCTAATTAGCCAACAAACTTCTTTATAATAAAAGGAGAATTAGGGCATCCCACCATCGATAGCTATGATTGGCCGGAGGTGGGGTTACTCAAATACATCAAAATAAAACGCAAATAATGAAGTAATATATCAAATCGATTCGCAACGCGAATTCAGACACATCCGCGGAGTCTGATCGTCGATCCGGGAACGCCATATATGGAAAGTTGCCAATTGGCCCCGAACGAGCCCAAAACTCGTCCTCCACTGCAGGTCCTCGTCTCTGCTCCGCATCAATCTCCCCGACTTGAAAGAATTTATCTCCCGATGAATAGAGATCAGAATTCTCTCGATGTATGTCAGGTAAGACTCGAAGAGGTCCACCGGAGGTCGCCCAAGTGTCGCCGATAGAAGAGTGTCCTCGCCAATCAATTCTCCCCGACTAAAAAGCTGTCATCTCCGGTGAATGGAGACGGTTGTACGGAAGTCGAAGTCCAGGGGTGAATCGATCAAGCTCTGCTGCAAGTACCCAGGTGTCATCAACGTCTGTAGTAGGAATATACTGGTGGAGTATGGTCTTCGTGATGCTCTCAACGCTTAACTCACGAGTGGTGGATCCCGGTGCGATCGGCGGCGCTGTAGGTGAAATCAAAGAAGACGAGTCCCAAAGTGGGTGGGTGTTAGAAGTGGGTGAGTAGTGGTGTCCATCAAACGTGGGTGAACTATAAGGGTGGTAAGGCAATGGGAGTGGAGGTGTGGGCGGCTGGAAGTCCCCACTGCTTGGGTCCACATACTTGCGAGGCTCGTAGTACGACGTCATATCTTCAACACTAAATACCGGGTGTATACCCATACTTGCAGGGATATTAAGATCATAAGTGTTTGCTTTGATTTGTCTCATGATTTTATAGAGATCCATTCGCCTATCGCTCAAGATTTTAACAAGCCTCGCACGGAGCCTCACAATGCAGATTCTCACCATCACCTGCTCGCCTTCATGAAGTACCTGCCCTTGCCATTGAACATCCGCATGTGATTTACAAAATTCATTATCATAATGGATTTTCCGTCGGACCGACTCATGACACACACGCAAACGATGGACAAACAACTCAACATACACATACAAAAAATGAAGAAACGAGTCAACAGACATGCAAATGATGCAAATGAAACATGACCAACACAACATGCTCTCTATGGGAAAACCTAATAATAATCGGGGTGTCTCTAAAATGTGGTGGCCGATCATGTGGCTCCCTCGGTAGTGTAGAAAAACTCATCCCGCATGTGCCGGGTTTTCAGGTGACCATGTGAGACATCTATACTCAAGTACAAGCTTATAAGGAGCCAAATATCTCTCAGGGAACATAACACATCACGGGGTTCATCAGGAGGTGTGTACGAAAAGTCATCGCGAATGAGACGACTATCTGGGTGAAAATCGTGTACACAGACTAGAAGTCGTGACCCTATAGTGTGGGGAGTATCCTCGAAAATAAAAAAACTCGTCCAGTGGGTCAGCAGGTGGCACATCCCAAAATTCATCGAGAGTGCGATGTGTCAATAAGTGGTGCCCTAAATATTGGATGATTCACACAATATCCATCCTCTAGGGCGTGGTCAGAGACGATAATGGAAGAGGCATCAATAAATCGATAATCATACATGCAGGGCTCTCCTGAATCTCATCCTCACCAGGATGCGGCGGATCATCAGGAGGATCAACATGACACTGATACCAATTGACGCAAGACGGAACTATAGGCGATAGAAAATCGGTGACCTAACCCTACATGTCATGCAAAATCCGGCGAATTAATCACAAATTAGATAATAAACATTAACATCCTACGCAAATAATTCAAAATAAGACAATATTTTATTAGGGCAAAAACAGGCTTAGGCTTTCCTCCGCATGGAGGGCCAAAGCTAGAGCGTACGGCGAATAAGGCCTGCAAATCACAATAATTATCCAAACAAGCCACCACAATACAATGTATATCCAAGTAAATATAGTGACCAATCCAATACAAATATGTTGAAGATAATAAGTCCAATACAACGAAAACTCACCAAATAGTGGGCTGACCAAGACACTGAAGAATTCAGAGCAGAAGATGCGTGTACGACAATCAAGGTAGAATCAGAGGCGTGGAGATAGCGGAGGTGGCTGTCTTTAGCGGTGGAAGATGAAATCAGACTGGAAATGGATAGATCCGACCACGTAGGTATAGATCCGGGCGGGGAAGGGTAGATCCGACAATATGTATTCGGATTCGGGCTGAAAAATTCCAGATCTGGCCTGATCCGGGAGGGGAAGGGCTATCGGAGGTGGTTCCACAAGAAGGTGGCGTGGGGAGGAGAAACCGGCTGCTGGAATTAAGGCCGGCTACTGTTGGCGGTGCAGGGAGAGGAGATGGTGGCTGCTGAAGTAGGAGGGGGAGGAGCAAAGAAAGGGGAGGCGTGAGGGGGAGGCGGCCTTTAGAGAAGATGTAGAGGCCGACCGCTGGATGGCTACAAGAAAGGGGGGGGGGGAGAAACTAGAGGGAGGAATAGTAAATTTCATTAAATAGTGAAATGAAGAAAGAATAGGAATTCTACTCTTGGAGGCTAGATTTGGGGGTTGCGGAGGCTGAGTGAGGGAGAGTGGGAGGGGGAAGAAGGGGCCTAGGGTTAGGGCAAACCATGGGGAGGGAGATACGCACCTAGGAGTCGTCACCTAGGGTTCCACAGAGTCGACACAGTGCGTGATCTTGGGAATCCGGGAATAATTTCTCCAAATTTTGCAATGACTCTAATCAACCCACAAACTACCTATTTATGATAAAAGGAGAATTAAGACATCCCACCATCGACGGCTATGATTTGTTAGAGGTAAGGTCACTCAAATACATCAAAATAAAACACAAAATAATGAAGTAATATATCAAATCGATTTGCAACGCGAATCCGGACATATCCGCAGAGTTTGATCGTCGATCTGGGCACCCCATATATGAAAAGTCATCAATTGGCCCTGAACGGGCCCAAAACTCGTCCTTCACCGCAGGTCCTCATTTCTGCTCCTCATCACAAATTCAGCTCACTTTCTCAAAATTTATTGTTCCTCAGCTTCAGCTTTCCTATTAACAACAATTTCTTCCATGGCCTTCTCAAATGCTGGATCAACAACAGGTGCAGGAGAGAGGATTCTGCTGGATCTATTATAACATTGGCATAGGGATTAGAAGCATTATAAGATTTTTCAATCCTATAAACTTTCCTCTGTGCTTTAGAGAAATGTTATCATTTGGCACTATAACCTCTTCCCTTCTTTCCACTCCTTCCTCCAATTGAAAACACTCCTGGCGGAAGGGGCCCTGGAAGTCGTAGGGAGAGTTGGAAGAAGGCCCTTATTAGGAGTAAGAGCAGAAGTAGGTGAAGTTACTTTATAAGCTTCTGTTGGAGTCACCACATCTCATTGAATGTCTGGTGCTCTTTGAAAAACTGTAATGGTATAAGCTGGATCAGAGAAAATATCCTTGTGATTGATTGATTGTACCTCATCAGGTTCATCATTTGGAGTGGGGGGAGAGGAGATTCTTGCCACATTTTGGGAGAACTAGATTTCTCAATACCCTTCCCCTGAAGAGGCTCCCCCTGAGCAAATGTGATGCGAAGCAGAGGCGAGGACGCACTTTGGGCCCATTCGGGGCTAATTTGGCAACTTTCCATATATGACGTGCCCGGATCGACGATCGGACTTCGCGATTGCGTACAGAGCGTCGCCGCGAGTCAAAATCTTATATTACTTTATTTTTTTGGACTTTTATTTCATGTATTTTGAGGCATCTCCCGCCGGCCAATCATAGTCGTCGAATGGGATGCCCTAGTGCTTCTTTTATTATAAATAAGAGTGGTAGGGGGCTGAATTCAGTCATTGCAGAATTTGGAGAACTCTAATCCCGGATTCCAGCGATCCCTCCCCGGTGCCGATGCCGTGGAACCCTAGGTAACGACTCCTAGGGCGCCAAACTCCTCCCCAAGGTAATCCGTACCCCCACCTTCATTTTCCACCCCTCAAACCCCTGTTTCCACCGCAACATCCCCCCAAACAGCACCCTAAACAGCCCGGACGGCTGTTTCCTGCAAGCAGCCAGCCGCCCTCCCGCTGTGCAGCTGCCAGCCCACAACCAGCCTCCTCCCCTTCACCGCCTCCCACACCCAGCCCGCCGACCACCATCCCCCCCTCCCTCCTCCAGCCCGACCGCCGGATGGCCCTCCTAAAAACCCGGCCACCATTTATCCACCCTAAGCCCGACCGACCCCTCCATCATCACCCCCTTCGTGGAACCACCCCCTTCGTGGAACCACCCCCAAATCACCCTAATTCTCTAGATCCATTCAGATCTGAGAATTTAAGCCCCGATCCGTTATTTCCACCACTCGTACTTTCCATTTTTGCCCGGATCCAACCCAAAATAGCGGATCCATCCCTCTCCGGCCCGGATCTACTCGTACGTGGCCGGATCTACCCTTTTCTCACCCGATCTCACCATTTACCGCCGAGTACAGCCACCGCCTTTGTTTTCCCAGTGCCGGTTCCACCTCCAATCGCCGATCTACACATCCGGACCACAAATTCTTCAGTGCCTCGGTTCAGCCCTCTACTTTGTGAGCTTTTATAGTATTGTGTTATTTGATTTGACATTTTCATTTGGTGAATAAACATATGTGCTGTGATTTTTTCCCGTAGAATTTGTTTGGGTACACTAATAATTTGCAGGAGGAGACATTCGCCGCACGCTTCGCTTTGACCCTCCGAGCGGAGGAAGCCATTATAATTTGCCAAATTAATTAGTTATTTTCAACTCTAAATATTTGCGTGGTGTTAAATATAAGTTATCATTGCTCATAATTATTTGTCGTCACCACTGACGACCACATTGCATTTAGAGTCGTGTTAGTGTGACGCATTTGTATTTCCACCTAGCGCCCTAGGTTTTGTGCACCACATAGCCTACCCCTACATCAGTTTGGTATCAGAGGGAGGTTAGGCCGTTTGCATGCTTCGTAGTGGTAGGTTTTAAATAGTCGTTGGGTTCATTTATGTCTAGTTTTCACCGACGACAGTCTCCCCTATCTAGGTATCCTGAGTCAACTTATATCCGACCTCATAGAACCCCTTTAGAGAAACCTTCATGTTATCATTATGATTATCATCGTTCCCCGTACACCACTCCTAGAGATCGTGTCGACCCCTCGACACAATCCCATTATGCTAGAGGCGATCACCACGACGAGAGGTCCTCACGTCCTCATCATTACACCTCTTCGCGACTTCACGATGATAAAATTGAATATCGCTCAGGTCATCGCCGCTACACATCTCCTCTAGGAGAGGAACCTGAGTTTGGATATGTGTGACCTCCACTGCACGTTCACAGAGCTCATACACACCCACGAACACAATCTGATTATGTTAGGAACTACCGTCTAGACGACCCTCAGAAACTCTATAGAGGTCACCATCGGCAGGATCGCGATACATGTAAAGACCCTCCTAGTATTCCACTAATAGAGTTACCTGAGACTGAATTTCTGCAATTAGTTCTTGACCGCTTTGATCTCTTAGAAGCTCAATTTGATCACCTAAGGTCTACATTACGAAGACAGCTAAGGAATTTGGGTCAAGCCATCGACGCGGTGAGTAGTGCTCCCACCGAGCCAAGAGACCCGACACTTGGTTTTGATCCTTCTCAGTTTGATGAGATTCAGCGCTCATGTGATCTTGAGGTTGAATCTGATCATGACCCTATGATACAGGTGGAGAGTGATACTAGCCTGACTAGTGAGCATGGTCGCGTAGGTGAGGACAAGCGACCTAGTGATGCTGTGATGGTATACTCATCCTTTTCACCTCACCTATACCTACATCTAGACCTTATGTCCCCTTTGAACAGAGACACAGTTTTCAATGCTATATCGATTGATCCACACGTGAGTCTGGTCACCCCCTGCTCTTCCCTTAGGACTATCTTGAGTCACTTCACTACTGAGAGCCGAGAGTATGGTGTTGACTTCATAGTGGCTACCTCACCCAGTGACGAGAACACTACCTCTATCAGCGATACTCATCTGAGGGATCTTCCCATTATTAATGAACTCATTGTTGAACCTCCAGATAAGCCTCGTGATGAGCCACTACTCCCTTGGGAGGTTCATGAAGCTAGCGTTGACTTTGTTGTGGGTGTCCTACTTGCTCCCACCGACACTACTGTTATTGGTGCCCTCATCGTGGTGGATTATCTTATCATTATCGACCTCTTCGGGATCAAGTCCCCGAGAGGCTCATTTGACAAGCCTTCCCTCCTACACTTTAGTGATAATCGTGTATCCGCACTAGTGATCATCTCACACGTGATAACTTTTGGTATACACCCCCAAATGAGCCGCCTGATGGGCTATATCATTTGAGATGTACCCATCACACTAGGGCTCCGCACTATTTTGTCATCATCTACGTCGTCCCCACGGGCGATGACGTTGGTCACCCTAGATTATTCTATCGACCACCCGGTAAGCCTCCTGAAAGGCCACCCCATGTTAGTAATATCCAAGTCATTTCCAGGCCTTCACTTAGGAAGTGTGTTGAGTATGTTGTGCTCTATGTGCATCATTCGCTTCATTTGCATGAGTCAGTTGGGTCGTTTGTTCATCATTTGCATGCATTACATAAGTCGGTTCACCGACAAATAATAATGAGCAATGAAAGCTTTAAAACTCATGCAGATAAACGAAGACGAGAACAAATATTTAATGCAAGCGAGAAAGTAATGGTGCGAATCTGCCCAGAGAGGCTCCCCTCGGGGCATGCCCAAAAGTTAAGCGCAAAGCGAAAGGGTCTGTACTCTATTATTAGTCGTATTGGGACAAATACCTACTGGCTCGATGTCCCGGCTAGTATGAGAATTCACCCGGTGTTTAATGTCGAGGATCTGACGCCGTACTATGAGCCTCATGAGTATGTGGACCCGAGCAGTGGAGATGCCCAACCACCCCCACCCCCACTTTCGTTGCCTTACTACTCTCTCACCCCACCTACGTCTGATGGCCACCACAGTCCACCCCGTGCTACCTGTAAGACTTGAACGTAGATATATATAAATCTTTTGTATAAAAACTATGCAAATATCCCAGATGATGAAAAAATGATTTCAGTGCTGAATTGACGTCGCACTTTAATTTTTGATGTTCAGATTTCCCGTTTGATATTAATTGTTTTTATTATTTATTGGCGACAACCTCTTTGTTTTCATTTAAATCGACTAACTTGAGTTGGTCGGCTTTGATTTGAGTCTAATTACACTTGGGTTTGGTTGGAATTGGATTTATTTGTGGCTGTGCACAATGTTGAACCGGTGTGTATTGGCTTGGTTGAATTGTGGTTGTGCATTAAATTGAAACCGGCTGGACCGGCAGGGGTGACCGATTGCCTGGGTTCAACGGTGGAATTATCCCGTGATATAATATCGAGCCTTGTTCGTTCTTCTTCATCACATCGACGGAACGAACCGCCGGAGCCGCACCTGCGCCGATTGCTCTAGCCGCCTCCAATCTCATCCGTTTCACACGATTTCTTCTTCTTTGGGAAGATAATCTCTTTCTCTTCAATCCTCTTTCTTCTTGTATGAAGTTTGTGTATGGATTGGTGATGGATGAAAATCCTAGGGTTTGGGGTTTTGGTTTCGATTCATTCCTTTTTAAATTAAAAGTTTCTTTATAGTTTTCCAAGCCCTAAACCTTGAATTTGAACTAATTTTGGGAGAGATGAAGTTAGGGTTTCATTAAGGATTTTGTTTTAACCCCTTCGCAATTTTGTTGCTGGCTGTGTTGTTGAGGGCTGCCGGTTGTGCTTTTGGGCTGCTTTGTGTTGCTGTCCGGCTGTTTTAAAGTGGATTTACGCCTTGCTTTGAGCTGCAATTCGCAGCCCTTGGTGTTGCCATCGTGACAACCCTTGAGGCTGTGGATTGGAGCAATTTGGATCGACTATCGTGGGCATTTGAAATCTGCTGTGGGCTGTTGGTACTCCTTTTTGAATCACCCACGCTCGTCCTTCCCTAGACAACTCCTAGAGGTCGTAGTTGTGACGGTCGTAGGAGTTCGCTCGTAACTATTTATGGTGCAACCCTAAAGTAAATGATATTTCGATACTGCAGAGGATGACGTCTGGCGATAGACGTGACGTGAACCCTTCGAAGGACAAGGGCAAAGGAAAAGTTGGGGGTGACTCCTTATTGTTTTTCTTCCTCATTTGTGAACTTGTTAAACTAGTTATTTTTCAGTTGTTTGATATCACTGAATATATGAATCGCCGAAAACGCTAACGTGGCTTAGCGAACGATAGAATTCTGAGGGGAACCAAATACAAATAAATCCTATTTTTGAAATAAACTGAATGAATCGAAATGATTGAAATTGAGAATGCGTCGGCGCATCGAAATGCTAAGGGTCGGCCTAGTAGGGGGGATGGTTCAGACTCCTACACCTCGAGAGGGGGGTAGAACTCTCACACCTCGTAGGGGGGTCGAACTCCTACAGATTATGATATGAATCCGATTAGGAGGCGTTGAAGACTGTTGCACGTAGAAGCGCCCTAAAGTGGATAATGATATGAGGGGTCGACGGACCCGGATAATTGCGATATTCGAATGACCCTACGCAGTTTGAGAAACGAATTATGAATAACAGGAAATTGATAAATGCAGTACAACGGAAATATGAATTGATAACAGAGAAGAGATGTTGATTTTACCTGTTCCTAGCTTAGCAACATGTTCATATGAATTTCATTGTTGTTGACTTTCTTGTCTGTTTGCAGTGCGAAGTTACAGGTAAGGGTAAGGATTCACTTAGTTTCAAAACTATTTGGTTCCTAATTTCTTTTAGGAACCGAGCACCAGCGTACCAGACCCCGCTAGACGGGCCTAGACAGAGGCAGATCGAAGACCAGTTGAAGACGTGGCTCGTCCACGGGTTAGCATGAGTTTATTCCTTGTACTTTTGATACTGTAATAAATGAAAATACTTTTGTACCTGACAGTTAGACTGTGTGAATATATTCTGTATATTATTGAATTGTGATGTTATGTTTCCACTTGTACACTTCTTTTATTAACTGCTGCGTATAATTATGTGAAAAACCCACTCAAAAAGAATGATTTTAAATTGTGGCGGATTTTGGGCCGTTACAATTAAGTGGCATCAGAGGGAGGTTTCTCACAGTGCGTGTAACGCAGAGAATACCAGAAGGGAACATAAATCACAATGCTGAGATTTGAATAGCAGAATATACTGAACTGTCTTATGTTTGTTCCTCAGGAACCTTTTCAAGTGTATTCGAGCCGCAGAATGCGAGAGACTCTGAATGAACCTGAGGACTCAAGGGACTCCAGGTCCGAAGAAAGTGTGAGTGGTAGACAGTCTTTCGTAGTGCATATCGCCGATATTGCACAAGCCATCGCTGAAGCTATTAGGCTGGTTCGGGACACTCCTCCAGATGTACCTCCTCCTGGAGTAACCCCAGTTGTGCCAGCTGTGCCTCCTCCAGCATATGTGGAACCGCAACATCCTCGCTTAATTGATATCGATATGAAGCAATTTTTGGAATTGAAACCGCCGACTTTTCGCGGTGGTTTGTATCTGATCGAGACGGAAGATTGGATCTTGCGGATTGAAACGATATTTGATACGATGCGGTGCCCCGCGGAGAGGAAGGTGGAGTTGGCTATTTTTCTTCTGGAAGGAGAGGCTAAGAGATGGTGGGTGTGAATCTGATGAAAGGGAAGTTTTAGACTCGCGGTTTGGCAAATGTGACTTGGGCAGAGTTTGTTCGCGAATTTACAAAGTGGTTTGTTCCGCGGACAGAAAAGAGGCAGCTTCGGGAGAAGTTTCTGCGGTTGGTACACGGAAACCGCTCTGTTCTTCAGTATGAAGCTGAATTCTCCAGCTTGACATACTATGCAGAGTTTGCAGTGGAGACCGAGGAAGCTCACTGTTTACGGTTCCAGGAAGGGTTGCGGGATGATATCCGCGCTTCCGTGGTTCCGTTTGATATTACTGAGTATGCACAACTGGTGGAGAAAGCTCGATTAGTCGAGTTAGATAATGAGAAGAGACAAAGGAGGACAGAGATGAGGAAGAGGTTCAAAGAAGGTGTTAGCCAAGAGAAATCGGGCAGAACAAATGAAGCGTGGAAAAAGAAGAAGCAGCAACGATCAGCGTCGACTGGTAGCACTCAAGTGTCCCAATCAACGTCGACCAAGTGTGCCAAATGTGGCAAGACGCACCGAGGGGAATGCTTGACAGGAGTCTGTTTTTACTGTAGCCAACTGGGTCATCGTCGAAAGGATTGTCCAAAACTGCAAAGAGATGAAAGTTCGAGGGGAGCTCCAGCCTTGCCGCCTCAAAAAATTTATCATATTGGGACTTCTAGGGAAGGGGAGTCGATAGCATCGGCACCCGCTGAAGGGGCCAGAGAGGAGAGGCTGATTCAAGCTCGAGCTTTTAATCTCGGTCAGCAAGAGGCGAAGGCAGATGATACTGTTGTCACAGGTATGCTGTTTGTTCATGATCAAGTATTGAAAGTTTTATTTAATACTGGTGCCAGTCAATCTTTTATTTCAACATCTATTCTTGAATCAATTCACATACGACCATATCAAGTTGCTCAACCTTTGAGTGTACTGCTACCGAATAATACGATTTTGATGACGAAATAACGAGCTGTAGTCTCGCTGCTTTTTAATGATAAACATGTTGAAACCGATGCTGCGGTCTTGCCGTTGGTTGAGTACGATGTCATTCTCGGTATGGATTGACTATCAAATCGAGAAGCCGTCATTAACTGCAAAACGAAAGAGGTGACATTCAAATGCCCAGATGAAAGTCCGATGATCTATAAAGGTCTGGGCGAAGTTGCAAAAACCAGGATCTCGGCAATGAAAGCCAGAAAATGGTGCAAAAAGGTTGTGAGGCCATTTTGGTGATGATTAAAGAAATGAAAGAAGAAAAGAAAGAAATTACTGCTGTGCCCGTAGTGCGGGAATACGTGGACGTATTCCCAGAAGAGTTGCCTGGTGTGCCTCCAGCCAGAGAAGTTGAATTTGAAATTAAGGTTACTGAAGGAGCAAAAAACTCCGTATCGGATGCCGCCAAAAGAATTGGCCGAATTGAAAGTGCAATTGCAAGAATTGCTTGATAAGAAATTTATCCGACCGAGTACCTCACCTTGGGGAGCTCCAGTATTGTTTGTGAAAAAGAAGGATGGATCTCTCTGTCTATGCGTCGATTATCGCGAGCTGAATAAGTTGATAATAAAGAATAAATACCCTCTGCCGCGTATTGACGATTTGTTTGATCAGCTGGTGGGCGCCCATGTATTTTCAAAAATTGATCTTCGATCAGGATATCACCAGCTGAGAATTCTAGAGGAAGATGTCTTCAAGACAACATTCAGTACCAGGTATGGGCATTTTGAATTTGTGGTTATGCCTTTTGGCCTAACAAATGCTCCTGCATCTTTTATGGCCTTGATGAATCGGGTTTTAAGGCATTCCTGGATCAGTTCGTGATTGTGTTTATCGATAATATATTGATTTATTCAAAGACAGAGGAAGAGCATGCCCAGCACCTGCGTCAAGTCTTGCAAACACTAAGAGAACAACAATTATATGCCAAATTCTCAAAATGTGCGTTTTGGCTGACTGAGGTGGCCTTTTTAGGTCATGTGATTAATGCAGAAGGGTTGGCTGTTGATCCAGCTAAAATTAAAGCAATAATCAACTGTACCCGACCGAAATCCGTGACTGAAGTACGAAGCATCTTGGGCTTGGCTGGTTATTATCGGAAATTTGTCAAGGATTTTTCGAAGCTAGCACTAACCTTGACACAATTGACTCGAAAAAACATAGTGTTTACGTGGGGAGACGAATGCTAACAAGCATTCAAAGCTTTAAAGGAAAGATTAACGACAGCGCAAGTGTTGGTGATGTCCGAAGGCTCCGATGGTTTTCAAATTTATAACGACGCGTCCTATAAAGGATTGGGTTGCGTGCTAATGCAACGTGGAAAGGTGATTGACTTTGCTTCCCGACAACTAAAGGATGCTGAAAAGAATTACCCGACACATGATCTGAAATTAGCCGCAGTTGTGTTCGCATTGAAAATTTGGTGCCACTACCTGTATGGTGTTCGATGCGAGATATTTACAGATCATAAAAGTCTGAAATATAACTTTGATCAACGGGAAATCAATTTACGCCAGAGAAGATGGCTGAAATTCATTAAAGACTACGATCTGGATATTCAATACCATCCAGGTAAAGCAAATGTGGTCGCAGATGCATTAAGCAGAAAGAATATTGCTGCGCAGTCAGTGCTACCGCAATATAATAGGAAGCTTCTTTATATACTTCAGGAAATGGAAATATGCGTAATATTTACGCCTGAAGAAAAGCAAGCACAACTATTCCAAATGCGGATTCAATATTCACTTAAAGAGAGAATCCAGAAGACGATACCTCAAGACCCCTTCTTAATGGGGATATTCGAAAAATTGAGAAAGAGAGAAGTGAGTGCTTTATTGAAAAATATTCCCTATTACTCCTGAATGACAGATTATGTGTACCCGATACTGATAGCCTATGGAAGGATATCCTGTATGAGGCGCATAATACGCCATATTCGATTCACTCTGGTCAGACAAAGATGTACCATGATTTGAAACAGGACTTCTGGTGGCCACATATGAAGAAGGATGTCATTCAATATATTGCGCAGTGTCATACCTGTCAGATAGTGAAAGCAGAACATCAAAAACCTGCTGGATATCTTCGATCTCTCCCCATTCCGGAATGGAAATGGGATGATGTTGCAATGGATTTTGTATTTGGCATGCCTCGCAGTAAAGCTGGGAATGATGGAATTTGGGTCATCATTGATCGGTTGACAAAGAGCGCCCATTTTATACCGATCAAACAAAGTGGGCCGACTGAAAAATTGGTGGAACTCTATGTAAATGTAATCGTAAGATTACATGGTATTCCACATACGATTGTGTCAGATCGTGATGGACGGTTCACATCTGATTTGTGGCGACGAGTACACAACAGATTGGGAACAAAATTGTTGTACAGTACTGTCTTCCATCCGCAAACAGATGGCCAGTCTGAGCGCACCATCTAGATGCTCGAGGATCTATTACAAATGGTGGTTTTAGACTTCAAAGGCTCTTGAGAAAAATACTTATCACTAGCTGAATTTGCTTATAATAATAGCTACCAAGCAACGATCCAAATGGCTCCGTTCGAAGCTCTATATGAGAGGCGACGCAGAACTCCTTTGAGCTGGGCAGAAGATGGCGAAAAGAAACTGTTTCCGCAGCAGAGGACAAATAAAATTGAGGAGAAGATCCGCATTATTCAACAAAGAATGAAAATCACACAAGATCGTTAACAGAAATATTATAATGCCCGACATCGTCTGGTGGAATTTGCTGTGGGCGATCAGGTGTGTTTGAAGATAAAACCGTTCAAAGGGATTTCCCGATTAAGACGGATTGGAAAATTAAGTCCAAGATATATTGGTCCCTTCTCGGTGATTGAACGTCTTGGCGAGGTGGCGTATCGCTTAGCTCTGCCTGCCGAATTGCAACGATTGCATGATGTCTTTCATGTATCCGCACTCAGACGGTATATTCCGAACCCAGAGTTGATGATATCTGTCAGTGATGTGCAGATAGAAGCTGATTTGTCAAGTCCAACAACACCTTACCAGATTATTGATCGGTAGAGCAAGAATCGTCGGAATCGACAGGTAAATTTTGTCAAAGTCTGGTGGACCGGTCATCCCGCCAAGGATGCTACTTGGGAGCGAGAAGACTTGCTGAGGAAAAGATTTCCCTCTTTCTTTGGGAATCAAGAAGATGTTTGAATTTTCGAGGAAGAAAATTCTGATGAGGGGAGAATTTGTAATACTCGAACGTAGATATATATAAATATTTTGTATAAAAACTATGTAAATATCCCCGATGATGAAAAAATGATTTCAGTGTTGAATTGATGTCGCACCTTAATTTTTGATGTTCGGATTTCCCGTTTGATATTAATTGTTTTTATTATTTATTGGCGACAGCCGCTTCGTTTTCATTTAAATCGACTAACTTGAGTTGGTCGGCTTTGATTTGAGTCTAATTACACTTGGGTTTGGTTGGAATTGGATTTATTTGTGGCTGTGCATAATGTTGAACCGGTGTGTATTGTCTTGGTTGAATTGTGGCTGTGCATTAAATTGAAACCGGCTGGACCGGTAGGGGTGATCGGTTGCCTGGGTCCAGCGGTGGAATTATCCCGTGATATAATATCGAGCCTTGTTCGTTCTTCTTCATCACGTCGATGGAACGAACCGCCGGAGCCGCACCTGCACTGATTGCTCTAGTCGCCTCCAATCTCATCCGTTTCACACGATTTCTTTTTCTTTGGGAAGGTAATCTCTTTCTCTTCAATCCTCTTTCTTCTTGTATGAAGTTTGCGTATGGATTGGTGATGGATGAAAATCCTAGGATTTGGGATTTTGGTTTCGATTCACTCCTTTTTAAATTAAAAGTTTCTTTATAGTTTTCCAAGTCCTAAACCTTGAATTTGAACTAATTTTGGGAGAGATGAAGTTAGGGTTTCATTAACGGTTTTGTTTTAACCCCTTTGCAATTTTGTTGTCGACTGTGTTGTTGAGGGTTGCCGGTTGTGCTTTTGGGCTGCTTTGTGTTGCTGTCCGACTGTTTTAGAGGGGATTTACACCTTGCTTTGAGCTGCAATTCGCAGCCCTTGGTGTTGCCATCGTGACAACCCTTGAGGCTGTGCACTGGAGCAATTTGGATCGACTATCGTGGGCATTTGAAACCTGTTGTGGGCTGTTGGTACTCCTTTTTGAATCACCCACGCTCGTCCTTCCCTAGACAACTCCTAGAGGTCGTAGTTGTGACCGTCGTAGGAGTCCGCTCGTAACTATTTATGACGCAACCCTAAAGTAAATGATATTTTGATACTGCAGAGGATGACGTCCGACGATAGATGTGACGTGAACCCTTCGAAGGACAAGGGCAAATGAAAAGTTGGGGTGAGTCCTTACTGCTTTTTCTTCCTCATTTGTGAACTTGTTAAGCTAGTTAATTTTCAGTTGTTTGATATCACTGAATATATGAATCGCCGAAAACGCTAATGTGCCTTAGCGAGCGATAGAATTCTGAGGGGAACCAAATACAAATAAATCCTATTTTTGAAATAAACTAAATGAATCAAAATGATTGAAATTGAATTGAAATTGA
Organism: Platanthera zijinensis; assembly: GCA_039513925.1. Lineage (NCBI taxonomy): Eukaryota > Viridiplantae > Streptophyta > Magnoliopsida > Asparagales > Orchidaceae > Platanthera > Platanthera zijinensis. The sequence goes on along the minus strand of CM077080.1, from coordinate 221,794,911 downwards.
GAACGCGTCGACGCATCGAAATGCTAAGGGTCGGCCTAGTAGGGGGGATGGTTCAGACTCCTACACCTCGTGAGGAGGGTAGAACTCTCACACCTCGTAGGGGGGGTCGAACTCCTACAGATTATGATATGAATCCGATTAGGAGGCATTGAAGCCTGTTGCGCGTAGAAGCGCCCTAAAGTGGATAATGATATGAGGGGTCGACGGGCCCGGATAATTGCGATATTCGAATGACTCTACACATTTTGAGAAACGAATTATGAATAACAGGAAATTGATAAATGCAGTACAACGGAAATATGAATTGATATCAGAGATAGAGATGTTGATTTTACCTGTTCCTAGCTTAGTAACATGTTCATATCAATTTCATTGTTGCCGACTTTCTTGTCTGCTTGCAGTGCGAAGTTACAGGTAAGGGTAAGGATTCACTTGGTTTCAAAACTAATTGGTTCCTAATTTCTTTTAGGAACCTAGCACCAACGTACCAGACCCCGCTAGACAGGCACAAGCATAGGCAGATCGAAGACCACTTGAAGACGTGGCTCGTCCACGGGTTAGCATGAGTTTATTCCTGGTGCTTTTGATACTGTAATAAATGAAAATACTTTTGTACCTGACAGTTAGACTGTGTGTATATATTCTGTATATTATTGAATTGTGATGTTATGTTTCCACTGGTACACTTCTTTTATTAATTGTTGCGTATAATTATGTGAAAAACCCACTCAGAAAGAATGATTTTAAATTGTGGTGGATTTTGGGCCGTTATACTACCACCCACCCACCTGGGGATTCGTCTTCCTTAGTTTCACCACCGACACCGCCGATCGCACCGGGTTCCACCCTTCGAAAGATGAGCGATAAGAGCATCATAGATTTCAGATTCCACGAGTTGTTCCTACTTCGGATAGGACCGCCCCGATGCAGTTGACGCTTGGATACCTGCAACAGAGCTTGATCGATTCGCCCATCGACTTCGACTTCAGCACAATCGTCTCCATTCACTGGACATGATAGCTTTTCACTAAGGGGGAATTGATTGGCAAGGACACCCTTCCGCCGATGACACTTGGACGACTTCCGGTGGACCTCTTCGAGTCGTACCTGGCGATCAACGAGAGAATTCCGATCCCAATTCATCGGGAGATGAATTCTTTCAAGCCGATGAGAATGATGTGGAGCAGAGGCGAGGACGCGCTTTGGGCCCATTCGGGACTAATTTAGCAACTTTCAATATATGGCGTGCCCGGATCGACGATCGGACTCCGCGATTGCGTCCGGAGAGTCGCCGCGAGTAAAAATCTTATATTACTTTATATTTTTGGGACTTTTATTTCATGTATTTTGAGACAACTCCCGCCTGCCAATCATAACCGTCGAATGGGATTCCCTAGTGCTTCTTTTATTATAAATAAGAGTGGTAGGGGGCTGAATTCAATCATTGCAGAATTTGGAGAACTCTAATCCCGGATTCCAGCGATCCCTCGCCGGTGCCGACGTCGTGAAACCCTAGGTGACGACTCCTACGACGCCAAACTCCTCCCCAAGGTAATCCTTACCCCCACCTTCATTTTCCACCCCTCAAACCCCCTGTTTCAACCGCTGCAACCCCCCAAACAGCACCCTAAACAGCCTGACTGGCTGTTTCCTACAAGCAGCCAGCCGCCCTCCCGCTGTGTAGCCGTCAGCCCACTGCCGGCCTCCTCCCCTTCAGCGCCTCTCACACCCAGCCCGCCGACCACCATCCCCCTCCCTCCTCTAGCCCGACCGCCGGATGGCCCTCCTCAAAACCCGACCACCATATATTGAGGTCGGGCGTTCACGAATGACTGTTCATGACCACAACGTTCACGACTACCACCACCGTGCCAAACAAAGCCTTAGAGAATATATCAGATTTCTGTTTTTCAGAAGGGACAAATTTGAGTACAATTTCCTTTTTCCACATTGTCTTTATTAAAACGATGACTTACCTCAATATAATTAGTCCGGCTATGAAGTACATCATTAGAGGCAATTGAGATAGCCTTACCTCAATATACTTAGTCCTACTATGAAGTACATCATTAAAGGCAATTGAGATAGCACTGGAGCTGTCACATTAGATTATGGATTTTGTGAAAGAATATCCATAATCTAACAATTGATTTTAAATCCATAAAAGTTGTGAACAACTCCCAGCTGAAATATACTCAGCCCAGTCGTGGATGTAGATACTATGGTTTGCTTTTTGCTAAACCATGAGATAAGCCTAGCATCAAGGAATTGACTTGTTCCTGGGGCGCTCTTCCTATCTATCCCGCATCCAACATAATTTGCATCTGATGCACATGCCAACTCAAATCCAGATTCTATTGGGTATCAAAGGCCTAACTCAGGAGTACCCTTTAAATATCTGAATATCCTTTTTACAAAAGTCATATAAGATTCTTTTGGGTCAACCTGAAATCTTGAACCAACACAAGAGCAAACATTATATATGGTCTACTAGCAGTAAGATATATGAGAGATCCTATGATAGACATGTAGATCTTTGGGTCAACGGCTTGCCTGTCTTATCTTTATCAATTACAACATTAGTAGCATTGTGGGTTTTCATTACAAATTTCTTAATTAACTCTCTAGTGTGTTTGGACTGAGAAATATATATGTCTTCACCTGATTATCTTACTTGAATACCAAGAAAATATGTGAACTCCCCCATGCTACTCATCTCAATTTTTAATTGCATTAGAGCAACAAATACTTTGCAAAGTTTGTTTGCTAACGACTCAAATATAATATAAACATATATTTGTACTAATAGCACTTTTTTTCTGTCTTCAAATAAATAAAGTTTTATCTATCTTACCCCCCACAAAAGAATGTTCAAGGAAAAAAGTAGAAAGGGTCTCATAACAATTACTTGGAGCTTGTTTGAGACCATACAAGGTCTTATTTAATTTATGCACAAAAGATGGATGAGTATGATTTAAAAAAATTAGAGGTTGTTCCGCATATAGCACTTCTGGTAGAATACCATTGAGAAAAACACAATTCACATGCATATGGAATACTTTAATTTTGATATGAGCTGCATATGCCAAGAGCATCTTTATTGCTTCAAATCTGACCACATGAGCAAAATTTTGATCATAGTCAATTCCTTCTCTCTGTCTATAACCTTGAGACACCAATCTTGCATTGTTCCTCACAATAACTCAACATCAAATTTGTTTCTAAAAACCAATTTAGTTCAATTAATTGGCCAATTTCTTGGCCTTTCAACCGGTGTCCATACATTGCTCATCTTAAATTGAGTAAGTTCATCTGGAATGGTAGCAATCCAATGTGGATCATTATTTGCATTTTCAAAACTTTATTGTCAACGTGACCGACAATATGACAAGGAAGATGCCTGTTCAGTCTCTCCATTCTGACTGGCTTTTCAGCCTCATAACAATTTTATAAATCAAATTAAGGTGATTATTTATAATAAAAATAGCTCATTAAAAATTGGTATATTTTAAGTGTAGGATTATTTGTTTACTTTTTAAGCCTAATTATCTATAATAACTTAACTTTTTAGGGTATTATTGGCTAGCCAATTCAAATTACAATTAAAATAAGCACAAAATTAAAATAAATAAGAAATAAAATAATAAGAAATTAAAAATAAATACAAAATTAAAATAAACACGAAATTAAAATAAATACAAAATTAAAATAAATACAAAATAAAGAAAACAAGATTTGCATATATTGTTTATTGATCTTGAGAAAGCTTATGATAGACTTCCAAGAGAGATCTTATGGAGAGTCTTAGAAAAGAAATGTGTAAATGTATCATATATTGACATAATCAAAGATATGTATACAAATTCAGTGATAAGGGTGAGGACATCTGGAGGATTAACACAGGAATTTCCTATCACTGTTGGCTTACATCAAGGTTCAACTTCAAGCCCTTATCTCTTTACCCTTATCTTAGATGAGCACACCAGACATATCCAACAAGCAATACCTTGGTGTTTATTGTTTGCGGATGATATCGTTTTGATTGATGAGACGCACGAGGGTGTAAACGCAAAACTCGAATCTTGGCGAGACACTTTAGAAAATAAGGGTCTTAGGTTGAGCAGGACAAAGACGAAGTATATGAAACTTAAATTTAGCAGCACAAGAAGGACGGATGATTTTGTTATTAAGTTGGGTGATCAAGATATTTCCGGCAATGAGTGTTTTAAATATCTTGGATCGATAGTTCAAAAAGACAAAGATACTGATAAAGATGTGACACATTGAATCCAATTGGGTTGGTTGAAGTGGAGAGGCACGACAAGGATCTTATGTGATCGTAAAGTACCATTAAAACTTAAGGGCAAGGTTTACCGTACTGCAATTAGACCAGCGATGCTCTATGGTTCTGATTGTTGGGCAGTGAATTGTGTACATGAGCAAAAAATGGGAGTTGTGAAGATGAGAATGCTTAGGTGGATGTGTGGACACACGAGACTGGATAAAATTAGGAATGAATGTATCAGGGATGAGACAAGAGTAGCACCAATTGTAGAGAAGATGCGAGAAGCTTGACTAAGATGGTTTGGACACGTACAAAGGAGACCATTAGAGGCAACTGTTAGGCGTTGTGAGAGTCTAGTCACTAGACATGTTAAACGAGGGACGGGTAGACCAATAAAGACTTGGAATGAAACTATAAGGAAAGACATGATGTACTTAGGCATTAGTGAGATTATGTCAAAAGACCTAGCTGACCCCACTATAGTGGGATAAAGGCTCGACTGTTGTACAAAATAAAGAAACTGCGGAAAGAATAAAATAGTGTCAAAATAAAATGAAATGCAGTAAAAAAACACTTGGGGAATTCATCATCCTGATGTGACACATGTTTCATTGGCCTACAAAACGGATCGAAGATTATTAGCTGAGAATTTAAAATGCCTTCTTGTATTTATTGTAAAATCTGATACATAATATTTTGATTGAAAGCACGCCTCATAAATTTATAGGTTCTTGTGATTGTTAGAGATGTACTTACTAGAAATTTAGTTCAGCGACTCAAAAAAGAAGCACAAAACCACCACTAATAAAAAAATTTAATATGCTAATAGTGAAGATGAAAAACAGCAGCCATTATAGATCAAAAAATTACCTTCAACACGTTCAAACTTTTGACAATGGCTTCAGAGCGTGCAGCCATATCATCAGTGAATTCCTGTACAAATATTTCCAAACATTGGTACTTCCGACACAATTGCGGAACAAATGTCAATCAGAAAACATCTACTTCTAACTTAGCTGCAGATGCACTCACCTGTAATCCTACATGCAACCTCTTTCCTCCACGGTGATATGGTATAATAACAGGGCGCTTGCTGATGTACTCTTTGCAAATAAGTGGTTCTACTCTGTATGAAAGTTAACATGCATAATATTTTTTTAACAAAACATACAAATTTAATGGATAAGCAGCTTTTTCGGCGATTGCTGAGGTACTCTTTGCAAATAAGTGATTCTACTCTGTATGAAGTTAACATGCATAATATTTTTTTTACAAGAATACAAATTAAATGGATAAGCAGCTTTTACATTCTGAGAGTAAAATTTAAAATACAAAAAAAAGTATAATAAAGAGGTGAATTTCCCCAGAACTATAGTAAACAAACCTGTATGCAACCGGGTCAAATGGATGAAAAATATTAAACATCTGCCTGCAAGATGGCATTTCTTCAGATATATTTTCATCCTGCCAATAATCACATCCTTTTCCTATACAAAGGTAATTAATTTAGTAATCGGCCATCAAATGCTTAAATTCCACCACAGGAAAAGCTTACTGGAAAACTAGTGTACATAAGAAGTATAGGGGTAAACATTAAAAACTACGAAATCTGGCATTTTGTAAATCTAAACGCAAAAGATCAAAATTTCACAAAGGTGTATTAGTAAGTAAATGTGAGCGAAAAACTATAGAAACGAAAAAAATAGCAATCACGAAAAACAATAATGGCTGCAGTAAAAAGCAAATCATAAACTAAAGTCAATATGGAAAATGAAATTTCAAGTTTCAATATAGTTGAAGTGAGATAAGCATTTAGGTTTGCAGAGGACATTTCCATCCAAATCATTGCAAGGATAACATTAGAAGAACTCCTACATAGTATGATATGTAGCAAATTTTAACAATATGCTTAAGAGTTGCATTTGACTCGAGGCAACAGATGGGCCGAGTTGTAATAGAATTACGCAAGCAAATCATAAACTAATGTCAAATAATCCCCCAGACATGAAACAACATATAAGCATAATTACGCAAGTTTCTCGAACTATAGTTACTGGATTAGCATGGTAATAACGGCCAATCATTCTATCCCACTTTATTGGACGATTGGATGAGATAATACCCCAAGCAGTAAGGGTGGTATAAATCTGTTTTATAATACTGCACCAGCATTGGGCCTATACATGTTGAGAAGAAAGGCTCTCTTGTGCAGGCACTAACATACCAAAAATGAAACTCACGGATTCACCGTTCTTAAATAAAGGTGACTAATAAGCTTCATAGAAATCCAAGAGCATCCAGCTAAAAATTAGCCAGTTAGAGTGAAAAGACCATTTAAACCCCATAGAGTTAAGAAGGAAGCCTGAAATTAGAGATGTAAAACTAATATTGTAAAAACCTCAGAATAAGCTCAACCATACTGTTGGTATTTGTGTATTTTCGGCTATTTTTTTTATTTGTGCTTTCCCTCTCTTATATAATGTTTGTAACTCCTTTTCTCATAATGACTGAATACAAAGATGATTTTCCATAGAAAATCAGAACCCTAGGGCATCTATCTAGATCCCGCTCGTACGCTCGTCTTCCATTCTATCCACATCCAGCATCCAACGCTCGCCTCCTAATCGCAAGTCGTTCCTCCAGCGTTCGCCAACCGCTACTCTAGTGTTCTCCAGTCGCTACTCCGTCCGCTCCGGCGCTCGCCAATGCTTGTTCGTTCATCCACCAACCGCTCATCCAACGCTCATCAACACTCGTTCGTTTCAGCCGCAGGATGCAAGCCCTCCAATGCTCCTCCAACCGGGGGGCTTCTCTCAGGTTTGTTGCCGCTCCTTGCTTAGCACAAGATATGCGGACAAAGTTTGAAGGCATTTCTGATGTCGATTTTATTGAATGATCCTACATGGACTTGGGTTGATTCCTCCTTCTATGAGCAAACTCTAGGCTCTTTCTTAGTGGTGTGGCGTTCCTGCCTTTGGCTCATTGATTTTTATTTTTGGGATATCATACTAGGGAATGGCGACTCTCCCACAATCTCTTTTGGGGTCGGCGTGTCCTGCGCTACTTTGGTGTCTGGTGGCTCTGCTCGGTCAAGTTTTGCTAATAATACTCCTCAAATCACAACTATATGTCTGGATGGCTCAAATTTTCTCCCGTGGTATCGGGCTGTCACTCTTTCCTTGAAGAGTAAATGTCTATTTGGTTATGTTCTGGGTACTACGAAGGCGCCTACCCAGTATTCCCCTGATTGGTTGCAGTGGGAGTTGAAGAACTCTCTTGTCATGTCCTGGCTGACCAACTCCATGGTGGACTTCTATTGCCCGAAATTACTTATTCTTAAATACCGCTGCAGATATTTGGAAGACGACTGAGGCCACATACTCATGCAGGGGGAATGCCGCCTAGATTTATCAGTTGAGATGGAAGTTCTTTCTCGTCTGTCAAGGTGATCGTCCACCTTCAGTCTACTACCTAGAGTTCACTCTGATTTAACAAGAATACGATCATTTTGACTTCCTCACTCTTGTATCCCCCGATGATGAGATCCTTGCCTGGGCTAGGGAAGAAAGAAATAGAGTTTTTGAGTTCCTTCATGGTATGCATCGAGACTTCAATCAGATCAATGTTCAGATACTTGGGCGATCCCCCATGCCTTCTCTCCCAGAGGCATATAGTTTTGTTCAGCAAGAGTTTGATAGATGACAGACTTGGACTCGTGATGATGCTTCAGAAGATTCTGCCCTCCTCAGTTTAGTAGTAGAGCTTCTCGTGACCCAAGGTCCAACTCCACTGACAAGGATCATTTACTATCAGACTGATCAGTCAACTATATTGGAGTCCTGACATTATCTCCTTGGGCATCGCTCTATCTTGTATCTATGAAACATTTATTTCCTACTTTGCCATTGTATTAATTGATAATTTTCGTTGTGATGCCTATGAACTTGGCAAACATCATTGTGGTTCCTTTAATCATGTTTCTTCTCCTAGTTTTGAACCATTTAAAATTATATGTAGTGATATTTGGAGGACTTTCCCCGTTGCTTCTATTTCTGAGTGTTCCTGATTTGTTACTTTCATTGATTGTTTTTCCTGAATGACATGGTATACCTAATGAAAGAAAAAAAAAACTTTTTCCTTATTTTAATGGTTTCACATAAGATATATGCAATTTGGGACCAGTACCAAAATTCTTCATCCTGACAATAGTCAGAGTACAAATACTCCATCTACAAACATTATCTTGTTAATCACGACATTATCCACCAGACATCTTGTGTTTAGTCATCAGTCCAAATTGTGGTGACTGAATGCAAGAATCGTCATCTCTTGGAAGTCGCCCGGAGCTTACTTCTCCAAATGCACCTTTCCAAGTATTATTGGGGAGATGCAGTACTCACTGTTGCTACCATATTAATTGTATGTCCTCGCCCGTTTTAGGGTATAACTCTCCCCTTAACACTCACCGTGTTCCTCTAACTAATTTACAACCTCATGTGTTTGGATGTGTGTGCTTTGTCTATAAGATATTCCCCAACTCAAAAGGATTATAAATGTTTTGACCCAATCCAAAAGAAAGTTTTTGCATCCAAGGATGTCACTTTTTGTGAATCAGAGAGCTATTATGGGCCCACATTTCAGGGAGGATCTCTCCTATATTGGAAGTGAGTTCCTTAATGGCCAATGATTCCCTCTATTACTCCTTTACCCGTTCCTCTATATCAGTACCACTCAACCCCATCTCTGGTTTCCCCAGTGCCAACTCATATTGCTCCTAAAATGAGACCTCATGTTCTTCCTCTGCAGGTTTACTCTCATCGTACTAAGGGAACAAACACACGTGCACCTCTGTAAACCCTGGAGCCGACATCTGATCTGTCGTCTGGGTTCATTGCTTTAAGGGAAAGTACCTTCAGACATCATCCTTTATTTCATCTTGTCTCTTATTTCTCTCTAACGGCTTCACATAAGGCCTTTATCTCTTCTTTGCCTGCGATTTCCATTTCTACATCGTGGAAGGAAGCTCTTTTTGACAATAAGTGTAAGGCATCTATGCTTGAAGAAATGCAAGCTCTGGAAAAAATCACATATGGGACCTGATACATTTGCCAAAAGGGAAGACTGTCAATGAAAGTAAATGAGTGTTTTCAGCCAAAAAAACACTCTGGGTGTCGTGGAGAGATACAAAACAAGATTGGTTGCAAGAGGATACACACAGACGGTATGGATTGACTATCAAGAGACCCTTGCTCTGATTGCAAAGATGAATTCTATATGGGTTCTTTTATCAAGTGTTGCTTGCAAGGGATGAAATCTCAGTCAACTGGATGTAAAGAATGTGATCCTTTATGGGAATCTGAAAGAGACATACATGGCTCTTCCTCCTGACCTTTCAAATAAATAATCGGAAGGGAAGGTTTGCAAGAAGAAAAAGGCTTTATATGACCTAAAACAATCTCCTAGATCTTGATTTGGGAGATTTCACAAGATCATGACAAGCTTCGGATACTCCCATAGCAATGCTGATCATACCCTTTTCACCAAACTCAGGGATAGAAAGTTGACAACTATGATAGTTTATGTGAATGACATCATTATAACAGGAGATAATCAGGTTGAGTTTCATACTCTAAAAGAGAGGTTGATGAAAGAATTTGAAATGAAAGACTTAGGGCGCCTTAAGTACTTTTTGGGCATTGAGGTTGCGAGGTCCAAACATGGTATTTTTATATTGCAGAGGAAATACAATCATATGATCTTCTTGAAGCTTTAGGAATGAGTAGGTGTAAAGTGTAAACCTACTGACACCCCAAATTATGCTAACCATAGGTTTGGAAGAGACGATGGTGAAACTATTGGAGACATCCCAAGCTTTTAGACACTTGTGGGCAAATTGATCTACTTGTCACATACTTGCCCAGATCTCCAAGGCCGCTGGAGTAGTTAGCCAATATATGCATTCTCTAAAAACTCATCATCTTGATGAAACTCATCGTATCCTTAGATACCTCAAGTCCTCACCATGGAAGGGCATACTAAACACATTAAGATCGACATAAACTTCATCAAAGAAAATATTGTAAGAGGAATTGTGGTTACTCCGTTTATACCACCCGAACAGCAATTGGCTAACATTCTCACTAAGGGTTTGTGTACTTGTCTTTTTGGAAAGATCATTGGTTTTACTTGGCCATTCTATGCAAGGCAACACTGAGAGTGGCTCATTTGTGATCGCCGAGATATTCTTGTACTTAGGGCCCATCTCGAAGAACTGCTTGACTAGATGACTTGTTGTCTTTACATGATCTATAATTAGGGCTCGACTATATTGATCTTCTTCCACCACCACTTATGGCACTGATCTCTACCGATTTTCTTACTGTTGCAATTACTACAGTCTTGGTTCTTGATGTGATGTGATTTGCTTGACATTGTTGCATATCCTCTTTTGATTTCCTCTTCCACCTTCATCGTGGCTTAGTTTGTTGATCCAATCCCTTGAGCCTTCCAGTTTCAGAGATAAGAAAGATAGGTCACTCTAAGGCTTTATTTGGGATATCAACGCCGTTTTAAGATGTAGTTTGAAAAGGAGACGATAAAACTATATTTTCAAATCTGTACTTTCAAAATTGAGGCTCTGTTTGGATAATCTCTGTTATGATGGCAGTTTAAATTATATTCAAATTATCTCAACAAAAATTTATTTATTCCGCTCCAATATTTTCTGAAATTTTTAAAAACAAAATTAAGTATTTTATATATATATAATTTTTTTTACAAATTTATAAACATAATTTTATTTTTTATATAACTTCTATTGATTAAACAAAATTTTAAAAATAAAATGCCAAACCAGTCGTTTTGGAAAGGTACTCTCATGGTCTTATTCCAAAAAGGAGAAAAATCTAGTTTTAAACCAACAGTTTTAAGACGATGGAAAACCGGTTGTTGCCAAACACTCAAGGTTCGACACGGTTAGAATGGAAAGGAGGCGAAAGGAAGTACCAAACAAAGTCAAAATCTATCGTCGATTCTGCCAACATGTTTATTCCTCCTCTAAGTCCCAATGATCTTCCCGTTCTCCACCCCAACTATTGCCTCAATGGAAAGAACTATCTCCAATGGGCTCAAGTGACCTGCACAACCCTAAATGAAAGAAGAAAATTAAATAACATTAAACGTGCTATTTTTGTTAAGATGGATGCTAAATTTGATGAGTAGGATGACAAAGACTTTCTTATCATGACATGATTATGGAACTCAATGACACCCGAGTTGAGAAAGAATTTACACCTTGCCAACTATAAGAGATATCTGGGACAATCTTCACCAGACTTATCCTATGAAGCAATATATAACCACATGCTATAAGCTGAAGACAATTTTTTCCACCAAAAGGGGAACTTAATGATTACTAACTACTACAGGATCTTGAATGGGCTATGGATGAAGTTGGATTAGTACTCGAATTTGAAGATGGAATGCAAGAAGCCTCTACACCCGCAACTTTTATCGAGAGAGATGATCTTTATATTTTTTCTGGCCTGAACTCTAAGCACGATACCATCCGGTTCTAACCCTCATTTTATTACAATATACAACAACACTCGAGCCTTTATCCCACTATAGTGGGGTCAGCTATATGGATCCTTTTTCGTCATTGTGCCCTATCTTTTGTCATAATCTTACTAATGCCTAAGTACATCATGTCTTTCCTTATAGTTTCATTCCAAGTCTTAATTGGTCTACCCCTCCCTCGTTAAACATGCCTAGTGACTAGACTCTCACAACGCCTAATAGGTGCCTCTAATGGTCTCCTTTGTACGTGTCCAAACCATCATAGTCGAGCTTCTCACATCTTCTCTGCAATTGGTGCTACTCCTGTCTTATCCCTGATACATTCATTCCTAATTTTATCCAGTCTCGTGTATCCACACATCCACCTAAGCATTCTCATCTCCGCAACTCCCATTTTTTGCTCATGTACACAATTCACTACCCAACACTTAGAACCATAGAGCATCGTGGGTCTAATTACAGTACGGTAAAACTTGACCTTAAGTTTTAGTGGTACTTTACGATCACATAAGATCTCTGACGCGCCTCTCCACTTCAACTAACCCACTTGGATTCTGTGTCACATCTTTATCAATACCTCCGTCTTTTTGAACTATCGATCCAAGATATTTAAAACACTTGCTATGGGAAATATCCTGATCACCCAACTAAATAACGAAGTCATCCGTCCTTCTTGTACTGCTAAATTTAAGCTCCATGTACTCTGTCTTTGCCCTGCTCAACCTAAAACCCTTTTTTCTAAAAAAAATTTAAGCTCCATGTTTTATTACAATATGCTTTATAAAAAAAATTGAAGTAGCTAGATATAACGGCTCAATATATCAGCAAATAACCAAGCAATACCCAATATGATACAAATATAATCTCTCAGACCCACAGCCACCTCACACTGTAATCTCAATATCACATGTATCTTCCATTTACCTATGTAGCACTAGTGATTTTTTGTAATATTAATGTAAGCAACTTCTTCTCTATATAAAGGAGTGGAGGGGAGTCTTTGAGGTGGTTTGAAACTTCAAGAGAGAACCAACCCTAAGAAGTCAGGCTCGAGCATACCTTACAAGTTTGTATCTTGATTTTCATTCCAGAGCGACGATGACATAGTTTGATAATTTTTATTGTTATTACACATATTTTATGTATTATTGTATTGGACGATCCTAGCCGCCCACAGTAGAATCCCTGACTATAAATAGGAGTCCAAATGCTGATATTTAAATTAATGCAGTTTGGACAGTATTTTCAGGTTCTTGAGATCTCCAGTGCTGAAGCCTAGACCCCATCCCCTTTCCATTAGCCATTCCCAGACTTCCCACTCCACCACCTGCTCGGAACTCCCACTATCCTCTAAAACCAACTAAAATCCCTGTATTTACATTTAAATTTTGCCGCAAGAAAGACAGTATCAGCTGTAACAGTCCCATTAAAGACAATTACATGGCAGTTTTCTGCCATAATCCAGTCAAACATGAACTCATCTTCAGGTAAACTATCCAGATGCATTACTCCCCACTTCCAAATCTGTCTTTCCACAAGTGCAACAACCAATCCCCTACAACAATCAATTGTCCAGCCACAAATCCTCAGCCCAGTCACTGTTTTGATTTCCTGCTTCACTAGGGCAGCCCCAATGCTCAATTCTAGCCAAGGCCTTGGGTTCCTGCATCGGCCAACCAGCCTCCATACTCAATTCCAGTCATTGTCCCGTCAATCCGACCACCCCTCTGCATTCCCAGCAGCCCCGCTGCTTTCCAAATTAAACCAAATCCCTATGGAAAGCCAAACGGTGCAGAATTTCAGTCTAGGAAGCAGAAACAATGCATGATCTTTGTAGAGAAATCCTCAAACTTGTATATACTTTCTCAATAATCAAATACAAGGTATGAATACATATTTATAGGAGGGAGAAAGAGAGAAGAGAGTCTTATACATGATGTGGGACTAAAGAGGAGAAAAGAAGAAATACAAATAAATGGACCACTTTACATGGGCTTTTCCAACACTCCCCCGCAAGCTGGAGCGTACAAGTCGTATGCACCCAACTTGGACCGAAACGGGTAAAATAGGGTACTTGGTAGAGCCTTTGTGATACCGCTGGGGTATCGCGGTGGCGGCAAGAGGTCGCCCGACGGTATCGGGCAACAGGCGGCGGCGGTAAGAGGTGAAGGGAGGAAGGGAGAGATTAGAAGAGAGGAAAATTAGGGTTAAGGAGAGACGAGGGTTCAGCCACCACTAAGCAAATTGATTCCAGGATCCAAATAAAGTTTACATACCCCTCATATATATAGAGGTTCCATAGAAGCTTAAAAAGGAAATAAAATAATAAAAGGAAATAACATAAAAGGAAATAACCTAAAAAGGAAATAACATAAAAGGAAATAACCTAAAAAGGAAATAACATAAAAGGAAATAACCTAAAAGGAAATAACCTAAAAAGGAAATAACATAAAAGGAAATAACATAAAGTCGCCGGTGCCGCTATCCCCCGTTCCGGTCTCGCCCTCGCCCGTGGTTGGAGTAGGTTCTCCACGGCTAGTCCCGTCCGCCGTCTTCCCTCGCCGAGTGTATACTCGCCATGGAGGCTCTTCCGGATGGAGATCGGTAACAATACCACCGTCTGGGAAATTTGCCTTGTCCTCAAGGCAAAAATCTGGAAACTGTCGCCGGAAGTCGTCGCGTAATAACCACGTTGCCTCCTCCACTGGGCGATTCTTCCAAGCGACTCGGACTTCCTCCGGGCCGGCGACGTTGGAGCGGTGGTGTCGGTGGCCGATGATGGCGTCGGGGTACAGAGAGTCGTCGTCGGGTTGTGCACACTCCGCCGGTATATGGTCCATCGTGGGGTGGTCGCCGACGACGCGGCGGAGTTGGGATACATGGAAAACCGGGTGTATCTTGGTGCCCTCCGGCAGACGAAGGCGGCATGCCACCGCCCCAATGCGGCTCATGATCTCGTAGGGCCCGTAAAAGCGCGGTGCCAATTTCGGGCAGGTCCGGCGGGCGGAAGAAAGTTGCCGATATGGTTGCAGCTTGATGAACACCCGATCGCCCACTTGGAATGAGAGGTCCCGGCGCTTCTTGTTAGCAAAAGCCGATATCTTGGCTTGTGCTCTTCGTAAGTGGTGTTTGAGACTATCAAGAATGATATCCCGATCTTGAAGGTGCTTCGCTAGACTCGCCACGGGGCATTCCCCGGGTAGATGGCGAATGATGGACGGCGGGGGTCGGCCGTAGACTATCTCGAACGGGGATGTGTTGGCTGCATGATGATAGACCGTGTTGTAGGAGTACTCCGCCCAACACAACCACTTGGTCCAAGTGCCCGGTCGTTCTCCGATGAAGCAACGTAGGTACGTCTCAAGGCACCGGTTCAGCACTTCGGATTGACCGTCTGATTGCGGATGGTAAACTGTACTCATGCGCAAGCGGGTGCCTTGGAGGCGAAATAGAGACGTCCAGAAATTGCTCAAAAATAGCGGGTCGCGGTCGCTGACGATGGACCGGGGAAACCCATGCAGTCGTACCACCTCCGTGATGAAGGCCTCGGCCACCGTGGAAGCTGTGTAAGGATGACGCAGCGGTACGAAGTGACCGTACTTGGAAAGTCGGTCCACCACGACTAGTATGCAATCGAATCCGCGGGAGCGAGGGAGGCGCGTGATAAAGTCCATCGCGATGTCCTCCCATATGTGATCCGGGATGGGCAGGGGCTGCAGCAGGCCGCTTGGACACATCGCCTCGTATTTGGCCTTTTGACACGGAAGACACGCCGCCACATAGGCCTTCACTTGCTGAAACATCTGGGGCCAATATAAGGATGCCGCCAGTCGGCGGTAGGTGCGGAAAGCCCCCGCGTGGCCGCCCATCGGGGTGGAGTGGAACTCGGCTAATAATTGCGGAATCCGGTCCGAGGAGGCGGAGAGGACTAATCTGCCACGGTGAAACAAACGGCCTCCCTCGAGCGTGTATGGCGGATGCGCCCCCGGGTCAACCACGAGGGCGGCTCGGATCGCCGCGAGTCGCGGTCCACCTCTTGTTGGATACTTGCCGCCTCGTCCCAAATCGGTCTGGAGATGGCCGAAAGTTCCACCGCCTGTGGTTGGCGCGAAAGGGCATCGGCCGCGCTGTATGTCCGCACCGGCTTGAACTCAATGGAAAACTCGTAGCCGAGCAGTTTAGCGACCCAAACTTGTTGCGTGGGCGTGGAAATCTTCTGTTGAAGCAAGTATCAGAGACTATGGTGGTCCGTCCGAACCACGAACGGCCGGCCGAGCAAGTATGGCCGCCAATGTTGCACGGCAAGCACTAACGCCATGAACTCGTTTTCATAAGCAGAGCGGCTCCGCACGGCGGGCGAGAAGGCCCGACTGTAGTAGGCGACCGGTCGACCGTCTTGCATAAGGACCGCGCCGACCCCGGTGCCGGACGCATCGCATTCGACGATGAACTGTTTGGAGAAGTCTGACATGGCCAGAACCGGTCCGTGCACGAGAGCCTTTTGGAGGGCGGCGAAGGCGTCGGATGCCGCGGAAGTCCACGTGAAGGGGCCCTCTTCCGAGAGCTTGAGTAGCTGGGTAAGTGGCCGCGCCAAGGAGCCATAGTTCTTGATGAAGCGCCGGTAGTATCCGGTGAGGCCCAAGAATCCGCGGACCTCCCGAATAGACGTGGGGGCCGGCCATTGCACGACCGCCTGAACCTTGTCCGCCTCCATTGCCACGCCCGAGGCCGAGATAGTGTGGCCCAAATATCTGACCGAGGTTGCGCCAAACGAGCATTTCTTTCGGTTGAGGACCAGCTGGTGGTGCCGCAGTGTGTCGAAGGTGTTCCTGACGTGAACGAGGTGGTCCTGCCACGAACGACTAAACACCAAAATGTCATCGAAGAATACAAGAATATGCTTACGGAGGACCGGTCGAAAGATGTCGTTCATCGTTGCTTGGAATGTGGCGGGGGCGTTGGTGAGCCCGAACGGCATGACGAGGAACTCGAAGTGGCCGTCATGGGTCCGGAAGGCCGTCTTCTCGATGTCCTCCGGCCGCACCCGAATTTAGTGGTATCCGACGCGGAGATCCAGCTTGGTGAAGTAAAGTAAGTCGCTCCCTGAAGCTCGTCCAGCAGTTCTTGAATCACCGGAATCGGATAGCGATCCGGCACCGTCGCCTTGTTAAGCTCCCGGTAGTCGACGCAAAAACGCCAACTGCCGTCCTTCTTCCGTACAAGCAAGACGGGGCTAGAGAAGGGACTGGCGCTGGGGCGGATGAGGCCACCCAATAACATTTCGCGGACTAGGCGTTCCATTTCGTCCTTCTGGGCGTGACCATATCGGTACGGCCGGACGGAGATGGCGGCGACGCCCGGTTGGAGGAGAATCGTGTGGTCGGTTGCCCGCGGTGGTGGCAGCCCCCGAGGCGTAATAATGATGTCCGAGTATTCATCGAGCATCGGTCGGAAATCTGTGGGAAGCGACGCAGTGGAGTCGATGGTCTCGACCGCCCAAAGCCACGCGGTGAAATCCACGTCCGCCACCCGGTGGAGAGCGCGAGCCGAGATAGGAGAGCGTAGGAGTGTTGCGTCGCCCGCGAGGTGACAAGCACGGCCTTGGTGGTGGAACCGCATGGTCATGGCCGCCCAATTCACACGGACCTCGCCCAATGTCTGGATCCAAGCCACTCAAAGAATGAGGTCCAACCCGCCTAATTCGAACACATAGAAGTCCGTCGTGATGTCGCAATTGCCCACGGAGAGCGGAACACCCCGAGCATTGCCCCAATGTAGGTCGACGGCGGCCGTCCCCCAAGCACACCGTGAAGGCCGACGATGGCAAGACCGGAAGCTCCAAGGCGCGCGCGACGTGGCGAGAAATGAAATTATGGCTTGCACCGCTGTCGATCATGACGATCACCGGCCGCCTGCGGATAGTGCCGGCCATCTTCATGGTGCGAGGGCCGGTGATGCCGCCCACCGAGTATAACGGCAGCTCCAAAATGTTTAGGGCGGTGTCTGTGCCCGGGGGTCCGTCATCATCCCGGATGGCGAGGGCGTCGAAGTCGGCCATGGTAACTTCGGAATCCTCCTCGACGAATAAGGCGTGGAATTCCTTCACGGTGCATACATGCTGCGGTGAGTAAGGTTGGCGGCACCGGAAACACAGCCCCTTACGACGCAGCTCGTTGTAGTCCTGGCTGGAGATGCGATGAGTGGTATCCGGCCGCGGCGGGCGACTTCCGCCAGCCGGAGGCGGTCGGTCCCGCGTTGCTGGCGGTCGGGATGGATGTGGTGGAGGGGTCGGCCCCGGGCGGATCCCCAAATCAGCCTCCACTGCGCGAGCCAAGTTGAGGGCGTCGAAGACAGTTCGCGGGTGGTGGGTGCGGATTCGAGAACGGATGGAGGGCAGTAGGCCTTGGAGAAAAAATCCGAGATAGTGGTCAGGTGGAAGGCCGGGTACCTCTGTTACCAAGGCCACGAATTCATCAATATACGTATCCACGTCGGCCGTTTGGCGGGCGCTGCAGAAGCGTTCAATGGCTGACCCGGTGTACCGGGAGTCATAACGAGTAATCATTTCCTGTTTGAACTCATGCCATGAGATAGAAGGTTGCACTTGACGGAGCCAACGCGCCCAGTGAAGTGCCGATCCGCTGAGACCTACTACTGCTGTGCTGATGCGGTCCACCGGCGGTGTTCCGTTGAGGTCGAAGAACTGTTCTGCTCGTGCAATCCACCCCAAGGGGTCGACCCCAGAAAAGTCTGGAATATCGAGGAGCGATGCCGCCCGATTGAGTAGCGGTGGCGGGGCGGGTGTTGGCGAAAACATGGACGGAGTAGGCGGCATGCCTAGGATGGACCTGGCGTCGGTATGGGCGGTAGAGCCCGACGACGGCGTGGCTGTGACGGGGGGTGGAGAGCGTCCAAACGCCCTAGGAGAAGTGCTTGACCAGCGATGATGGCCTCCATGGAGGATTGGAGGGTGGCGAGATGGGCATCGTGGCGGTCGAGGCGTTGGCGGGACTCGTCGGCATTGTTCGCGGAATCGGCGGGGGTGGATCTCGTGTTGGGTGCCATGGGAGGACGTTCCGGCGGCGCGATGCGGGCGGAGATGGCAGGTCGGACCAATGATACCGCTGGGGTATCGCGGTGGCGGTAAGAGGTCGCCCGACGGTATCGGGCAACAGGCGGCGGCGGTAAGAGGTGAAGGGAGGAAGGGAGAGATTAGAAGAGAGGAGAATTAGGGTTAAGGAGAGACGAGGGTTCAGCCCCCACTAAGCAAATTGATTCCAGGATCCAAATAAAGTTTACATACCCCTCATATATAAAGAGGTCTCATAGAAGCTTAAAAAGGAAATAAAATAATAAAAGGAAATAACATAAAAGGAAATAACCAAAAAAGGAAATAACATAAAAGGAAATAATCTAAAAAGGAAATAACATAAAAGGAAATAACATAAAGTCGCCGGTGCCGCTACTCCCCCGTTCCGGTCTCGCCCTCGCCCGTGGTTGGAGTAGGTTCGCCACGGCTAGTCCCGTCCGCCGTCTTCCCTCGCCGAGTGTATACTCTCCATGGCGGCTCTTCCGGATGGAGATCGGTAACACTTTGTGAGGATATCAGCAACTTGTTCAGTACCCGAAACATGCTTCAATTCTATCTTATTCATTTGGACTTTCTCCCGGATAAAGTGACAGTCCACTTTAATATGTTTCTTTCTTTCATGAAAGACGGGATTCTTTGCAATGTGTATAGCCGCTTGGCTGTCGCACAACAGGATGGCAGGTGAGGGAAGTTTTACCCCTAGATCGGCAAGGAGACTTTCAAGCCAGGTAAGTTCAGAGACAATAGATGTCATCGATCGGTATTCTGCTTCAGCTGAGGATCGAGCAACCATTGCATGTTTCTTACTTCGCCAGGTAACGAGATGACCTCCAAAATAGGTGAAAGCCACTGGTTAATCGACGATCACCCAAGGAACCGACATAGTCTGCATTAGAATACACAACCAATGTTGGAGTAGAGAATGAGGTTTTGTATACCAATCCTTGACCCAGAGCTGTTTTAAGGTATCTAAGGATGCGCTCAACAGCTTGAAGGTGAGATGTTCGCGGGGCATGCATAAACCTGCTGACCACCCCAACAACGAAGGATATATTCGTTCTTGTGACCGTTAGGTAGATCAATTTCCCAACCAGTCGTCGATAGTATTCCGGATTTTGAAGAGGAAGATCTGTATCACACGAATGTGCACACAACTTATGATTAACATCCATTGGAGTAGTAGTAGGCTTGCAACCAGAGTAGCCAGCATCTTGAAGGAGATCCATACAGTACTTCCTTTGGGAGATGACAAGTCCATCCGGTCGTCTCGCGATCTCAAGACCGAGAAAGTATCGAAGATGCCCCAAATCTTTTGTTTGAAAGACGGAGCTGAGGTGTTGTTTGATCGCTTGGATGCCCTTCGAATCATCTCCAGTGATTAAGATGTCATCAACATAAACCAATAGAAGAACAGTTCCAGTTGCCTGGTGACGCGTGAACAGAAAGAAGTCAGCTGAACTTCGAGTAAAGCCGACTTGTCGTACGACCTTACTAAACTTGTCAAACTATGCCCGAGGGGATTGTTTGAGACCATAGATGAACTTCTTAAGATGACAAACTCGGGACTCCCCCATGGTCTCAAACCCGGGAGGTGCTGCATGTAAACCGTTTCCTGGAGATCGCCGTAGAAAAATACATTTTTGATGTCCAGTTGGTGTAAGGTCCATTGGCGATGCACAACCACGGAGAGGAGAACACGAACGACGTTAAGCTTGGACACTGGAGAGAATGTTTCCTAATAATCGAGACCTTGCTGTTTGGTGAAGCCATGAGCCACCAGGCGGGCCTTCAGACGGTCAATCGTCCCATCATGAGCATGTTTGATGACAAAGACCAATTTACACCCAACAGGTGTCTGACCGGTAGGTAGAGGTACCAAGTTCCAGGTCTGGTTAGCCCAGAGAGCTGTCATTTCTTCTTTCATGGCCGCCCGCCAGCCAGGATGTTGGAGAGCCTCCTGCACAGAGTTAGGTACAGAAATCAAGGATAATGAAGTGGTAAAAGTTTGAAGTTGTGTCCATAGATGATGTAAGGGTACATAATTCGCAAGGGGATAAGCTGTAGATTCTGGTGCCGGATTAGCAGGACGCGGAGCATCAGAGGTCGAAGCCGACTGCGGTGGGGCACCGGAGGCAGGATGGCGACGAGTGTAAACACGTATAAGAGGTGGCTTTGAAATAGGGGGAGCCTGAGCAGGAATTCGTGGTGGTGGAGTGGTAACGGGAATTCTTGGTGGAGTGGTAACGGGAATGACAGGACGTATGGCGGTTGGTGGCAGAGTTATAGGATCTGGAGCAGAGAAGAAAGGAAGACACTCCCGAAAGGTAACATCAGGAGAGACTGTCACCTTGCGGGTAGCCGGAGAGTAGCATACGTAGCCTTTCTGAGTCCGGGAGTAGCCAACAAAGATGTGTTTGGCTGCCCGGGGATCCAATTTGTCCAAGGATGGACCAAGAGTGTGAACGTAGGAAGTGCACCCAAAGATGCGGGGTGTGGGAGAGAATGCCGGAGTAGACGGGAACATGAGACTGAACGGAGTGACATTTTAGAGAATGGGGGAAGGACGACGGTTAATCAGATAGCAAGCTGTCGAAAGGACAAAGTTCCAATAAGCTTTGGGAACCTGCATTTGAAGCATGACGGAGCAGGCCACATTGAGAAGATGTCGATTCTTACGTTCAGCGACTCTGTTTTGTTGGGGGGTATAGGAACATGAAGTTTGGTAGATGACCTCGAATTCAGAGCAAAGAGTCGCAAATTCATGGCTAGTGTATTCACGAGCATTATCAGTGCGAATTGTTTTGATATTCGTGGAGAATTGCGTGCGGGACTCAAGGAGAAAAGCCCGAAAGACACGGGGAAGCTCGGAGCGATCACAAAGTAAGTATAGCCACGTCATTCGCGAATAATCATCAATAAAAGTTAGAAAATAGCGAAAACCAGAAATGCTAGTGACTTTGCACGAACACCAAATATCGGAGTGTACTAAAATAAAAGGAGCAGTGCTCCGAGTACAATGAGACGAAAAAGATGAACGAGGTTGCTTGCCGAATACACATGATTCACACTGAAAAGAAGGTAGAGATACATCGGGTAGAGCCTTCTGGAGGACTGGTAAAGGGGCATGCCCAAGGCGCTGATGCCAATCGACGTAGGAGACGGAAGAGAGGATAGTCGGAGAGTCATCAAGGAGGTAGAGCCCGTTCTGCAGTCGTCCCTTACCAATGATAGTCCGCGTCTGTCGATCCTGTATCAGAAAAGAAGAAGAGGTAAAGGTTACAGAGCAATTTAAATCATTAGTAAGGCGACCAACAAAAAACAAATTAAACGGGGAGCCCGTAACATGAAGAGTCGAGCGTAGCGAGAGAGAAGAAGTGAGAGGGATATCAGCAGAGCCGGAGACGGGAACAGTGTCCTCATTGGCCACTGTGATACACTTGGGATGAGGAGAATCCAGGTATTGATGTGGCCGCAGGGAGGTGATGTGATGAGTGGCACCTGAGTCCACTATCCAGCGCGGACTAGTGGAGAGACAAGCGATACCTTCTTGGGAGATGGAGGCAGCAGAGGTAACGAAGGCAGGTGGGTGACTGAGCAGACCATGGAGTTGTTGGAGCTGAAAGCGGACCTCTTCAAGGTTAGTACGAGTGGAGGAGGAATCGGTAGCAACAACAGTGGCATGTGGACGAGGAGGAAGCACATGCTTGCGATAGCAGGTGACCTCAAGGTGGTCGTCCTTACCGCAGAAGGAACACTTTGGTCGAGGCCGGTCTCCCTGACCTCAGCCCTGAGATTCGGAGCGCCCCCCAAGAGCAGGAGGGGGGAAGGCAGTAGGGGTGCAGAAGTCTGTTGAAGGAGAGCCGGTGACGGAGGAGCAGAACAATCAGGAGGTGGTGAGACCTTGAGCAACATGGAACACACATGTGATAGTGATGGGGTAGCAGCAGAGGTGAGGATCTGAGTCTGAACGCTCTGAAGATGAGGTGGAACACGAGCCATCATCATGGCAACACTGACAACTTCTTTTTGAGCATGTAGTGCAGCAAGATCCAGCGTAGGAGGTTGATGTTGGATCCATGCTTCAACCAGAGTCTTGACCCGAGCAACAAAGGAGGTGAGGTCGGTGGCCCCACCAACATCAAGGGTCTGCAGATCAGTGATGATGTTGGCGGGGCCACCGACCTCACCTCCTTTGTTGCTCGGGCCAAGACTCTGGTTGAAGCATGGATCCAACATCAGCCTCCTACGTTGGATCTTGCTGCACAACATCCTCAAAAAGAAGAGAGTCCTATACATGATGTGAGACTAAAGAAGAGAAAAGAAAAAATACAAATAAATGAGCAACTTTACATGAGCTTTTCCAACAATCTCAAAAAATCTACCGTCTAACACTCCAAATCAGCCTTTTAATGCATCGTCGGACTGCAATGATTTGCTTAAGCTTTAATTTGGAGTCTATAGTGCTTTGTGATGATTACTTGGGTGAAAAGACATACAATAGGGGATCTCGATTTGTAAGAATTTGGCAAATTTTAGTTCTTGAAAGTTTAATTCACCAAACGTTTAATTGAAGCACTCCATAAATTCAAATAGATCTTTTGTGTGCGTCACGCCATTTTATAATTTCCTACATCAATAAACTTGCATTCAGTATTAGAATACCATTAGGGCATATGAGTACACACTTGCTACTAGATCCGTCCTATGAAAGTTTGGTATTAGAGTCCCAAGTCTAGGTTTAGTTCAAGATACGCAGGACTAGAGTCTATTGGTAATTCATGGCATATCATAGTAGTCATCTAGTATGATGTGATTAATGATCGACACAAGTGTCGTTTAGGGTTTCGTAGTTACTATCCTCTATTTGAGGATTCAGGGCCTCTGTTTATACTAGACCCCAAGGAACTTATCTGGAGAGACCTTTGTACGATCACATAGGTCGTCATTGATACTCATCTTCTCTATTTGAGGATCTCGAGACTATTTATGTTCAACCTCAAAGGAAGACTCGTAGAGTTCAATCTCTTAAAACATACACTAACATGGAGATGTCGATGGCTGACATGCAGATAATTATTTTAGCTCGGTTTGATCGCGCAGCTACACACTTTAATCACATTAAGAATAACTTAAAGCACATGAAAGCAAAAGCAAATAACATAAATGCAAGCTTCAACATGATACAAATTAGGAGTTTGGGCCAAATCACTCCCATGACCTAGTGCCCTATCCTCCCTTAGAGAGTGAGCACGTTCAATCCAGTCAGTGTTGTAGATATAATCTGACATGGCCTACATGTCAGCTAACATTAAAGTTTCATAGACAAAATAGCATGTTGTCAATATTATTTTAAAAAATATCCTTTTAGAATATATCGGCCGATATAACAACTAATGATCGATATATCTGTTGATATATACGCGGATATATCCCAACCAAATATCAGATGGTTATTTTTTATTTAATTTATTCAACGTTTATATTTTAATAAAACTACAAGGAAAGACACGATGTACTTAGGCATTAGTGAAATTATGACTAAATATAGGGCACAATAGAGAAAGGATCCATAGAGCCGACCCTAATATGGTGGGATAAAGGCTTGAGTGTTGTTGTTTGTAGCGTCTATAGTTTAATAAAACTTGAGTGCTATTGCTTTGACGCATCTACAGTTTAATAAACACCAAAACAAAAACATTTCATTACCAGAGTTGTTTTGTACCGTAGCTCTTGATTATCTTCCTGCTTAGTTGGCTTTCTTCTCTAAGCCTGTACGTCATTGACTTCAATTCTACTTAGCATTTGGATTTTAGATTGAAGGTTCCTTATCTTCTATCATCGCCGGCGACTTCCTAGCTTTCTGCTTCCTTTGATTTTCTTCTCCTCGTTTTATCGTTATTACATGTATAACATAAAATATTTATAATAGTTTGGTAAATTAAAAAGTTTAACAAATGCTAAATTTTTAATATATAAATTTTTAAAAAATAAAAAGATATTTATATATAATTAAGAATCAAATAATTAAATACTGAAACCAAATATATGAAATATCCCCGAGATATTAAAACTGACATGAACAATCTAAACAGACATGTCCCTGACATCTGCAACCTTGGGCCTAGTGACCTTTTAGTGTTTTGTCCTTTATTCACTCCCCACATAGATCCAGTACGGTCCATTCGTTTGAATGGAATTGGGAGATAGGAATTAGAATTGGCCCCTCAATACAAATTAGAGGGGCGGAATTGAAATTCATTCCAATTCCCAGGAAATTCCACACAACCTAATTTCCCAATCCTTCATTTCCAATGTAAGTAGGTCGGACTTGTCAATTTCACTGCGCAACGAGTTTCTCATCAGCTTCCTCACGCGATTGGAAAACCCTCACCATTCTCATGAATCTCTTCTCGTCTCCTTCCTATCCTTCCCCTCCTGCTCAGATTTTGCATGCTCTCGACGCCTTCAACGGGGAGGTGGAGACGAGCGAAAACAAGGCAGCAAAGGTTCCGGAGCAGCTTAAGGCTATTCAGACCGAGAAATCAGAGATGGTGGTGGAGCTCAGTACGCTTTGAGTTTAGTCGGATCAGGGAAGAAAGGAGGTCGGAGCAGCTGCAACAATTCTCACATCTGGAATCGTTGAAAGGACCAGGGCTCTGGATTCCGAGTACAAATCACTCTCTTGAAAGCTGATGAGTTCTCCTTTGTCTGATGGTGTTGAAGCCGGGCAAATTCCTACTCCAAAATTCGGATCAAGAAAGGCTAAGGTTACCGGTTCAGCGGCCAGACTCGATGGCTAACGGGCTAAGACTCGGAAACTAGCAGACAAAGGACCACAGACGCTGCGGCAGGGAGGTCCCACCACGTACCCGGAAGCTTAGAAGAAGCAACCCCTCCATAAAAAAAAATGGCCGAGCAGGGTACAAGGTAGACTGGCTGATAACAAGTGGCGGCGACTAACAGGGATAGTCGCAAACTCGCGATCTATCTCTCTGAATAAAGGATCCAAAGGCTCAGCTTGCTGTTTATGAAAAAGGTGGTTGAGATCTTTTGCGAGATTTCGAAGTTCGTCTCCTTGTATCCCAGGGGTCCTATTTATAGGCAAATCCAAAGAGAGGGAGGAGGGTCTTATTTATATCCCTACTCCGGGAGACTAGGCGACTTCTCAGGAGGAGCTCGCTCGGCTGGGCGAGTAACAGGCCTAGTCGCCTACCTGGCGAGTGGAGCTCGCCATACTCGACAAGGTTTTTTTCCTTCTCGCGCGTTGACTCTGACTTCTGTCTTGACTTGCTAACTTTGGCCTTTGCTGACCTGGCTCTGAAGGAATCCACCCTCGACGAATATGTGTTGTACAGATGGCATGTACGGCGAATCTCCAAAGAAGAAGAACAAAATTGTGCTAGGGAATTTTGTTTTGTGAAAGAAAGGCCAAAAGTGAGCATGCTTTGGATCTGGCAGGTGGTAGGATCTCTCTAATATCTCCGTCCAGATTCAAACTGCATCTTTTGTTTCTTACTTTCATTCTTATTCAGCCTGCATGTGAATAGGGTGCTAGTCAAGTTTGAACACTTATTGTATAAATATTTTCTACTATCAAAATTTTCAAAACAACAGGTTATCATTTGGGCCACCGGAGTCTATAGTCGTGGCAATTTCAAATATCATATTAGAATTCAGTTTTTTCCTGGATCATTATTCTTAATTTTAACTGAAAATATTGATCTTTGCTTTAGAATCAACCCGACTGAAATTACATTCCTCGCCTCGGAAAATAATCACAAGTTTAACAGTTAAGTTGTTTTGTGTGAAGAATTGACAATCCCAACCTGACGCAGGACAAATCTATAGGCAGCAAAAAAACGGCGACCTAACTCTGCATTCTATCCAAATCCGACAACGTGAATCCAAATTAGATAATAAATTTCAATATCTCACGCAAACAAAATTCACAGCAAGACACAAATAATTTATTAGGATAAACAAACTTAGGCTTTCCTCCGCGTGGAGGGCCAAAGCAAGAGCGCGCGGCGAATAAACCCTACAAATCACAATAATAATCTAAAACAAACTACCATACAAAAGTTCCAAAACAAATATAAAATCCAATCCAACATAAATATGCTGAAAATAATAATCCAGTACAACGAAACCTCACAAAATAATGGGCTGACCAAGACACTGAAGATTCCGGAGCCGGATGCGTTTTGACGGCGATCCAATGTGGAACCGATGGCGTGGAAATAACGTAGGTGGCTATCCTCGCGGCAGAGGTCAGAAACATGCCGAAAAAGGATAGATCCGGCTACGTAGGGAAGGACCCGGGAGGGAAGGGGTTGAATCTGATGTTTCGGCACTGATCCGGGTTGTAAATGTAGTGGAGAATAATGAGGAGGCTGGATCTGGACAGGAGAGTCCAGATCTGGACAGATCTGATGCGAGGGGGGTTGTGTGGCTCCACGGGGATAGGGAGGGGTGGCTGTCGGCTTGCGGCCAGAGGGAAGCAAGGGGAGGGCGGTGGTGGCCCTGGAGGGTGGAGGGAGGTCGGCAACAGAGGAATTAAGGGGGGAGGAGGGCTGGCGACAACTGGATTGGGGCTGGACGCCTGCTGTGGAAAGGGGAAAACAGCCAAGGGCTGGCCGTTTGGTGAAGTGCAAGACAGTGGGAGAGGGATTGGAGGAGGGGCGGCGGTGGCTCCAGACTATAGAAGAGCCGGCGGTGGAGGGAGGGCAAGGGAAAAAAACTATATAAAATGAATAGGAAATTTCATTTTTAAACAGTAATTAGGAAAAAAAAAGAAAACTGCGGCGGTTTTTGGGGGCTGCAGGGCTTGCGGAAAGGGATTTGGTAGGGGGAAGAAGAGGCTATGGATAGGTAGTATCTTAGGGAGGATTTTGGGCACCTAGGAGTCGTCACCTAGGGTTCCACGACGTCGGCACCGTGGGGTGATCCCGGATTTCCGGGTTTTTCTTTCTCCAAAACCTGCAATGTCCAAACAACCCCCTATAACATCTATTTATAGTAAAACAAGGATTAGGGCATCCCTCATCAACGACTATGATTGGTCGGAGGTGAGGCTACCCAAATACATCAAAATAAATGCAAACATAGTAAAATAATATATCAAATCGATTCGCAACGTGAATCCGGATACATCTGCGGAGCCCGATCGTCGATCCGGGCACGACATATATGGTAAGTCGCCAAATCAGCCCCGAAAGGGCCCAAAACTCGTCCTCGTCTCTGCTCCGCATCAATCTCACCGACTTGAAAGAATTCATCTCCCGATGAATTGGGATTGGAATTCTCTCGATGAATGCATGGTACAACTCGAAGAGGTCCACCGGAAGTCATCCAAGTGTCGTCGTCGAAAGAGTGTCCTCGTCAATCAACTCCCCCTGACTGAAAAGTTGTCATCTCCGGTGAATGGAGACGGTCGCGTTGAAGTCAAAATCCAGGGGCGAATCGATCAAGCTCTGCTGCAAGTATCCAAACGTCATCTGCATCGGGGAGGCCCCGTCAATGTACCAAGTAGCGATAGCGCGACCCATCTGTGGTAGGAACAAGCTGGTGGGATCTGAACTCTGTGATGCTCTCATCGCTCATCTCTCGAGTGATGGATCCTGGTGCGATCGGCGGTGTCGTCGGTGAAACCAAAGAAGACGAATCCTCAGGTGGATGAGTGTCAGCAATAGGTGAACTGTGAGGGTGGTAAGGCAACGGGAGTGGGGATGGATGGATACCTTGTAGGGGAGTGGGGAAGTGGCAGTAGTGAGAGGGAGGAGGGGGTAGGTGGAGGAGCTTCAGGAAATAAGAAGTAGGCGGCTTGATGTGGAGGAGCCACAAGTGGTGGTGGCGGCTCCAGGGAATGGGGAATCCGACGATGGAAGGTGGCTGGGGAGAACTATATGTGAGGAACAGTAAATTTCATGAAATTTCATTAAACAGGAAATGAAAACTGTGATTTCTGGAAAGCCATTCGTGCACTGTTTGGGAGGTTGTAGAGGCTGCAGCAAGGGGTTTTGGAGGGGGAGAATGGGGGCTAGGGTGAGGGGGTACCTTGGGGAGGGAGATACAAGTCTAGGAGTCGTCACCTAGGGTTCCCCGGAGTCGACACCGTGGCGGAATTGTGAGATTCTGGGAATTCTTTCACCAAAATCTGCAATGCCTAGACCAGCCCCCTATCACATCTATTTATAATAAAACAAGGATTAGGGCATCCCTCATCAACGACTATGATTGACCGGAGGTGATGCTACCCAAATACATCAAAATAAATGCAAACATAGTAAAATAATATATCAAATCGATTCACAACGCGAATCCAGACACATCTGCAGAGTCCGATCGTCGATCCAAGCACGCTGTATATGATAAGTCGCCAAATCAACCTCGAATGGGACAAAAACTCATCCTCTTCTCTGCTCTGCATCACAACCTAAAGAATTATTGATTTGTAGCTAGACAACAAAATTGGAACTAGTTCAATTCTAATTCTTGTGGGAGTTGGAATCGAGCCAATTCCAATATCTACCCAACAATTTCATCCAAACGAACAGACTCATAGTGATTGCATCGTCCACTTCTGAGGACACACCGCTACTAGCAATACTCATTTGGCGGATCATCCCACCATTGATGAATTATTTCACGAACTACCTAATGAGCCAACGACGAGCCTACACCACATTTGATGATGATGAGATTGCGGGGCTAAAATCATTTACGAGCAAAAGATCCTTGAAGTTTCTTCAAGTAATATCTAAGGCCTCCCACATGTGAAGTTCTTGAGCTTAGTCTTACGTATGTAGTAATTACCCCTTTTACGCTTGAGAGCACTCCCGATATTTCGGGAACCTATTCTGATACTCGAAGCATTTGCACAGATTTTATTAAAGCCTTCCCGGTGAACCACCTGATTAATTTCCCCTCGTGGAGGTATTTGATACATCCTAAAATGTTATCCTAGTGTTGATGTCTCAGAAAATTTCCATGTTGATTGTCACCTTCGCTAAGAATCATATAGACCGCTTGGTCCTTGAGAAATATTTGGTATGCTATGAACTCATACTTTAGTGGTGATACCCCATGAAAGTATGTCATGGGTACTTACTCAATTGGTTGATAAACTTGAACTTATAAAAAGGGCGCAACTATTTGCCCTTAAACAAATGGCAGCGCAAAGACGCATACTAAATGTCAGGTGGACATGAGGTGTTGCGCTACAAGTGTCGCTTGTGGGGCGGTTAGTCTGACGTGAGTAAAAGGGTGACGATGAACCGAACAATCCCCCCTCAACACTACATAGGAAAACTACAAAACTAACGGAATACACACAGATTAAGAGAACCCACACTAGTTAAGATTGAAATACAGGAAAACCCCTCTCACATGTGTTGTCGTCTGTCCTCGAACACACAAGCTCACTCAGATACCACATATAGGATCAAGGTCTTACCCAACTAGTCCATAAGCTCAAATTATTGGACAGGGCATAACTATTTCCCTTGCACAAATGAAACCGTAAAACCTAATCTGCCCATCATTAGTGAGTCAGTAAAGGAAAAGAGTACTCTCGATGGTTCGAGGACGCATTTTATCATTACCAGCGCTTTAGGATCCATTTGACATACTTTGCATCTAATTGTTGATGTCATGAATGAT
The DNA here is from genome assembly GCA_039513925.1 of Platanthera zijinensis. Taxonomy (NCBI): domain Eukaryota; kingdom Viridiplantae; phylum Streptophyta; class Magnoliopsida; order Asparagales; family Orchidaceae; genus Platanthera; species Platanthera zijinensis. The sequence goes on along the minus strand of CM077080.1, from coordinate 221,764,297 downwards.
TATTTAAGTGATCATCGCAGTAGCAATAAATTTTCTACACGCCACAGCTTAAGCCTCCTGACTAAGTACCCATCTTAGGAATTCCTTATAGAACTATAGACCATCAATGCAATAAATTGTTCATGTATATTGTTCATCAGTTCATCATTTACATAAGCTGTCTAATTATTTACATATATTATTGCATGACTCATTTGTGTTGTATGATTCACACATATTGTATGTTTTGTAGCATTTGCATGAACTGCATAAATTTGATCGACGTGAACTTGCAATAAGTGAAAAAAATTATAAAATAATGCAGACATTTGCAGGAAAGAGAATAGAGAATTAAAGAAGATGATCAAGTGATGAGTATAATTAAGGTCGAGAGGTTCCCTCAAAGAAAAATGAAAAAAATTAAATGTCAGGCGAATGAGCCCCTGCATAATAATAAGAATAATTGGGTTGAATGCCTATGAATTAAATATCGAGTATGAGAAAAAATCTACAACAAGGATGATTTGACTCCATATTATGAACCCAACGAGTATTAGACTCAATTCACTGATACTATCTCTGAGTCTCAATCACCAAATATACTAGACACTCTTCAATTCCACCCTCAGGCGACAAGGTGTGAACACTCGATATGCAATCCTACATGCAATGTAATGTGATGTAAATGTAAGGGGAGGTCCGCTAAGCAGTAATTAATTACTATAAAACTAACAAAGGTGCAAGCATTCACAAGTTTTAATTAAAGGGAAACAAGCTTTATTCGCGAAAAAATTGAGACGCTAATATTTTTAACCGTGCGCAAAATAAACCTTACAAGCCACACAATGTCCAATACTCATATCAAATAAAACAAACATCCACAAAAATATAGTACCAAGTACAAAAAGATAGAAAATAACAACTCCAAACTATAACTTGCACAAGCAGGCGATGGTGGGGTGGAGCATGATGGCGATCCAATGACAGGAGGCTCCGTACGGGACTGCTGGACAGTGGAAAGGGAGGGCTCGGGAAGAGGGAAAAGGATGGGTAGGGGTCGGTTATGGGTGTAGGGGCTGAGGGAAAGTTGGGGGTGTATTTGGTCTCTGGTAAGAGGGTGAGACCGTGATTTCGAGTGGGTTATTTGAAATATTTAGTGGCAAGATGAGTTTCCAAGAAGGCGGGTTCCAGATCTGGGAAGGGAAGGTAAATCTGGCAGTGGTTTAGAGGAGGAGGGGCGGCTTTGAGGAAGGTAGGAGGAGATGGTTGTAGGTAGAGGAGGGGTGGGGAGGATGGGAAGGGGGAGACTCACGGGATCTGGGAGGCGGCTAGGGAAGCAGGGGTTCAGTAGCGGCGTAAGGGAGTAGGATGAAAGGGATCGATGGGAAATAGAGGGCTGCTGGATAGGGGTTATCTGGAGTCGCTCCAGAAGAATAGTTTGGCGTCGCAGCAAGGGAGACTAGAGGTTTCAAATGAATCCAAAACCAACGATGCCCTCACCCACCGTAACCTGCCTATATATATACTCAAAACGGAAATAAGGTATCTCAATCAGATGACCCACAACGTTCAAGCCGATTGGATGCTAAATATAACTCAAAAAAATAAAATAACACATCAAAAAGACGCGAAACGACCATTGGGAGCAACTGCAAACTCAGATCTCCCAAATGAGCAGCGGTTTACTGCCTCCTGCGGGAATAGACTCGTGTCGGTCATTGATCTCTATCAATTCCCTCGGCTAGAAAGCATTCATCTTCGATGAGTGACGACGGTCATACTCTCGGCGTACCATCGGGGCGAGTGTCTAGAGATCTTATGAATAAATCCATGCATCATCATCAAGCGGGCGGCCGCACCAACGTGCAAGATATCACAAAATATCTCCCTCCAACCATGGTGAAGTCGTGACCAATGATTTGAAGTATGTCTCCGGTGGGAACAAAATTTTCAGATTGAAATGTATCTCCGTCTGATGCATGATCGTTGGAACCGCCGATGGTGATGGATTACTCTCATGGCGCGACTTCACGGGTGGGGATAGGGATGGAATGGTAGAGACCAAATGAGGCTGTGGCTTAGGTGTGGGTGTGGAGAAAGGGTCCATATACATGCGTTCCTCGTAGTAAGGAGTCGGATCCTTTATGTTGAATACTTGAGTAATACCCATATTTTGAGGGATTTTAATTTCATAAGCATTTGTACTGATCCGCTGCACGACTGTATAGGGGCCAATTCGGCAAACACTTAGTTTCTTTGCCGGTCCCTGCGGGACCCTCACAGATCATATGTGAACTGTCACTTGTACTCTGACCTCAAAATTTATTTCCCTCTTGTGCTGATTTGCTCGATCTTTATAATAATCATTACTAGATGCAATTTTCTTACGGACCGACTCATGAAGTGCATGCACGTACTGAATATAGGACTATAATAACTCATTGGGCCGGGACTCAAAAGGGGCATCAATCAAGTCAATAGGACTATAATAACTCATTGGGTCGGGACTCAAAAGGGGCATCAATCAAGTCAATAGGCTTCCTAAGTTCATTACCTAATATGATATGAAATGGACTCAGACCCGTGGTCCTATTGACTGAACTGTTGTATGCAAAGTAAGCTATGGGTAGGAAGAAATCCCAAGTGGATGGACTATCCCCAAAAAGACAACTCAGAAGGGTCCATGAACTACGATTGACAACCTCAGTTTGTCCACCATTCGTATGTGGGTGATAGGCGGTGAAAAATTTCACAGTTGTTTCAGTATTCTTCCATAATGTCTTCCAAAAGTAACTCATGAAATGAATGTCGCGGTCGGAGACTATGGAAGTGGGTAATTCATGATTCTTGAATACCTCTCTAAAGAATAGTGTGGCCACATGAGAAGCATCAACGGTCCTACGACAAAGAAATAAAGTTGGTCATGTTAGAGAAACGGTTCACCACAACAAAGATCGAATCGAGCTTCCCTAGAGTGCGAGGGAGCCCAAGTACAAAATTCATACTAATATCGGCACAAAGCCTCTGCGGAACGGGAAGCTGAGTTAATAATCCCAAGGCTGACGAGATTCCTTCGCAGTCTGACAAACTCGACAATTCCAAACAACCAGAGTAATGTCCTTCAGGCTAGGCCAAAAGAAACGATCCTCAACTAACACAATCGTTTTTCTCTAGAGCGAAGAAAAAGTCGTGCCCCGTCCTTCATCGTCTCGAGCAAATTCCTTTGTTCTCCCGGGTTAATCTCGATTACATCCTGACGTCGGCCCTCATTGTCCCGGGCAGATCCTATCACCAGCGAGAGAGGGAGCTGATGATTTTTCCCTCTAGCCGTATCACGGCTTCTCCGAGTCGATGCCTGACAACACTGCCTATCTATTAATGAATAAAATCTCAAAGACGTTGCTGGTTCTTCATCCCCCACCACCGGCCCTCCATTCTTGTGCTCTTCTCCGACCGTTAGAACAGCAGTTCCCACAGAGCTGACCCTAAGCCTTGTTACGATGATGCATCTGCATGGGCACACTACCTCGCAGGAATCATTGTTGTGCTCATGGAAGCCGCCATGATAATTTTATTGTCTACTTGATTATTATAAGTTAATTAATTAATCCATATAAGGGGGAGAGGTATGTGTGTTTAGGGATGCTTTTGGATTTTAGTTTTGAGATCTCTCATTTGGAAAGAGACTTCAAGGAGGAACCAACCTACTGAGATTTGGCACGAGTATATCTCGTGATTGTATCCAAGTTTAATATATTATTGCAAGTATTTTCTCTCCGATAACAATGGTCCGACCGGCCATCTGATGTCCTATCACCTGTCGGGTACCATCATCACTATTAAAAACCTCTACAATCAAAATACAACGCAACTTCACGACAAAATCACCCTCCATCAAAGCATCCCAGTCAATCAGACCATACACACGGCTTCCTCACCGGTTGCACCTCCTTCACCAACAAACGATCGTTGGTCTGATACGCTAGCACCCAACTCCCCGCCGATTTTCGCTCAACGTGACGAGTTCCTCAACGTTCCTACGACACCCACATTCGCAACAACTCAGTACCGAGGCGACGACATCACTCCCAACTCCCGGTCTTCATCGCTCACGGTGCCCATGTGGTAGTTTCAAGCTCGACGCACTGTCATCGTCGTCGCTCCTCCCGTCCACTGCGGCAATTCAACATCACCCCACCAAACTTCTTGCGCTAGAATATCCCTCACCGTTCCACGCACGAACTTACCCGTGGTTGGAATCTTCCCCCTCTTTAGACGACGAGCATGTGCACAACTGTTTCATTACTTCTTTCTTCTGCTGCCTACCGCCACCTGTTGGACACCCTTTCTACAAATTCCAGCTTGCCTCCAGCCTTTTCTCCATTCTGCAACTCGTTCCCTTCACACGACCACACGACTTCTTGTCTTATTCTCTCTTCCTGCAGCCCCTCACTCTCATGAAAATAATTGGGCACACCACTAAACACCCTACTGCCAACCTGCCATTTTATCCCCCACTCCTTTTAACTTTTTTCTTTTCTCGTGCACTCACCCTTACACCCACCATACAACACATTCCCCTCACCACTTCTTTTAATCATGCTTATTCCTCTCACAATCTGCCACCGTTTTTTTTGACCATACTCGTTGCCGACGTTTTTAAAGACCCTAACATATCATCTAATCTTGACCTTATGACGCATGGTAGGCTAATGAAATCATATGTGATGAATGTCAAACGAACACAACAATGCGAACATATATGATGCATGCACAATTTTTAACTTACTCCGAAAATAAATATACGTATAGCAAATTACCACAATGTGAACTTTAATTTCAAGTACTCAAGCAAAATCACGCTCACTTCTACGAGGAGTGTTTTCAACTACTGGTTTTCAAATGGCAAGCTCATAAAAATAAAAGAAAAAAAAACACTAACACAATAAAGATACTCCACAAACACATACAAAGTAATAATCAAACAAATAACAAAGAAAGGGTAACACGCCACAATAACACTCACAAACAAGGGAGATCCAATAATGGTAAGTTGGAGGCAGATGTTGGTTCCACGAACTTGAACCGGGTTGCTGGAAACGGTGAAATAGCGGCATCGTTGGAAGGTTACAGCAAGATGCTGCTCACTGGAGGTGAGAAAGGCTTATACGGGGTTGTTGGAAAGTGGTTGTGGAAGTAAAAAAAGAAAATTGTGGCTTTGTTGGTGGTTCTACGACAGAGAAGGGGACGGGGAAAGAAGTGCAGTGGATAGGGGAGGTTTTTCGTCACTTGTGGCTGCCGCAGGTGGTTCCATGACAGAGAACGAGACTGGAGGTGTCGATCTGCTGTAGAGTAAAGGTTGAGGGGATCGATGGGATTGATGTTGAACGGTCGTCGATTAGGGCAGGCGACAAGGAGTGGAGGTGTTGATCTGCTCGTCGATGGCGGAGGAGATGGATGTGTGTGGTTAGGACGGAGTGGAGGTGTTGCTCTGCTCGTCGATGGCGGAGATGGATGTGTGTGGTTAAGATGAGAGGGATATTTGTCTGGGAAAGTTTCTGGACAGCGGGAGGAAGATGAGACTGAAGGCCTACGATATTTCCGTCGAGGAAGAAGGTATACAATAGCGTTGGGCGGTTTTATATTTTCGATGAATTGGGATCGTGGGTTAGAGGGGAGAAACAGTGATAGGCTCACGGGAAATAAGAAAATAACTGAAAAGGAACGGGAAAATGAAAAGAAAATCGGGACGTCGCGGCCCAGGTCTCGCGGCGTCGCACCACGGATGCTTGTCGATTCTGTATTCGCTCACAAATTAGACAATACAAATAAATGAAGCATCCACCATGTTGGGTATTGCATCCACAATAATCTAGATTTGTGTGAAGTCACCCTTGAACTAAGATGAATTAAGTATATATTTGATGGTATTCTTTAGTTGAGTGCTTGCAGGTCTTTATTGCTAAGTGTAGACCAATGTCAATTTACAATGAGTCACTAAACACAAGACCATGCAATGTAATCTCTCATTGTGTGCTTCATGGTATTGACTCATGTGTAACCTCTCTATTGTGATGCACTTCATTTCCAAGTACTAAAGCATGGAAGAAAGAAAGGGTTGCTGGTTTTCTACAAAGAAGAAAATAAATTTTTTCTGGAAAAATCTCTAAGTCCATTTCTCGAGAAATGAAGTGTATTTTTCGAGAAGTCTGAGTATATTTCTCGAGAAAGCAAAGTTGTTCTCGAGAAAGCTTAAGACTTCTCGGGAAATTCTCAAAAACTATCTAAGTCCTTTTTCTCGAGAAAAGCCCTGAAGATTTCTCGAGAAACCAAGTTCATTTCTCGAGAAAGGAAATTAGTTCTCGAGAAATCAAATCTTTCTCGAAAAATAAGTCCTTCAGTTCACAGAATTTTCGTTAAGTAAATTTCTCGAGAAAGTCAGGTCATTTCTCGAGAAAGCAATTCATTTCTCGAGAAATCAAATTGTTCTCGAGAAATCAGTCCTTCAGTTCTAAATTTGTGCTAAGTATTTTTCTCGAGAAATTATATCCATCTTGAGAAATCAGTATTTCAGTTCAAAGAATTTTCGTCAAGTCTTTTCTCGAGAAAGTCATGTCATTTCTCGAGAAACTAAACTCTTCTCGAGAAATAATAATTCTTCTCGAGAAATGGAGCTGAAGATTTTTCTTTTTGAATCTGTCTGTCGGGATTTCAAATTTACTCTAAGTTCCCCATGATTGATCCACGTGGATCTTTCCTTAATGATTTGTGACCGTTAGACGATGTTCTATAAAAAGTTTTCTCAGAGGAATCGCTAACCCTAACAAGAATAATAATATTTTGAATCGCCTTCGAACTTTCTAAATCGGGAGAACTCGCGCCGTCTTCATTGTTCTTCTCTGTCGCTCATCTCTCGATCAAGCGATTCCAAGAAGAAAAGATCCGACAGATCCAAGATTCAAAGATTCTTCAACATCTACTTGATCGTGTCAGATTCTAAGCTTTTAAGATCGACGTTCTCTCGGGATTTCTTCCTCAACCTTCTTCACCAAGATTTCCAGTTTTCAAGAAAGAAGAACCTTGAAGATTTCAGATCTGGAAGTATACAATTTTTTATTGTTGTTGTAAAAATTGTTTTTACTCTTGTAGGAGCTTTGTCTCCGAGATTTGTAGATCCGTTAGTGGATAGAGTTTGTAGATCCGTGCGTGGATCGAGTTTGTAGATCCGGTTTGTGGATCGAGGTGTAGATCCGGTTGTGGATCGAGGTGTATGATAGTTTGTTCTCCGAGGTGTAGGAGCGTTGCTCCGAGTTGTAAGATTGTGATAATCTGAGAAAGATGAAGTAGCCGAATCTACCCCTTCGTGGTAGATAAGCGAGGCGAGACAGTGGACGTACCTAATACAGGGAACCACTATAAATCTCTGTGTTTGTGTGTTTGAATTTTTAGATACTTTTTATTCCGCAAAAAAGACACAAACATCACCTATTCACCCCCCTCTAGGTGATTTAGGTAGACGCTAGATACTTTCAATTGGTATCAGAGGGGCGTTTTGGTCGATAAGGTTAACACCTTGATCAAGATCCCTGATCTAGCGTTTAGAGATTTCGCATATTCACCATGGAAAAAAGCAAAGACATGTCATCCATGAAGCTACCGGTGTGCACCAAGGAAAATTTTCCCATGTGAAAAGAACGAGTACGGTTTTTCATGGAAGCTGCTGATCCGAGGATTTTTCAGATAGTGGAAGAAGGACCACACATCCCTATACAGGCTTCAACGATAAATCTAGCGATTATGATCCCCAAGAAGATGATGGATCTCACTAAGAATGAGATTGCATTAGTCTCCCTAGACAAGAAGGCAAAGAATATCATAGCAAGTGTAGTGAACGATTTAATGCTGCAGAACTTATTCCACTGCAAATCTGCCAAAGAGATGTGAGACTGTCTTGTTATCCTGATGAAAGGTACTGAAGAAGTGAGAGACGATCGCAGATCGTTGTTAAACCAGAAGTACGAAGCCTTCCAGCAAGGTGCCAATGATTCCATAGCTGACAGCTTCGAGAAGTTCTTCAAGATAGTCAATGGCCTCAGGAACTATGGTCGTGCATTCACTAATGACGAGCTCAACGACAAGTTTCTATGATCCCTGACTAAGGACTGAGACACAAAAGTTGTTTCCATTAGAGAATTCGAAAAGCTGCCGGAGATAGACCCTTAGAACCTGTTCGGAAAGCTGCTCTCCTATGAGCTTCAAATGAATACCAGGAAGGAGGAGCAAAGCAACAGAACATCTAGCAGAGAAAAGTCTGTGGCTCTGAAGGCGGAAGGTTCGAGGAAATCTAAAGTTGTGTCACCCATAAGGACACGTGCTCCTGATACACCAGAAGATTTAGAGGCAAGCACGTCAGACTCCGAGGAGACAAATGAAAAATAGGTCATCCTCTTCAGATTCCAGGAGATCACATCGTGACGGTGATCGTACCAAGAAAAGCTACAACAAAGAGGACAGATACAAATCCAAACTGAACAAACAGTTTTCCTCTGACGTTGTTTGCTACTACTGTAAAGTCTGTAATAAATCAGGTCACATGATCGCGGAGTGTCCTTACAAGAAGAAGGATAGCTCCAGGAAGGACGAGAAGAGATCCTTCAAAGGAAAGAAGAAAGAAGAAAAGAGCTTCGTCACCAAGAAGTCGAAGACTCTCAGTGACAGTGACTCGAGCGAGTCGAGCTCTGAAAATGAAGAAGCTTACTTCGGACTTATGGCTCAATCTGACGAGGAAGTGGGCGACTCCGAGTACCAAGGGAAGGTAAACTCGCACAGTATTCTCTAAGAATCTGAAACATCCACTAATGGTCATGAAGACTACTCTTCTGATGAGAACGAATCAGAGTTGATGGCTCAGCACGAACACCTGTTAAAGGCTTTCGACAAGTGTCGTAAGGTAGTCCGAAAGCAGGTAAAAGAGATTGCCTCCCTCAAGACAGTGGAAGCAAATCTGTAGGAAGAAATTGCACAATTACTTCCTCTTAGAGATGAAGTCCACTCCTTGAAAAAGGAACTCAAGGGCTCCGCTGAGACATTAAGTCTGAAGGAAAAATATCTTGATGGGCTGGAAGAAAAGCTCGCGGTGGAGAGAAAACTTGGCCGAAGACTGTTCTCCCTCTCATTGATGAGTTTTCAACTCATAAGAAGGGTAGTGGTCTTGGCCACATCGGTGGAAAGGGTAAGGCTGCCAAGAAGGCTAGCGCCAAAGAAAAGGGGAAGACACCCATGAGTCAACCCTCGTTTAGGAAGGTAATCTTCCCAACGAATAAGTTTGACCTTGATTCGTCCTATGGTCATCATGTTAGGCCTACACATGTAGAGCCCAAGAATAGATACTAGGAATGGACCCGTCCCCGTGACTTTGGTGTCAGCGTGTTCAAAACACCTTTTGAGGAGATTCAGATGAAGATTTATGGTTCATATGTCTATGACCAAAATAATAAGAAGACACCAAAAGCCAAAACTGGTGTGCCTAAGGCTAAGGAGATGGGAAGCCCCTGTGTATGCTGCAACCAGGAGGCCTCCACATCCAAGAATGCTGCCCTTGCTAGACCTCATGTTCAAAGGGTAAAGCAGGAGTACAAAAGGAGGTACAACGGGTTTGACTGTTGGTGCTGCAGCAAAAATTGGTCACTTTGACGCAGATTGTTGGTACAACCCTGCCAATTTTGTAACCCCACAGTTAGCTATGCGAGACCGACCACTCGCAAGGTTAATGTTCCTAGTGGTGTTCAGCAGACCAGGAACCAAGGACCCAAATACGTTTGGGTTCCTAAGGTAAAATGATCTGTTTTTGCAGGTATGTCCAAAGGCCAATAGAACTCCGATCTGGTATTTGGACAGTGGTTGCTCTCGGCACATGACCGGAACAAGAAGCCTTTTGCGTGATTATACCTCAGTCAAAGACGGACCAAAAGTCATCTTTGGAGGTTCAGACAGGGGAACAACAAAAGGTTATGGTATGATTTCCAACGACGTAGTCTCTTTCAAAGACGTGACTTATGTTGAAGGATTACACCATAATCTCATAAGCATAAGTCAACTATATGACAAATGCTACATCGTTGAGTTCTGCAAAGACAAGTGTTTGATAAAGTCGTCTACAAATTTGGAGACGGTCTTAACAGGCACTCGGAGCAGAAATATTTTCTGTCTAAATTTCCTCTGCTTAGACAATTCTATCCCAGTATGTTTTATTGCAAAAGATAGTGCGTCTGTTTGTGACCAATGACACAAGAGATTATCACATATTAATTTCAAAACCTTAAATATGCTATTTTCTCACAACTTAGTGCGTGATTCCCCCAACATTAAGTGCTTTAAAGAGAGTCCATGTCACTCCTGTCAAACGGGTAGGCAAACACGGGCTACCTTCGTATTGCTGAAAAGGATTATTCACGAAGCTTATACTTGCTTCATATGGACTTATTCGGTCCTATGCCTATTCACAGCTTAGGAGGTAAGATCTATACGTTAGTAATTGTTGATGGCTACTCGTGTTTCACTTGGGTGTTCTTTCTGAAACATAAGTCAGACACCTTCGATTCTTTCACTAATTTTGTCAAGAACACGGAGTAATTATCAAGAACAAAGTCAGGCTTGTAGCTCAAGGTTATAAACAAGAAGAGGGGATCGACTTCGATCAGACATTTGCTCTAGTGGTTCGGATCGAAGCGATCGGGTTGTTTCTTGCGTATGCTGCCCTCAAAGACTTCACCGTCTACCAAATAGACGTGAAGTGAGCATTCCTCAACGGAGATCTGAAAGAGCAAGTATACGTAGCACAACCCCCAGGTTTTGTCAATTCAAAATTCCCTGACTATGTTTACTTTTTAAATAAAGCTTTATACGGGTTAAAAAAAGCTCCCCGGGCTTGGTATGAGACGTTGTCTAGCTTTTTTCTTGAAAACAAGTTCACAGGGGAAAAGATAGACAAGACATTATTTCTTAGGGAAGTTAAAGGAAAGATTCTGCTAATGCAAATCTATGTCGACGACATCATATTTGGCTCTACAGAAGACAACCTTTGCAAGAAGTTTTCCAAACTTATGCAAGGGAAGTTTGAAATGAACAGTATGCGAGAGCTGAAGTATTTCTTAGGACTTCAGGTGAAGCAATCTGAAGATGGAATTTTCATCTCTCAGACGAAGTTCACCAAGAAGCTTCTTAAGAAATTTGAAATGGAGAGCGCATCCTCTATGAGGACTCCAATGGGTTCAATTGTGTCTTTGAACAAGGATGAGAAAAGAAAACCTTTTGATGAAACCAAGTACAGAAGCATAATTGGATCTTTGCTCTACCTGATTGGCAGTAGACCAGATATAATGTTTTCAACATGTGTCTGTGCTAGATATCAGGTGAACACTAAGGAATCTCATTACGTCGCTGCAAAGCGGATTTTAAGATACCTTAAGGGCACACCTAATCTTGACTTATGGTACCCAAGAAGTAATGATGTCGAACTAATTGGCTTTTCAGATGCTGATTTTGCAGGTAGCAAGGATGATAGAAAAAGCACTTCCGGGACTTGCAAATTCCTCGGAAGACGGCTTATTTCATGGAGCAGTAAGAAGCAGAATTGTGTAGCAACATCTACTGCCGAGTCAGAGTATATCTCTGCGGGTAGTTGTTGCGCACAACTTCTATGGATCCAAAATCAACTTTAAGATTACAATTTGAAGTTCAGAGAAATTCCGATGTTTTGCGACTCATCCAGAGCAATTGCAATCGCAAAAAATCCAGTTTCCCATAGCCGGACCAAGCACATCGAGGTGCGCTACCATTTCATCCGAGAGCATGTGGAGAACAAGGACATAGCCCTCAACTATGTCCCGACGGACAAGCAAGTTGCAGATATCTTTACGAAGTCGCTGGACGATGTCAAGTTCTCCTTATTCAAGACAGAACTTGGTATGCTTAACATGGAGTCCTGAAAAGTTCATATTTGAAGTCAAGAGAAGATTCAACATCAGCCACTCAGTAAATTCCAAGAGAATTCTTACTCGGCAACCTTCAGATAAATTTAAAGCTCAAAAATGGATTTCTCGGAAAACTTCATGGATTTCTCGAAAAAAGTAATGGATTTCTCGAAAAATTATTGGACTTCTCGAAAAATATCAGATTTCTAGGGAAACATACTTATTTCTCAAGAAATATCAGATTTCTCGGGAAACATAATTATTTCTCGAGAAATATCAGATCTCTCGGAAAACTTGCTTATTTCTCGAGAAATATCAGATTTCTCGGGAAACTTAAATCGATTTCTCGAGAAACCTATAGACTTTTCGAGAAATGCCTAAATCTGCTTACCTAAACTTTTGAAGAATTCGAACCGCCATTCTCAGGTACGCCTTTCATTATTCTCCAAAATTTTTAATTTTATATAAATAGAAGAGTCCATAGAATACCCAAATCCATAAATTCGAAAAAGCTTTCCCGAGAAAGACGCTTAAGTTCCGCCGAAGTTCTTCGTCGTTCTTCTCGCAAAACTAAGTCGTTTCCTTCCGAAAAGTCAGAAATTTTTCATTCTTCTCAATCAATGGCTCCTACTGCAAAGATCGGCATCGACAGTGAGTTCGTTCGCTCAGGTATCGAAGACATTTCCAATGATTTCAGGAATGTTATTCTAATTCTTGAATCCGCCGGCCTCACCTTCATTCTTGAGCATCCTTGCAAAGTCCTAATTCCAGAAGTAGAAGAGTTCTTCAGAAATGCCAAACTTAAAAGGTCTGGGAAATTATTGAAAAGTTCTGTCAAAGACTTGAAGATCAAGATGAAGCCATCCACCTTAACATAATTTCTGAGATTACCTTCTATTGATGAGGAAGACTATTTGGAAGAACCGGATTACTCCAGAGCTCTATCCTTTTGTGGTCTCTCCCAATCCACTATCTCCATTTGACGACAACACATGAATGACGAAAGCAAGCTCTTGGCCGAAATACTTGGAAAGGTTCTCCACTGCAAAACAGGTTTTATTGAATATATATCCTCTGATTTCTTCTGCATGTTAACTGTTGTAGTGTGTCGAAAAAGGTTCCAATGAGGACATATGTTATTTGACAAGATTAAGGATAGCATGAATGCACCAAATTTTGCTAGAATCATCTCTCTTTATCTGAATCAAATGCACCCAAAAATCTTTGACTTGTCCAAAGGTGTGTCCATTCACCACCTGAAGAAAGTCACACTCTCCTCCATCAACAGATGTGAGATCAGAATCCCAAAGCAAGGCCAAGCTCCAGCAGCTCCAAGGACAGTAGTTGTTGAGGACAGGACCCCATCTCCCTTTCATATTGATACAGTTGGCACATCTGGTGCAGCTGCTGAGGGGGAGCCTGCTCCTTCAGTTCATGAAGAAGATCAACAAGCTGAGGTACCAGAGACAGAGCTCCAGTCAGATGTTCCTACAGACCAGGTTCCAGAGGAAGTTGTTGTTGACGATGTGGCAGTAGAAAAGGAAAGTCAAGCTCAGTTTGATAATGAGAAGAGCACCTCTGTGCATGATGGTAGCTCAGATGATCCCCTGTTCATCTCTTCTGAAAAGACTTCTGAAAAGTCTCCTGAAAAGATTCCTGAAGAGACTCCAGAAGAAACCCCAGAAGATTCTCAGCCCAAGACACAAAGTGAGGGGGAGAATGTGTTGTTATTTTCTGATGAAGATGCAGTTACTCCAGAACCTGCAGACCCTCCTCTCAAGAACTTAGATTTCTCTATGCCTGTTATTCTTGGCGAGGAAGGGGATGTAATGACTTCTGCCCAAAGAGGCAAAATTTCAGTTATTATTGAAGAAATACCTATCTAGACAGCTCCGGCTCTACCTCCTCCACCTCCTTCAGCTGACATCATTCTTGATGATACCCTGTTGGGTAAGATTGAATCTATGTTGACCAAGGAACGAGAGTACTTTGACAAGTCTCTCAAAGAAGTAACTGAAAGAGTCACTGCTCTTGAGAAAGAGATGAGCTGAGGATTTGCTGAAATCCAAAGTAATACAGATGAATTCAAACGACTGCTAAATATTGGTGGCAAGGCTTTAGACCACACTATTACTAGTGTTGGTGAAGTAATGAATCAAGCAGTCCTGTAGCCAACAATCAGATCCAATTGCTGAAGAAAACTGGAGAACAAAACTTCAAAACCTGTGAAGAAGTTGGAATATTCAAGGAATAAGCCATAAAGACTCTAACTATAGAAGTCAGAAAGGGGGAGGACAAAGTGAAAGAAAATCTAGACCACAGAGTTCAAGAGATGAAGACCCAGTGGGGCAATCAACTGCAAGAGATCAATACAAGTGTAGAAAAGCAGATTAATGGTGTAAACATCTATACTTATGAGACTGCTGTGTTTATGCATAGCCAAATCTTTCCAAATTTTCAAGTTGACCCAAATGCAGCTCCACCTCCACATCTTGATCCAAATGTTTGCAAGCCAACTTTTTCTCCTAGATTTGAATAGTATGAAGCTCCTCCTGAAGATTATTCTCAAGTCTAGACCTCTGAGAAGCCAGAGTTTCCTAAAGATCTACCTCCTGAAAATGTCAGGGGCAAAGAAAAGGAAATATGGTGATGGTGCTTCTGCCAACAGATCTATCCCCAGACAAGGTGCTGCTAAAAGAAAAGAACAGGAATTTGTTGAAGTTTGGAGTCCAACTTCTAAGTCTCTTATTCTGGATACTCTGAAGCAGGTTGTGGAATTTAATGAAAATAAAGATGATCATTACAGTCACAATGAGTGAGAGCTATATGAGAAGTCAATGATAAAAAGAAAGATTTATGATCGTAAATAGGGCTGTAATAATCCTACTGCTCCTCCTCGACCTCCAAAGTACTATCCCAAACCCTTCAGTTATCAGAAAAGACAACAAAAGAAGAAGGAAAGACGGCACCAACAAGGCAACAACAGTTCAAATAATCTTATGATTGACAGTTTTATAGAATTTTGTGGACCAAGATATTCCTATGGACAAATTCTATATATATATAAAATTTTGAATTTTGATGATCTTATTATTTCTTGTCTCTCATTACATATATTATTTTATTTGTTAGTTAATTCCTTGATTATCTTGTTATAATTCACCTTAGTGTATAGGGTTCTGACTTCTACAAATAGGGGAGAATGTTGGGTATTGTATCCATAATAACCTAGATTTGTGTGAAGTCACCCTTGAACTAAGATTAATTAAGTATATATTTGATGCCATTCTTTAGTTGAGTGCTTGCAGGTCTTTATTGCTAAGTGTAGACCAATGCCAGTTTACAATGAGTCACTAAACACAGGACCATGCAATGTAATCCCTCATTGTGTGCTCCATGGTGTTGACTCATGTGTAACCTCTCTATTGGGATGCACTTCATTTTCAAGTACTAAAACATGAAAGAAAGGAAGGGTTACTAGTTTTATACTTTGAAGTAAAGAAAATTTTTCTAGAAAAATCTCTAAGTCCATTTCTCGAGAAATAAAGTGAATTTCTCGAGAAGTCCGAGTATATTTCTCGAGAAAGCAAAGCTGTTCTCGAGAAAGCTTAAGACTTCTCGGAAAATTCTCAAAAACTATCCAAGTCCTTTTTCTCGAGAAAAGCCCTGAAGATTTCTCGAGAAACCAAGTTCATTTCTCGAGAAAGGAAAGTAGTTCTCGAGAAATAAAATCTTTTTCGAGAAATAAGTCCTTCAGTTCACAGAATTTTCGTTAAGTAAATTTCTCGAAAAAGTCAGGTCATTTCTCGAGAAATCAAATCGTTCTCGAGAAATCAGTCCTTCAGTTCTAAATTTGCGTTAAGTACTTTTCTCGAGAAATCATATCCTTCTCGAGAAATCAGTATTTCACTTCAAAGAATTTTCATCAAGTCTTTTCTCGAGAAAGCCATGTCATTTCTCGAGAAACTAAACTCTTCTCGAGAAATAATAATTCTTCTCGAGAATGGAGTTGAAGATTTTTCTTTTTGAATCTGTCTGACGGGATTTTAAATTTAATCTAAGTTCCTCATAATTGATCCACGTGGATCTTTCCTTAATGATTTGTGACCGTTAGACGATGTTCTATAAATAGTCTTCTCAGAGAAATCGCTAACCCTAACAAGAATAATAATATTCTGAATCGCCTTCGCACTTTCTAAATCGGGAGAACCCGCGCCGTCTTCATTGTTCCTCTCTGTCGCTCATCTCTCGATCCAGTTATTCCAAGAAGAAAAGATTCGACAGATCCAAGATTCAAAGATTCTTCAACATCTACTTGATCGTGTCAGATTCTAAGCTTTTCAGATCGACGTTCTCTCGGGATTTCTTCCTCAACCTCCTTCACCAAGATTTTCAGTTTTCAAGAAGAAAGAACCTTGAAGATTTCAGATCTGGAAGTATATATATTTTTTATTATTGTTGTAAAAATTGTTTTTACTCTTGTAGGAGCTTTGTCTCCGAGATTTGTAGATCCGCTAATGGATCGAGTTTGTAGATCCGTGTGTGAATCGAGTTTATAGATCCGGTTTGTGGATCGAGGTGTAGATCCGGTTGTGGATCGAGGTGTATGAGAGTTTGTTCTCCGAGGTGTAGAAGCGTTGCTCCGAGTTATAAGATTGTGATAATTTGAGAAAAGTGAAGTAGCCGAATCTACCCCTTCGTGGTAGATAGACGAGGCGGGACAGTGGACATACCCAATACAGGGAACCACTATAAATCTCTGTGTTTGTGTGCTTGAATTTTTAGATACTTTTTATTCCGCAAAAAGACACAAACATCATTTATTCACCCCCTCTAGGTGATTTAGGTAGACGCTAGATACTTTCACACCCATATTTATAACAGGAGGGGGCAGTCGGGCACCTGGCGTGAACGGCTATGATTGACCGTTACACATGAAGTCTTAACAAACTAAATACATGTCCCCCCCCAAAAAAAAATACACAAATAAAAAACGACAATCTAGACGAGTTCGCGGTCTCGAATCGCCGACCCGATCAATGTAACGACCCGTTGTCTCAACATGAATTTAAATAAAATTAACACAGTTCCAAGAAATTTTATTTTATGCATTGGTGTCGATGTGACAACTATAATGGAGGATCGATTTAATAAAATGAAAAGATCAAATAGAATTGTTTATTTTGTACTCACTTTCATTACTTCATCCTGGGTGAATAACATGAAATAAGCTTTAACACAAATTTCTTGTGGGGTCTAAATTGGGGCCTCACAATCAGCGCTTCTTGCGAGAATATACAAATGTGGTCCCCGACGACTAGTGACTGGTAGTCCAGTGACGATCTCCATCACCTTGCGGACAAGGTCAATTTTTAAGAGCGACATATTGTTACGACGATGCATCCTCCTGAGTATATCATCTCACAGGAGTCATAAGAGCGCTTATAGAAGTTGTCGTTATAATTTCATCGTGTACATGATTATTATTAATTAATTAATGTTGATTAATTAATTTAATTAAAATATTTTAAAATTGTGTTTCCCATCCTCATCTATTTAAGGGGGAGTAGTACGTATGTTTAGGGATGCTTTTGGATTCAGGTTCTGAGATCTCTTATTTGCAGAGGGACTTCTAGGAGAAACCAACCTCCTGAGGTTTGGCGCGAGAATACCTAGCGATTGAATCCAAATTTATTAAGTTATTGCAAGTATTTTCTCTCCAGTGACAACTTTCCATGTCCAAGGTAGCAGAAAAAAACTTGATTTTTCTCTCATTTTTCTTGCCTCATTTAACTTCATAAAGTATTCTTCTAATTAAAATATAAATTTTCAGTTGGTGTGGTTTGATTTCATTGGATTATTTGATTTTTGGGATACATAAAAGCTCAATGGTTTCATTGGCGAGAACTCCAGATTATGATGAAGAGAGAATTGAGATGGATGAAGATGCCTTTGAAACACTTTTTAGCCAGCTTGAAGAAGATCTGAAAAATTGTGAAGACTTCTCCGATGTCGAGGTTGACAGTCGTAAAACCAGTGTAAGCAGACCTGCATGTACCGAAGAATTGGCAATTCCAATTCCGACTTGATAAATTCATGATTTGTAGCCGAACGAAGGAATTGGAATTGGTTCACTTCCAACTCCTGTGGGAATTGGTATTTATCCAATTCCAATTCCTACTCCAATTCCATCCAAACGAACGGACCCTAAGAGATATATCCACACAATTGCCTAATTAGAATTTAAAATAAATCAACAAAAAAATGTAAGAAATTTCAAAATTAAGAAATTACACAAACATCAAATCTGAATCTTACCAATGCCTATGCGAATGTTTCGTAGGGCCAGAAAGACTCCAAGCGGTGATCCAACAGCAAAAAATGTATCAACCTGGCAAGAAAAACAAGTAGCACCTCAAGCATTAGGAACACATCAATAACCTTATACGTTCGTATGACAGGCTATGATGCAGAACTATATATATATAGAGAGAGAGAGACACACACACACGTGTGAGTGACGGGCACGGGGTGGAACCGCGGCAGTACACTGACTGTGACAGTGCACGGGGAACCCCCCCCCCCCCCCCTCCAGTGCTCCGCGTGACAATACTCTGCCCATAGCATTGCCTCGACGCGACGACGCTACCACTGCTCGCAAACCCTCCGAGCGTTATACTCCACCTGTCGCTCATTTTTTTTTGTGTACGGAGGTTTGCGGGCGACGGGAAGAGCACATTTTTTATTGTAGGTAAAAGACTTCGCCTATATGAGAGCACATTTTATAAAATTAAAGAAAAAACACATAAATTTAAAATAATGGAAATTTTGTAATAAAGAGGAGTAAAATTGGAAAGTTGAATGTTTCACCAAAGGGTATTTTTCCCTTTTAATAATAATAATAATATATATATAGTAAAAAAACTGTAAATAAAAGGAATGCATCCAAGATCCAAAACACACTATAAAGGAACAAACGCAAAGCAGCACAATGAAAATAATTAGTAATAGATAACAAAAAGGTCTTGAATATACTTAATAAGGGAGAATAGTTTACAGTATTTTCACCTTAAAATTAAGTTTAGTATATCTATATGGTGCATGTTTCTTTCTTGTGACATCCTGCTCAGAATTTTTGAGGGATAGTCGATCTTTGAAAGTCCAAATTTTATCTCCTGAAACTCATGAACCGGGTACATATAGTTAAAAAATTGGGCCAAAGTAGCAAAAGTTCTTCAACGCTGTTGTTTTTGAGAGAAAATTAAGTTGGAATTATTAAAGTCTAAAGGAATACCAATCAAAGGAAAATATTCATTTACCGATATCTCCAATATTTTTAGTCAAAGATCTTGAGTAAATAATTTGTTGTTCAAGTTCTGCAATCCTTCTTCTAAGAGAGTTCACCTGGTAAATACTAAAAAAAATTTACATTCAATGCTTACAAAAATCAGGAAAGGAAGAGGAAGCATAATGAGTAATGACCAAAAAATAAGAGCAAATGTCAAAATTTTCCAATTTAGAGACCGATTGTCCAGAAGAATATGTGATCTTTACACAAATTAAACAAAATTGCAATGTAGTCAGTGCAAACAACATACACATGGTATCACACTTGGCAAATAATTACCTCTTCCTTCAACAAGGTGATGTTATTGTCCTTTCCAGTAGCATCACCAACAAACAAATCATCATCTTTAGCCTCATTTACTACAGAATTTTCCTCAACATCAAAATTTGCATCAGACACCTTTTCTGAAGTATTAGATGTACATTCTGATTTGATGCTAGGATTCACCCCATCAACATTCAATGGAGGCAATGCATTATTGCATGGCTCCTCATCTGAAGGTAATCGACCAAGATCAAGCGAGTCTCCAGCAGTATATGAAAAACCAGCAGATTTCAAGCATTCATCCGACTTACTTCCATTGTGAAGAGCAGTTGTCGGCTGACATTCCAACTGCTCCAAGGCACCACATGAAAGAATGGGTTTATCGATCTCCGAAACAGTAACATTATTATCAATGACGGAAGGGAAATTCACATCATTTTTGGGTTCTTGTTTTGTACTCTCTCTCATGAATGCAGAATCTGCAGGGGTGGAGTAACATTCTTGATGGCAAAGAATGTCATAAGATAGAACACTTCCTAAAGAGTGACCATATATGGAAACCTGACAAAAGAATTGCATAATTTTACAGTTTTGAACAGTGAATATTGCTAGCACAAGCAAATTACTAAACAGACCAAACCTTCCCATTGTAATCTGGATTTCTCTTCAGGAATTTGGCATACAATTTATTTAACTGATTGGATACCTGCAAAGGATATATTGAATTTCAGGCAAAATATTAGTAACTTATCATGAACACAATACATAAATAGTGATAAGGATCAATATATAATGCTATTACAGAACATATTATTGAAGGTAAAAAAACTATATTAACTTGCTATGAAACTTAAATCAGAAGAAAATGAATCATGATACATCCCATGGTATGAGATACCAGAATACGATTTTGAGGCTAATAAATAATTAAGAAAGTTATTTTATGCACCACTAGCACTTAAAACAATACATGAGTTGTAAGAGAACTTCCTAATAAACACAAATTTTAAGATCAATTGATGCCATACAGGAATAGTTGAATAGTCACTTAACTAACAGAACAACATTAACTGTACAACACTAGGCACCACTCAACAACAGTTTTATTGATTTGTGCTTAGGCCAAAAAAAACAAGGTTCTAGATATTGGATACCGGCAGCACATCGGATTGGGTTTTAAACGTTAGAGACATGTCAGGGATATTTTAAAATATCAGAGATATGTCGGGTGCGTATTAAAAATCGAGTTAAGTATACGCATGCCACGAAACACAGATGCTTAAAAATGGCTTATGTATCGACTCGAACGCATAACGGATACGAGAAAAGCCTGAACGCATAACGGATACGAGAAAAGCCCGAAAATGCTCAAAAACGCGTATTTGAAATGCCGAAAACGTTTTAATTAATAAATAAATAAAATTAATTTAGGAGTCGCGTATCCCGCATGCTGGATACGTGACTCCCGCTTATTGCCGCTCCGCCGCTCCCGTATATTAGGTTAGCGACTCCATTAGCGATTATTTTTTAGGTTATGGCCCTCTCTCGACGTTCCACCACTTTCGTCCGCTGCTCGGCGAACCAAAGATCTCCTCGGTGTGTCAGTGGTAAGATCCTACTCTCTTCTTCTTCCTCCTCTTCTTCTTCTTTCTCTTCTTCTTCCTCCACTTCTTCTTTTTCTCCCAGATTTTATATAAATCGACCTCTTCATCTTCTTCCAGGTCAGCTCCAAGCATCTTCTTCTTCACCCATCAGAGCAGAGCAGAGGTAAGGGTTTTGGTGGATTTTATGAATGCATATTATGGTTTTAGTTTTAGTTTTGTTTTGTTGTGTATAGATCTTAAGATTATCTCTTTACCTCTTCATATTCTTCCAGATCTCCTTTGTACGTGTCCAAACCATCTTAGTCGAGCTTCTCGCAACTTCTCTGCAATTGGTGCTACTCTTGTCTTATCACTGATACTTTCATTCCTAATTCTATCTAGTCTCGTGTGTCCACACATCCACCTAAGCATTCTCCCATTTTTTGCTCATGTACACAATTCACTGCCCAACACTCAGATCCATAGAGCATCGCTAGTCTAATCGCAGTACGGTAGAACTTGCCCTTAAGTTTTAATAGTACTTTACGATCACACAAGATCCCTGACGCGCCTCTCCACTTTAACCAACCCGCTTGGATTCTGTGTCACATCTTTATCAATACCTCCGACTTTTTGAACTATCGATCCAAGATATTTAAAACATTCACTACGGGAAATATCTTGATCACGCAACTTAATAACGAAGACATCCGTCCTTCTTGCACTATTAAATTTAAGCTCCACATACTCTGTCTTTACCCTGCTCAACCTAAAACCCTTTTTTCCTAAAGTGTCTAACCAAGATTCAAGTTTTGGGTTTACACCCTCACGCGTCTCATTGAACAAAATGATATCATCCGCAAATAATAAACACCAAGGTATTGCTTGTTGGATATGCCCGGTGAGCTCATCTAAGATAAGGGTAAAGAGATAAGAGGTTAAAGCTGAACCATGATGTAAGCCAACATTGATAGGGAATTTCTGTGTTAATCCTCCAGAAGTGCTCACCCATATCACTGAATTTGTATACATATCTTTGATTATGTCACTGTATGATACATTTACACCTTTCTTTTCTAAGACACTCCATAAGATCTCTCTTGGAACTCTATCATAAACCTTCTCAAGGTCGATAAACCACATATGCAAATCTTGTTTTCTTTCTCGGTAGTTATCAATGAGTCTCCCCAAGAGATGTATAGCTTCCATGGTCGACCGCCTTGTCATGAATCCAAATTAATTCTCCTAGATGTTAGTCTCCCGTCTTATTCTTCTTTCTATTACTTGTTCCTATAATTTCATGGTATGACTCATCAGTTTAATTCTATTGTAATTAACATAATTTTGTATATCTCTTTTGTTTTTATACAAAGGTATCAAGATATTTTCTCTTCATTAGTCTAACATGTTCTTTGACTTCAGTATTTTATTGAAAAGTAAAACACAAAATTCATTCATTCTCAAGACATCTCCATAATTCGATAGGTATATCGTCTGACCCAACCGCCTTTCCATTTTTTATCTTCTTTAGAGCAACATTTACCTCTGATACTTAAATTGTACGACAAAATGTTATGTTTCTATACTTCTCCAATTTACTTAAATTTTTCAAGGTCAAATTCATTGCCTTTTGTTTCATTATAGAGTTGAAAAAAATATTTTTTTCATCGCTCATTAATATCCACATCATCCATTAAAACTGTATCGGTTTCATCATTTATGCATTTTACTTAAGACTTAAATTTCTTTCTTTCTCTAACTCGAGAAATTTTATATATGTCACACTCTACATCTTTGGTATTTAGTCGTTTATAAAATTTTTCATAAAATTGATTTCTTGATTTACTTACTGCATGCTTAGCTTATTTTTTGGCGATTTTATATCTAGCTAAGTTTTTATTATTTCTACAAGCATAGAGTGATTTATAGTCGATCCTTTTGGCTCTCACTTTATCTTGCAATTACTCTTTCCAACACCAAGATTTTTTATTTAAGGCGCAAGATTTTTTATACTCCAAGTACGTTCTTTTCACTTGTCATTAAATGTGAAGACATAACTTCCCGAGAGACACTAGGATCAGCATAAGGGCCATCAAATAGTTTTTTTGTAACTACTTACTTGAAAGAAACCTGTTTTTCCATGTTCAAGTTCCACCGCTGAATTTTTGACAATATTTTTGTTCTTGTCTTAAATTTATTATATTTAATTTGTACCTCTAAACTACTAACTTATATTGTGTTGTCAAACTTTCTCCCGGTATGACTTTGCAATCATTACAAATCATTTTATCCATTTTACGAGTATAAAAATTTATTGCGGCCAACGCAATTATATATGTGGTTTAGGTTCATCTTCTGATGTTACTGGTTATCAGTAATCTGCAACGGTCTCAGTATTCAGCCACTCATTATTATTAATTGTTAAGATTTCTAAAAAAATGCGGTTAAAATTGTACTCTAGTTCATCTTCTGAACACTCATCATTGTGCAGATTCTTATGGTCCTTTGCGAATAGAAAAATGGAAGGCTGATTGCTCGTCTTGGAAAATCTATAATACATGATTTATTCTCTTTTGCGCGACAATGTTGGATAATGCTTGGTTACGACTAATGTGAACAGATAACAGAGGTCACATGAATTGACATTACATTTCTCGTTATACACATTACTTGAGTAAAACAATAAGGTAAAATTGTATCTTTTCATTGATGGTTCAAAAACTACATTTCTAACCTGCGCGGTTAACAAAAAGCACCAGACTGCAGGGTATAGCAAAAAAAAGAAAAGGCAGAAATTACATAATCCAATCCTGTGTACTTAATCATCTTTGCGAAGCTTCTTCGATGCAGGAGTTAAGTCTGAGTCGCCAAGACCTTCTATATCGACTTCTATCGATGGCAAATAAGATGAACCTGGCGACCCGAACTCCAAGTTGATCGAGACCCTGAGGCGGACTCGCTACCACTGTTGTCACTGTCTTCGTCCTCCAAATAGATACTACCCTTGTTGTCATCACTTTCTTCATCCTCCGAAGGGTCCTGTACAGTGTTGTGGATATCCTCCAACATGGCTGGCATGTCGATCGACATAAATATTTCTGATATTTTTTTTGCAAAATATCCTTTTGGAATATATCCTTCGATATATCTACTATTGACCGATATATTGGTTGATATAACCGACTTTTATCGACAAGTTTTTTTCAATTTATGTTAATTGGTGTTTATGGTCTAATAAACAATAGGCCAATATTTTTTCATTATTTAGGGTTTTTTTCCCTTCCTCTGGATTTCTTCCTTACTCAAGTGCGTCATCGACATCAATAATGCATGATCCTTGAATTATAGATGAAAGCTTCCTTATCTTCCATTGTCATCAACAAGTTCCCTATATTATGTTTCATCTTGTTTTATTTCACGCGGTATACCATTATTATCTTTGTAACATAAAATGTTTATATTAATTTGATAAATTTAAACTTTCAATAAATATATAATTATTAATATATTAATACAAAGAAAAAATGATTAAATTTAAAAATAATTATACGTATAAATAATTAAATATTAAAACCCAATATATGAAATATCCCCGATATATCCCCCGACATATTAAAACCAACATAAAAAACCTAAACCGAAGTTTCCCCGATATCCGACATCTACAACCTTGGTCCTGCGTGGACTCGGGTTTCTGACCGCAAGTGCTTGACCTAGCATCTTCATCCTCTTTCTCCTCTTTCTCCCCTTTTTCTCTCTTCATCCTCCTCTCCCACATGTACCTCTTATTCTTCTCCTTCTCCTTCTTCTTCCTCCCCTTCCTCACCGACTTTTGCCTTACCCTTAGCCGCGAGATCCAAGGCGGCGACCCGTTTATTGAAAGTAGGGAAAATATCGAGGAAAGTCACGTGCTTGAAGTCGTCCTTCAAGCCGCCCAGGTCGTTGAGGCAGACCAAGGCCTTTTCTAGACATGCCCTCATATGTGAGAACACCGCATCTTGGAAGGCGAAGTTCCCCAAGTCAAACATTTTCCACAAAACATTGAAAAGTCAGACTGCGTGGCCTAAAAAAGGTTAATTGCAAAGCTGGTTGGAAGTGGGCCAAGATCCCCCTCAAAGATAAAGTATCGTTTGTTCTAATAGTGAACTTTATTCGGCAAGTTCACAACCTTCATTCTGGAGCAGCCGCAGTACAGAATCCCATTAAAAACCTTGCCGCCAGATTCCGTAATTGACCGCACGGAGAAGCAGTTGCAAAAGAGGATTATGGTGAGCCATATTCTTTCAGCCCTCAAATAAGAGATAAAGCGGAAGACCGACACGATAGAATTAGGTGAGAGCTGACCAGGGACAACCCCATAATGATCAAAAACCTCCAATACTTCCCACATTACGGGGACCCTGAAGCCGCAGTCAAAGTAGTTCATTGGGATTGCGATCTAGTTCGCCGTGGAAGTATTGATTCTTTCAACGCGCTCTGGAAGTCGCGCGATTATTGTGGAACCCTACATGTAAGTCTCAACAAACTTATCAAACTCAACACACAAAGACTTGGATTCTTTGCGGTCAGCAACATGGAAAGCGGCAACGACGTCAACTCGTGCGGCAACCATCTTATCAAACCGCTTAGACTTCTTCTTTGGGTACATCCAAGTTTTCTCTACTGAAATCTATGGGAACGACTCTATTTATAACTCCTCTTGGCCTGCATATAACCAAGCTCGCCGCAACCCTGTTCGTCTACCTGTGCGACTCCATACCTGCACTTGTCTAAGTTATAATAACCACACAAATCACAAAAGCAAAGATATTCATCCAGTACATGCAAAGATATTCATCCAGCACAAAAAAAGATATTCATCAAGCAAAAGCAAAATGACCTGTCCGTGCGGACAGATAAGCTAAGCTAACCCAACATATAAGAAATTGGGTAAGTAAGAAAAACAATTAAGCTAGTCGCATCAATCATAAAAAGCACGTCAAATAAAAGCGATCAACACAATGTTTGTCCACGTCCACACCACTTAATATTACAAATAATAATTTCTATGGCTCACGACCACGGTTAGCAGGATCCCTACCAAAGTGGGCAACATGGTCCCCGACTTGAAGAAGGGCGCCCAGCATTTGACATATATAGTGGTGAGTCGCGTTGAGAGCCCGATGAATTCGGGAAGTATCGTGAACCACACTATCCTAGGGAATCGAGTGTCTTGACGATATTTCCTGATCAACTGGTTGTGTGGGATGCTCAACTGATAGACCTGCAGCAGGATTGGAGGATTCCACCCTGACCGCGCGGTCTGGTCGCCAGTTTCTCTCCATCTCATCGGTTAACTTTAGATATTTGTTCATGTAATATTTAACGTCATCTTCCAACTTCTGGATGTGGTGACTCTAATGCTTCTTCTACCTCTCAAGAGAAGAAGCCAGAGTCACAATCGGATCTTGGAGGGCCTATTCTCTCTCCATTCTTTCTCTTTTTTCCTTCTCCGGGATCTCTGTTCTTTCTCTTCTCTCTTTCGCCAAGATCTCCTCTCGTTTCTCTCTTTCTCCAGGAGGGCTCGAAGTGCATCTTCTCTTTCTCGCGCAGCCCGTTGTTCCCTCCTCAGTATCCCTTTCAGATCCTCTAGATGAACAAGCATACCCGACAACAGTTTTGGGGCATCCTCTTTGTCCGTCAAGCTAACCGGCAGTAGCGGCGGGAAGCTCTCGCCCAACTCTAGAGGGATTTCTGATCCACCAACATCTACGGTAAGAAAAGGCAAAGATGCAGTTAGAATTTAATTCTGCAACAATGACTATCGCAGGTACAAAGTATTTTGAAGAGCAAGACCGCTAGGGTGCGAAGTTTCCCCTTGCTCAATCACAGTTGCGACTAAGAGGCTACCAAAAATAGGACGCCATAACCGCTCAGGGTCAATTCTCCTAAGTTGCTCAGCCCAAGATTGTCAAACCCCTTTCTTCCTTGCTCTCAACTCCTTTATGGCAAAACGAATATCGTCCGTAGGAATTATAATGGCATCTGGTCGCTTCCTTTGCGACGGAGACCTGTAAGGGGGCAAAATATTTATAACTCTGGGTGTAGGCTTCAGCTTACCTGACCGCAGAAGGTCCACTGCAGTTAGCAAGTTCGCCTCATCCTGGTCTTTAGCCGCCTTGTCGGAGGCGGTCTTCTCCCTCAGCCTTTTCTTTTCGTCCCACTCAGAAGCTATCAGAGTCCGCAACTCTCCCATCTTCTCCCCCAACACCTGCAAGTCGGCATCCTCAGCTGCGGGGGTGCCCTTGATCTCAGGGAAATTTTATTGCAGGGACATATTCATGCCCTGAAGCCCCTCAAAACTCTTCAAAAGACCATCGACCGATAAGCTGGTCGCATATTCTACCACCTACCCGCCAAACTTGACGGCAGGGGTCTCTAAGGAGGGGGTAGGAACTTCTTTATCTCTGGGACGATGTTGAAGGTTGGTCGCTCCAGTCCTAACAAATACGTTATTTTCTTTCATCTTCTTCAGCTTCTTTTTTATCCGCTCATATGTTGATAACAATGCGACTCTCTTTCTCCCATCGCTAAATTTTGCGACTAGATCTTTTTACTGAAGCTTCTCAGTTACGGCTTGTCCAAGCTGTCGAAACTCCTTAAGAATGGGCTCACTGTCAACATCTATGGGAGCTGAGGAGGTCGCGACATATTCGCGGCTAAGCTTATGCTCTTCATCTGCAGTCTTGAGCCCTTCCAGAATCCACATGGTCGCTGTCCAACCCAATCATCTTCAACAGGACTTGTCCGGAGGGTGAGTAGGAAATGGCCATGTCAGAATCCTTCGGATCGATTACAGAAAGAGGGGTCGCATCAGCGACCACTAGCGCGGTAGAGGGGACCTGCGCGACCTCAACGGGCTCAGAGACAGTCTCGACGGGAACTAGTACAGCTACAGCTACCACCTTGACCTTCTCAGAGCTCTCGCCGACCTACCGGGCTAGTATGCTCATTTGACAACTACCTTTTCTTATTCTTTGGCTTCTCATCGAGCGCCAAAGTGAAGATATCTTATTCACGCCGAATCCAGGCAATACAGTTTGGAAAATCTTAACCGCAAGAGGAGAAAAGCGACCCGTGGATTGAAAATTTTTCTGAAATCCGCATAGCTCTCGGGTGTATTTAAAGATATTTCAGCGTCTATGAAAGTCGCGGTCTTGCGGTTGAAGCTTACATTTCCAAAATTTCCAAAAATTTGGAAATGTGCGGGATCATGTTTACCCAAGAATCCGCGACCTATTTCATGCCAAGACAAGGTCGTGCGGTCCGAATTCTCCTAGCCGCATTAGCCGTCAAACCGCAAACGTGCCAAAATTCGGGGAGAGACAGTCCAGACTAAAGGTTGACTGCCTAGTCGCGCAGTCTGGGAGTTATCTTTTTTATTCGCAGGTCATGTATCCCATCACCCCTGCCCGGTTCTCATGTGTCCCGAGCAGCCGATAATCTTAGCCCTACCTGTTTGGACAGGCCCCCGAGCCTATAAATAGAGGGAGAAACACTCTCAAAGGATGCTGACTTGAATCATGGAGCTCGCCTGTTGTGAGTTGCGGTCTCGATTCTAGTGCCTTTGCAGTCTCTTACCTCCCTTTTAAACCTATGTAACCACTTCTTTTAGTCAATAAATAGCCAGCCGCAAGAGAGGCATTCGCCGTGACGGGTAAGTCTAGTGTTGCCTCTTGGGCAGTCTTCTCGCTCTCGCATTTGTTCTGTCGCTAATAACTAGCAATTCACAGTCTTCTCCATCCCGCTAGCTCCCCTTTAGTGTGTTGTTGTAGCGGTGCACTTTTAGCGCCAACGTAAGTCTGATGTTGCCACTTGGGCGCCCTTCTCGCTCTCGCATCCGTTCTACCGCTATTAACTAGCAGTTCGCAGTCTTCTCCTTCTCGCTAGCTCCCCTTTAGCGTGTTGTTGAAGAGGTGCACTTTTAGCGCCAACGTAAGTATGAGGTTGCCACTTGGGCGCCCTTCTCGCTCTCGCATCCGTTCTACCGCTATTAACTAGCAGTTCGCAATCTTCTCCTTCTTGCTAGCTCCCCTTTAGCGTGTTGTTGTGGAGGTGAACTTTCAGCGCCAACACTTACGAGACCAAAAATTTTGCATCACCTATCCATAACTACTAGAAGTTCAAATTTTATCTTGAAATACAAATTATTTAGTAATATCTGTGAGCATCTGTAACATCTCATTTTCTTTTAAACCTCCTTAACACAAATTAGGGTACGACATGTGGTGATTATGATGAGTTAGGCTAGATGGTGACCTTATGACCCAATGAGTTAGGGTGAACTCACATGGGGCCTACTATAGTGTACAAGTCAACCTTGGTCAAACTAGCCCAAATTAAACTCACAAGTGCAAATTGGTCTCACCACTATGAGACTCACTTGACATAAGACCCATGGTGGGGTCAACTAATTTGGCCAAATAGGCTAAAGTCAAACCTAGGTCCGCATAGATCAACTCAACCCTAATTTACTCAATTAGGCATCACATGGTTAAAGTCACCCCACCACTATATTACAAACACCAATAGGAGTGCATTGGACTGAAAAGCCACATCACTTGATCACCAAATAAGCCAAAATGAGCAAAGCCAACTTTGGGTCAACATAGCCCAAATTAACTCAATCAATGATCAATTGGTCTTCAATTGGCCAAATTGACCTAAACCTCAACCATATAACATCATTAGGGACTCAATGGACTCAAAAGCCCCATCATTGGTCAGTCAATTCACCCAATTTGACCAAAGTCAAACTTGGCCAATTTTGGTCAAAATCACACCTTTTGAGTCAATTTGCCCAATTGAGCATCACCATGACCTAACCCACATTGGGTGGTGTCACTAGCCTCAAGACCAACATATGGAACCCGTCCACACATCAGTTAACCAAGTCAACCATGGTCAACATAAAGCCTAAAAGAGGATATTGAGAATTAAACCCAATTCCAATGGGTTAAAGTCATGACCCATGACCCAACCAGAGCCCACTAGCCTAATTACCCCTCTTGCCCTCTGATTTTGGAGAGAGATTACATGCAAGGGGCAAATTGGATTTTCCCCCCAATTTTTGTATGAGACTATTAGAGTTTGGCGGTTTGATGGACTAGTCTCAGCGGCTTGTTGATCAGGCGGTCAGGCGGTTTGTCCAGGCGGTCTGGTTGTGTGGCGGTTTGGTTAGAGGCAGCGGTTATGTCTGACGGCTTGTCTTGGCAGGATTGGTGGTCTGACTGTTTAGCACTGTTGCGGTTTTGCTGTCGGCCTCCCGCAGGCCTTTCCAGTCTTGGAGGACTTCCCACAGCTGCGGTCTAGAGGCTAGCCGCAGCAGCGGTCTAATGGTTAAGCCACAGCAGTGGTTAGGAGTCTAGCAGCAGCGGTCTAGGAGTTAACCGCAACAGCGGTCTGGAAACTTGCCGCAGCATCGGCCTGATGGTTAGTCGCAGCAGCGGTCTGGAGACTTGTCGCAGCAGCAGTGGTGGGAGTTCACAACTGCGGATAGACGACTAGCAGTTGCGGTCAGGCGGCTAGCAGTGGCGGTCTGACATCTTATCTCTATTGTCACTGGGTGATCTTCAGATGCTCTTTGTACAGTGTTGCGGTTTTGACAGCGTCAAACCACTTAGCCGCGCGGATTGTATTTAGTCTCACATCTCTTGTTGTATTCTCTCATCTTCCCCATTTTATATAAATAAGGGGATATACCTATGTATTGTTTATCTTTTTGGGAGCAATAAAATTTGCATTTATTTAGCTCTTTTTTACATGGTATCAGAGGGTCAGGGAGAAGAAGCAGGAGAAAAATATGATGTATCATCAAAAAAGGTAACATCACCAGAAACGTACTGTTTGCAAAAAAGAGGATCAAAATAGCGATATCCCTTCTGAGTCGGACAAAAACCGAGAAATATGCATTTAACAGAACGGGAGAGAGTTTGTCACGACCAGGAGAAGGTATGCGAACAAACGTCGTACAACCAAAAACTCTAAGAGGTAAAGGAAATAGCTCGGCCCCGGGATACAAAATGGAAAATGGAGTCTTGCCCTGAAGAATAAACGAGGGAATACGATTTATGAGATAGCAAGAAAGAAGAGCAACATAACTCCAATAAGACCGAGAGACATTCATTTGTACGAGAAGGTTGCGAGCAACATCCATGAGATAACAATTCTTGCGTTCAACAACGTCATTCTGTTGAGGGGTATATGGGCAAGTAGTTTGATGAATCAAACAATGGCTCGCACAAAAAATGGAAAATTAATGGTTGATATATTCTTTGGCATTATCAGTACGAAGAACTTGAATAGACACATGAAACTGTGTGGTTATTTCATTATAAAAGGCAGTAAACACAGAGTAAAGGTCAGAACGCTCTTTCAAGAGATACAAAGTATAAGGTAACTCTACCAACAGTGGCAGTAGGAGAAGGACCCCAGATATCAGAGTAAACTAGTTCAAAAGGGCGTGAAGAACTACGTCCTGTTCGTGCTGGGAAATAAGAGCGATGATGTTTACTAAGCTGACATGCTTCAAATTCAAAGGAGAATCGTCTGGAGGAAGATTTGGGAGAAGTTGGTGGATGAGGCGAGAAGGAGGATGGCCAAGAGGACGATGTCATTGCTGAAGGGAAGAAGCAGAAAGAGCAAGGACATTGTCAAGAAAGAAGAGGTCACCACTCGCAGTCCAAGTAACAATCGTAGCCTTTGAGACAGAATCCGAAAAGAATAAGTAGTGGCAGTAAAAGTAACCGTGCAGTGCAACTGTGTGCAGAGAGCATGAACAGAGAGTAAATTGCACGGAAAAGTGGGAATATAGAGAGTGTCCTCAAGCGGCAAAGACGGAGTGATGTGCACAGTGCTAACACCATGCACAGGAGCAGAAGTCTCATCTGCAATAACGATATGATACACCCATTTCTGATTGTTTAAGCAGGAGAACAAACGAGAGTTGCTGGTCATGTGGCAAGTGGCACCATAGTCAATAAGCCAATTATCGGAAGAGGCCAAAAGAGCACGAGCTGTAGAGGAGACAAGAGAAACCGTCCACATGGAGACAGAAACCAGAAAGAGAAAAGACAGGTCGTACGGTTAGACACAAGTCGACAAAAGAGTACAAGAGATCGCGCTAACAAAAAATGGTGCAAGCCGAAAGAGAACAGAAGGACAAACCGCGAGAAAATTGAAGCAAAGGATCGATTAGCTCTGATACCATATAAAATAGAGCTAAATAAATGCAAATTTTATTGCTCCCAAAAAATAAACAATACATAGGTATGCCCCCTTATTTATAGAAAATGGAGGAGATGAAAGAATACAATAAGAGATGTGGGATTAAATACAATCCGCGTGGCTAAGCGGTTTGACGCTGTCAAACCGCAACACTGTACAAAGAGCCTCTGAAGATCACCTAGCGACAATAGAGATAAGCTGCCAGACCGTCACTGCTAGCCGCCTGACCGCAACTGTTAGTCGTCTGTATGAAGTTGCGGACTCCCACCACTGCTGCGGCGGCAAGTATCCAGACCGCTGCTGCGGCGGCAAGTATCAAAACCGCTGCTGCGGCTAACCATCAGGCCGTTGCTGCGACAAGTCTCCAGACCGCTGTTGCGGTTAACTCCTAGACCGCTGCTGCGGCTAACCTCCTAACTGCTGTTGCGGCGAACCATCAGGCCGCTACTGCGGCTAGCCTCCAGACCGCAGCTGCGGGAAGTCCTCCAAGACTGGAAAGCCTTGCGGGAAGCCGACTACAAAACCGCAACACTGCTAAACAGTCAGACTGCCAATCCTGCCAATACAAGCAGCCAGACATAACCGCTGCCTCTAACCAAACACCCACACAACACGACCGCCTGACTGCCCGATCAACAAGCCATTGAGATTAGTCCATCAAACCGCCAAACTCTTACAGGGACAAAGAGAGATTTACGGAATAAGCGCCACATGACACCTCACTCCCCTTCCCAACCACTCCTCTGAACTCCTCATAACTTTATCTGTCATTTTTAAGCTAGAGAGGTGCCAATTGGCACTAAGGAGGAGCATCCAATGTTGAACCCGGCCACCCTTAATGGGAACTTCATAAACACCTCTCCCCACCTCAATCCAACCATTCCATTAGCTTCAGAAGGTGGAAGGGAGTTGGATTAGTGCTCTGGATTGAAGAAAATGGTGGAGAATCAGGAGATCAAACAAGCTCGCCGGAGAGGAGAAAATCCATGGCCATCCTCCGCCATTGCCGCCGTCGGGCCCCAATCAAGGTTCGTTTCTCCTCCTCTCCCCTTGTGCTAGCATCCTAGATCCATTAGGAGAGAAATCGGGCTCAACTGAGTCCGATCCAATGTGAGAAAAATGGAGAATTCCAGAAATTCCATGGTGTTGGGTTCGCCGGAAAACACCACCTCCGGCGGCCGAACCATGGCCAACTGATAGCCACCACCTCAACGGAGGTGGTGGTGGCGGTGGCCGGCCGGGGAGGTGGCTGGGTGGCCGGGAAATTCATCTGGAAGGTGCTCCAGGTCGGGCAAATCCCAGCCATTGGTTGGAGGTAGGAGATGAACCGATTTCGTGGGTTTGGCATCAAGATCCGTGCTGAATAAATCTTATACTACAATATATTTTATTTCATGTATATAATCTGTCACTATAATAATGTTTTTAAAACAGAAATTAAGTGCCCTTAGAAGTAAAATTTGGAAAAGTTTTCTGAGACAACTTTTATAGCCCTTGAGATCTACTTTCTGTAGGAATTGACATCAACTCATTTGGAGTCCCACAGCTCTTTGTAGGGCAGTTTTAGTGGGACTGGTCCTTAGGAAGGGTCAGACCGTATTTAGCTAATATTTATTAAATGGTTAGAGTTATGAACTTGGAATTTGAGACATGTATGCACGTAGCCTAAATACACCTCCTGTCAAAAAATGAGAAATTTTTGACAACATTTTTCGATATTTTTAAGAAAAATATGGTTTATAATATTAATGAAATATATGTGGTTTAAATAACCCTGATGCCCCAAATTTTGGGTGGAATGTTCTTTAGGGCATTATAAAGACCCGGTAAAAATTTCAAGTCATTTGGACTTCTACATGTTGGTGGATCCAACTTGTATGTTGAGACAGGGTAGAGATTTTTGGGTGCCTTTAGCAAAAATGGGAAAATGGATATTTTAGCTCATTTGACTTGTAGTATGCCAATGAATCTTTGGCCATGGACTTATGATGATGAAATACATCATCCATAATGATGTTAGGATTTTTGGGATAAAAATCCTAGGGTTTTTAATTTATTTTAATCATGTAACATTTTTAAATTAAAGAAATAAAAGTGAGCAAATTAATTAGCAAAATTCTAATTCTCTAACACTAGTCTTATAATGGCATGTTACACCTCTGGTAAATTATTTGGAATTTTTGGAAATTACTACTTATGAATCCGTGCTTTTGTGATAATTATTATTTTTAGTGCCTGAAAAATTTTGAAATTTTAACTTGAATATTTTTATAGTATTTTGAAGCTCTTTGAATTTTCTAATCGGTGGCTGGGGCCCAGGTGGGGGACGGAGGGTCCACGTGCGGAAGAGGTGGCGGCAATGGCCACGATGGTTGGGGCGGCGGAGTGGAGGAGGATGGTGGAGCTGGCTAGAGTTCCTCGTCGAGATACCTAGCCTGCTCCATTGCGCGGGAAAGAGTAGTCGGGTTGTGTACCCGAAGGTACGCGCAGAGGTGGGGGTGCAGATCCGCCAGGAAATAACCAGAGTAGTGGTCAGGGTCAGGCCAGGAACACGCGTAGAGACCGTAATGAATTCATCGATGTAGGTGGCCACAGAGTCAGGCTGGCGAACGGAGTTGAGGTGCTCAAAGGCATTACCCACCTAGCGATTGTCGTAGTGTCGGAGGAGTTCCTCCTTCAAGGTGGGCCAGGGAATGTCAGGTACCTGCTGGCAAATCAACCGCACCCAATGGAGCGTCGAGCCCTCCATATAGATAGTGATGATAGGAACCTTCTGGTTGGCGGGGGTGGACTTCATGTCGAAGAACTGCTCAGCGCGGGTGATCCACCAGAGGGGGTCAATGTCATCAAACACGGGAATCTCAATCAGAAGATGGGTCGGGGCACTGTCTAACGCGGGGTGCAAAAACTCCACGTGGTCAGAAATGGTTTGAATTGGTAGCGACGGAGGAGGGATCGGAGGGCGATTAACTGCCGTGGTAAGTCCTCGGAGGAGGAACGTGATATCCGCTAGTTGGGCTTCGATGTGATCCATGTACTGTGAGTCTGAGAGTGTAGTGGTGGAAGTGTTCTAGTCGGCTTGGAGGGCCATTGCCCAAGTCGTGGGCATGAAACCGCAGCAATGTGTAGCGGCGAGGAACCCTGGAAGGCTACAATAGCAGTAGGAGGGCTGCCCGACACAGCAGAAGGCGGCGAGAAGGCGAAACGTTCGTTGGGAGGTTGCTGAAGCCGCAAGAGAACCTCCGGAAGGCGGGAAAAAGGTCGGAGGTTCGCTGGGAGCTGAGTTAAGGACAAGCTGGAGGCGTGGCAGAGCAGGGCGCTGGCGGAGGTTGGCGGCGTTGGAGTTGCTGGAGGAGTCGATAGAATGGTCGATCGGGGGAAAACGCTGCTGGAGAAATCGACAGAATCAGTGTTGTAGCGGTTGGCTGGTGATGAGCAGGCGGAGAGGCTGCTGGAGAAGTCGGCGGAATGGCACAGAACAGGCGATGCGAGGAACGACAAGCCGACGGATCGAGTCAGATCGGAGGTGATGCGTGCGCAGCTTGCGGAATCGAACGAGATGGAGTAAACGCGCGGTGTCGCTGAAGCGGAAGCGCGCGAAATCGCCAAAGCGGGAACGACGCGAAAGCAGCCTCGCAAAAACGGAAGAGGGAGGCAGAGGAATTACGGCTCTGGAGAACCCTAATTGAGGGCAGCTCGGAGTAGATGATGCACAATACCCGAATTAAGATTGAAAATTTGAAATTGCATTACATTTAACAAAGAAAGATACAATCGAGAACAAGTCCTCACCAAGCATCCGGAGGCTGGGTCCTCCTTGATACTCCACTCTCCAAGAGAGCCAAAACCAAAGACTCCAAAAGATACCCCCTAAGCATACTACCACTCCTATGTATAGACGAGTGGGAAAATACAAAGTAAGATAATGCTCATGGGCTACATAGAGTAATAACAGTGTGTGGCGTTCGCGTCGTATCAAAATTGTGGTGGAGTTGCACATTTGCTACGATACTTTTTTGTTTAATTAGAATTATATTACTGTGTCAGTGTGTTGTGTGTAACCGATCGCCGATCATGGAGTATTTCTTTTTGGATTATGAGGCAAGTGGCCGTAACTGGAGGAATATGTGTATGGTTGTCATGGTGTTAGTATTTGTAATTCAGTTTGTTGCAATTATAACAATTTTGTGTAACCGTTGAAGGGGGGTCTATTTATGAACCTACAGTCGATGGTAAGGGGATTATCCAATATATGAAATTAAAAGTGTGTTTGTGTCATCTCTGTCCTTCCCATGGTTCTCTTTTCTTCCTACCTGCAGAACTTCCGCACCTCATTCATGTTCCAGCAAAGCCTTAGGGAAGCCCTCATTCCACCGCCACCTATAATCTTAATTATGTCCGCATAAGTAGTATCAGAGCCACCAAACCTATGTATGTCGTTTCAATGGAAAACGAAGAAGTAGAGTGTCGGGCACTGCGACGGACATCGAAGAAGTGAAGAAAATGATGAGGGAAATGTACCTTGCGCAATCAAGGATGCTAGCCGAATACGTGTAAGACAGCCATGGTGTTAGTAACTGTAATTCAATTTGTTGTAATTATAATTGTTCCATGCGTGTAACTGTTGAAGGGGGCCTATTTTTGTACCTTCAGCCGATTGTGAGGGGATTATCGAATATATGAAATTAAATGTGTGTTTGTGTTATCTCTTTCCTTCCACTGGTTCTGTTTTCCTCATACCTGCAGAACTTCCGCACCCCCTTCCTATTTAGTTAGGCATTGCCTTAGGGAAGCACTCATTCCACCACCACGTAGAAATTGAATTAGGTTCGCATCAACATTTCACAATATTTTAATAACAATTCTCCTGTGAGAACCGTGGGCATAAAAAAGATCATATATTCTCAAGAACCTCAAAAATTCAGTAAAATGAGATAAGAAAAAGTTATTAAGAGAGGTTGCATACCGAATCTACTATATGTTGGCAATATATAGGGCTCATGTAATATAAAACATCATGAACTGTAGCACTTAGAGTAACACGGAGACCCCGAACACCATCCAACGTGATATCATCCACTGCACTTTCACCACTAAGTTTCAATCCTTTTCTCCACTGCAAAAGAAAATTAAAAAACATTAATAGTGCAAGAACAAAATGGAAGAAGCAAAAATTAATTACCTCAAAACAAATAGACTGGAAAAACAATGGAGACTAGCATCAAGAAGTAAAACAATAACACTCGGAGAAGTATATGAAGTGTTCACGGAAAAGGAAGGTAAATATGTGAATGTATACAACTATTCTATAGTGAAATATATATATATATATATATATATATATATATATATAATAGAAGCACGAAATCAGTTAACAAGAAATGAATGTCAAAGATGATAATCAATGAGAACTTGAGAAGTAATAAAATACATAATAGAAGTACAATTCATGTAAACAATAAACAACTGTCTAGAAGATAATCTATTAAAATAATATGACAATTACACCATGACAGCTCTGAATGACAAAATAAGCTAAACATTGCAACAATATTAATGGTGTAGGAAGATAAAAATGTATCATATACACTGTTGAAACTTGAGGAGACCGGGCGGTCCGTTATCTAGTCGCCGCGGTCTACTAGTTTTTGTGTTCTGGCGGTTTGGCTTAGCGATCAGAGTTCGCGGTCTATTTGGTAGCTGTCTTGCAGTTTGACAGACCTGCGGTTTAGTTATAGCGGTTTGGTAAACCGTTGTTGTCGACCTGTGTCCTGCCGAGCTGGCCTGGAGGTTCTGTCTTCTTGTATTACAGTCGGGAGAGCAACCAGCAGCTGCGACCTGGTGGCAACATACAGATACAGTCTGGTGGCTACCCGCGGCAGTGGTCAGGCTCTTTCCGCAGCAGCGGTCTGGAGGTTATCCGCAGCAGCGGCCTGGAGGTTATCCGCAGCAGCGGTCTGGTGGCTATCCGCAGCAGCGGTCTGGTGGCTATCCGCAGCAGCGGTCTGGTGGCTATCCGCAGTAGCAATCTGGAGGTTATCTGCAGCAGCGGTCTGGTGGCTATCCGCAGCAGCAGTCTGGTAGTTATCCGCAGCAGCGGTCTGGTGGTTATCCGCAACTGCGGTCTGGTGCCAACCCGCAGTAGTGGTCTCGGGACTTTCCTCAGTTGAAGATCATCAACTTCCCTGCAATGTATATTCTCTATATGTATAGTCTTGCGGTTTGACAAAGTCAAACAGCATAGTCCGTGCGGCTTGTATTTTGTCTCACATCGCTTGTTGTAATCTCTTATCTCCCCCATTTTCTATAAATTAGGGGGCATACATTTGTATTGTTTATCTTTTTGAAGCAATAAAATTTGTCTTTTATTTAACTCTTTTTACATGATATCAAAGCTCCCGATCCTTTGCTCCATTTTGCTTGCGGTTTCTTTTTCTAACCACCTGCGGTCTTCCTCCCGCTCCGCCCTCCCATACTAACCGCTCTTCTTTGCGACCTGTTCTGTTTGAGCAATTTCTTATTCCATCTTGTATTTGCGCGGCCTGTTGTGTTCGTGCAGGTTATTTTTTTCTCTACCCGTGTGGTTTCCTGTTGCTTTCTATGGACACTCTGATTCTCTCTTCTTCTACTCTATCCGCTCCTCTTTCTCTTTCTGCTTCTTCTCTTGCTATTTCTTCGGGGCTGCTCAATTTGCCACTGCGGGTATGTGGCTTATTGATTCTGGTGCTACTAGTCATATGACCGGGAATTCTCGTGTTTTTTCTCGCCTGGACAAACATAACATGTTTCCTCCGGTTCTTATTGTGGATGGTTCTCCGTCTCCTGTTTGTGGGTCTGGCACCGTACATGTCACTCATTCTCTTCAGCTTGAGGACACTCTTTATGTCCCGAATTTTCCTTGCAACCTTCTTTCTATTACTTCTCTTTGCAAAAAGTTGAATTGTGTGCCTGTTTTTACTGCGTCTACTTGTTCTTTTCAGAATCTTCATTCCAAGAAGACGATTGCTACTGGGACTGAAAGCAGCGGCTTGTTATACCTTGATAACGTTTCAGTCTTTTCTGCCTCTTCTTCTCTTCTTCAGTGACATCTTCGCCTTGGGAATCCACCTCCTCGGATTTTTTATCAGCTTCTGTCTGATCTACCTCGGGGAGACTCTTCTCTTAATTGTGAGGCTTGTCAATTTGGCAAACACCACCGTTCTACTTTTCCAGCAAAACACAGGCGTAGTTTTTCTCGTCATTTTGAACTTGTTCATTCGGATGTTTGGGGTCCTATCCTATCCGGACTGTTGGTAGGGGTAGTTTTAATTTTGTTATTTTTATTGATGACTTCTCTAGATGTGCATAGTTGTATTTGTTACAATAACGTTCTGAACTTTTTTCTATTTTTAACTACGTTCTATAATGAGATTTGTACACAGTTTGGTGTCCATATTAAGATATTCCGCACTGATAATGCTAAACAGTATCTAAGTCATCAGTTTACATTGTTTTGCATGCATCATGACATTGTACATCAAACTAGTTGTCCTTACACCTCTCAACAGAATGGCGTTGCTAAACACAAGAACCGATATCTCCTGGATGTGGCTCGTAGCCTTCTCACTCATATGCATGTTCCCCGGTCCAATTGGGGTCATGCTGTTCTTCTTTCTTGTTTCCTCATCAACCGAGTTCCGTCTTCGGTTCTCAGCGACAAAACGTCATTCTCGATTATGTATCCTAATGTGAATCTCTTTCCTTTACCTCCTCGTGTCTTTGGATGCACTGCGTTTGTACACTCTCCTTCTTCTGGTCGCGACAAACTCTCTCCTTGTTCTATAAAGTGTGTATTTCTGGGCTATTGTCGGACACAAAGGCTATAGGTGTTATGATCCTGTTTTCTGGAAACAGTATGTTTCTGCGGACGTTACCTTCTTTGAAGATGTTCAATTCTTTTCTCCTACATCTACTATTTCATCACTTGATGATTCTTCTTCTTTTCTTATTGTTTCGGCACCTCTTCTTGAGCTTGTCCTTCCTTCTTCTCCACCTGTCTCTGATTCTTCGGATGAGTCGATGCCGACAGCTCCTGGGCCAACAGACTTTCCTTTGGATGGATCAGATACGGTAGATAGGTCCGATCTTGATCTTCTGATTGCCCTTCGGAAAGATGTTCGAACTTGCACTCAACATCCAATTCGGGATGTGGTTTCTTATGTGCGGCTGTCTAATTCTTGCAAAAGCTTTGCTCTCGCTCTATCCGTCAATACTATTTCGGTCACCTATCAAGAAGCTCTCGCTATTCCGCAATGGATGAGGAGATGAAAACTCTCAATGAACAGGGCATTTGGACTCTTATTCCTACCCCTACAGGGACTGATGTGGTTGGCTGTCGCTGGGTCTTTGTGATCAAGTTTCTTCTTGATGGTACTATTGACCATTACAAACCTCGGCTTGTTGCCAAAGGTTTTATACAGATATATGGTGTGGATTTCTTTGATACGTTCTCTCTTGTTGCTCGGATTAATACAATCTGTGTTCTCTTTTCTGTGGTCGTCAACAGGGACTGGGCGATGTCTCAGTTGGATATGAAGAATGTTTTTATTTATGGTGATTTGCAGGAGATAGTCTATATGGAGCAACATCCTAGGTATGCTGCTCAGGGGGAGTCTCAGGTGTATAAATTGCAGAAGACTATCTATGATCTTAAGCAAAGTCCGAGGGCCTGGTTTGAAAAGTTCAATGAAGTTATTTTCGTTATTGGGTTTTGCTCGGAGTGCTGCAGATCACTCTTTGTTCATTCGCAAAACCTCGGCTGGTCTTGTTGTTCTTGCAGTTTATGTTGATGACATTCTTCTTACAGAGGATGATAAAATGGGTGTTGATATGACAAAAAAGCATCTTCTTCGGCATTTTGTTACCAAAGATATGGGTTCTCCCAAATACTTTTTGGGAATTGAGATATCCCGAAAGCCTGGTTCTATAGTTCTTTCACAGCGAAAGTATGTCTTGAATCTCCTAAAAGAGACAGGTCTTCTTGAAGCTAAACCTGCTCGATCTTCATTGGCTGTTGGAGATGACAAGTGTTGGAGTGAGAATTCTCCTCTTCTTGAAGATGTCACCAGATACAGACGACTTGTGGGAAAACTCATTTATCTGACAGTCACAAGACCATATATTTGTTATGCAGTAGGAAGAGTGAGCCAGTTTATGCAAACTCCTAGGAAATGTCATCTACAATCAGCAATGAAGATCTTAGAGTATGTGAAAGGTGCTCCGAGAAAGGAACTTTTGTTTCAGAAAAGGGGACATTTGAAAATTGAGACTTATTCTGATGCTAGCTATGCAGATGATAAGAAAGATAGGAAGTCTACGTCTGGTTTCTGTACCTTTGTTGAAGGGAATCTGGTCAGCTGGAAGAGCAAGAAACAGGCTGTAGTTTTCATGTCAAGTGCGGAAGCCGAATACAAAAACATGACTCTAACTACTTGTGAGCTGAAGTGGTTACGGACACTAATGCTTGATTTGGGAGAGATTTATGATCATCCTCTATCAATATTCTGTGACAATAAAGCGGTCATATATATTTCGAGGAATCCAGTCTTACATGAGAGAACGAAGCATATTGAAGTGGATTGTTACTTTCAGGAAAGAGATATTGAAGAATCAAATATGCACACTGTTTGTTACCTCTGATAGAAAGCTTGCTGATTTCTTCACCAAACCAGTTACTCTTTTTTTGGAAATTTGTAGCAAGCTAGCCATGGTTGACATATATGCTCCAGCATGAGGGGGAGTGTTGAAACTTGAGGAGACCAGGCGGTCTGTTATCTAATTGTCGCGGTCTACTAGTCTTTGTGTTCTGGCGGTTTGGCTTAGCGATCAGAGTTTGTGGTCTGTTTGGTAGAAGTCTTGTGGTTTGACAGACCTGCGGTTTAGTTATAGCGGTTTGGCAAACCGCTATTGTCGACCTGTGTCCTGCCGAGCTGGCCTGGAGGTTCTGTTTTCTTGTATTACAGTTCGAAGAGCAACCCGTAGCTGCGACCTGGTGGAAACATGCAGCTGCGGTCTGGTGGCTACACGCGACTGTGGTCAGGCTCTTTCCGCAGCAGCGGTTTGGAGGTTATCCGCAGCAGCGGCCTGGAGGTTATCCGCAGCAGCGGTCTGGTGGCTATCCGCAGTAGCGGTCTGGAGGTTATCCGTAGCAGCGGTCTGGTGGCTATCCGCAACAGCGGTCTGGTAGTTATCCGCAGAAGCGGTCTGGTGGTTATCCGCAACTGCGGTCTGGTGCCAACCCACAGTAGTGGTCTCGGGACTTTCCTCAGTTGAAGATCAGCGGCTTCCCTGCGATATATATTCTCCATCGTATAGTCTTGCAGTTTGACAAAGTCAAACCGCATAACCCCCGCGGTTGTATTTAGTCTCACATTGTTTGTTGTAAATTGTAATCACTTATCTCCCCCATTTTCTATAAATTAGGGGGCATACATTTGTATTGTTTATCTTTTAGAGCAATAAAATTTGTCTTTTATTTAGCTCTTTTTACATACACAAAAGGTTTTGCTACGTATGTCATTCATAAAGATGTATGCATGCAAGCTGAATCAGATGTTATACCTAATAGACATGTACCTAATAGACATGACACGTCTATTTCTAAGTAAATATTATTAGCTCAAAAAATGAGGGACAAAAACATATCTTGCAGTAACAAGTTTATCTTCCAGAGTATGAGATTAAGTATTCAAGGCATCAAAGCTAGAGAGTCAGCATCAGTAACTGAGGTTTAGCCACTCAAGGTTGTACATGGGGGGTATTGGGGATCATGTCATTTTAGTTTAGAATGTCAAAAATTGGAGTGCAAAGAATATATCAAGGACATTTTAAAATATATGATTTGAATTTACACACATACGTATATAACTGTTGACTAATTTGGAATAGAAAGCTTGAGCTTGTAATTCATTCCACAAGGGGTATTTAAAGTATTACAATGAGACATAACACATTGATAGTTGATGTGGGAGTGTGGGACTAAACCCAAACATAACAGAATTTGCAAATACCAACACCCCGACCACCCCCTCCCCCTCAAGTTGGACGTGTGATGTCAACTATGACCAACTTGCAAATAAACTCTATAAAGACATTTGTGCATAATCCCTTTGTGAGGATGTCTGTCAATTGTTGATCAGATGACAAACAGATTAACCATAATGCCTCAAACTATATTTTCTTTGATGAAGTGTCTGGCGATCTCAATGTGTTTAGTACGGCCGTGTTGCATTAGGTTGTGAACAATGCTGATGGCACCCTTGTTATCACTGTACAGCCTGATAGGCTCACTTCTTTTAAGACCAAGATCTTTCATGAGGGTTAGGATCCATAGCCCTTCACAGATCTCATGACGTATAGCCCTGAACTCCACCTCAACGCTAGATCTGGGGACCACATGTTATTTTTTGCTCCTCCAGGTAACTAAATTTCCACCCATCATAGTGCAATATTCTGACGTGGACTGTCGATCATCAACCGATCCAGTGTAAACCTCAATAGTCAGCTCATCATTTGGTGAAAAAAGGATGCCCTTCCCAGGTGAGGACTTACGGTATCTGAGGATATGATGAGTAGCATCATGAAGGGTCTTTGAGGAGTGTATATATT
Organism: Platanthera zijinensis; assembly: GCA_039513925.1. NCBI lineage: Eukaryota > Viridiplantae > Streptophyta > Magnoliopsida > Asparagales > Orchidaceae > Platanthera > Platanthera zijinensis. The sequence continues at coordinate 221,720,240 of CM077080.1, read as the reverse complement.
GATTAAGCACCCACAACAAAGGAGATATTCAGGCGAGTGTGCGACAAATAGATCAGTTTTCCTACTAGTCTATGAAAACTGGGGATGTCTTCAATCGTTTCACCATAATCTCTTCCAAGTTAGTGGTTAGCTTCAATTGAGGTACCAGTCGTTCTACACCCACTCATTCCTGAGGCTTCAAGGAGGTCAAGTATATATTTTCTCTACAATATTAAAATCCTATACTTGGACACCGCAACCTCCATGCCGAAAAAATACTTGAGGTTCCCCAAGTATTTCACTTCAAATTCTTGCATCAGCTTCTCTTTCAGTGTCTGAATCTCATCTTGATCGTCTTCATTTATAATGATGTCATCCACATAAACTATCAGAGCAATTAACTTCCCTTTACTATATTTGATGAAGTGGACATGAACCGCATTACTCTGAAAGTATCTGAAGCATGTCATGGCCTTGTGGAAAATCAAGTTCTAGGAGAATGTTTCAGACCATATAAAACCTTCTGCAACTTGCACACCTTACCTTGAGATCCTCCTGGAGAACGGTCAGGAGGTAAAGCCATGTATACCTCCTCCAGATCACCATGAAGGAGCGAATTCTCCACATCAAGTTGGTTGAGATTTCTTCCCTTACAGGAAGCACATGATAGGAAAACCCTTAAGCTCCGTTCGTTTCGATGGAATTGGGACTTTGGAATTGGCATTCAATTGTCAATTCCAATTGAGATTGTTCGGCGGCCATAATATTACATTGGAATTGGAATTCCATGGGAATTGATTATAGAAGAAACACGGCTCCCTCAATTCTTATCTCATGAGGTCTTCATTCGTGATTCCCACCCCAACCAGCGCGTCCCCGATTCTCTCAAAAATATATCAACGCAAATTTTGTTGTTCTCCCAGGACCGCATTTTTTGCCAAAACACGAAATTTTTGACGGGGCGCATATTTTTCTGCCCGGGATCGCATTTTTCGCTCGGGCGCGCAGTTTTCTCCCGAGACCACATTTTTCGGCCGGGCACGATTTTTTCCCCCGAGAGCGAATTTTTCGCTCGAGCGCGAATTTTTCGTCCGGACGCGGATTTTTTTGCCCGGACGCGGATTTTTCATCTGGACACGGATTTTTCGCCCGAACGCAAAAAATTTCACCCTGGTGCGCATTTTTCGGTCGGCGAAAAATGCGCATCCAGGCAAAAAAAAGCGCGGTCAGGCGAAAAATGCGCGCCCTATGAAAAATGCGCGCCCTATGAAAAATGCGCTCCAGGGCACAAAATGCGCGTCCGGGCGAAAAATATGCGCCCAGGCAAAAAAAATGCGCGCCCGGGCGAAAAATGCGTGCTCGGACGAAAAAATTCTAATATTCAGCAGAACAGTGGAATTAATAATTCCAATTCCCGTGACAGAATTCCTGCATTTAGCCGAACGACAGAATTGAAATTGACTTCAATTCCATTTCCTGCGGGAATTGGAATTGAAGTCAATTCCAATTCCTGCGAAACGAACAGAGCCTTATAAAATTCATCTTAGCAGTCAGAGCAAAGGTTTATTGGCAATCAATTCCTATAGTCTGAGTGTAACCTCTTGAGACCAACCTTGTCTTGTATCTCTTCACAACACCCAGGATGTTCTGCTTGATAGAAAACACTCACTTACATCCCACAACAGTCTTCCCTTTAGGCAGCTGTACAAGGTTCCATGTGTGATTTTTATCAAGGGTATGTATTTATTCAAGTATAGCAAACTTCCACTTGTCATCAGAGAGAGCATCCTACCACAATGTAGGACTGGAAGTAGCAAACAAAGAAAAGACAAAAACTCTATGGGAAGCAGTTACGGGTCTTACAATGTTGTCGGAGGTGGAGATGATGGTGGTGGTGGAGGATACCGTGGATCCGGAACCGTGGTTGCCTAAGAAGGGTTGCTTGTTGGAGGAGAGAGCCACCAAGATCTCACAACAAGGACAAGAACTAGAACTTCATTCATTCATGACTTGATACAAGGACTAAGGATCTATTTATACAACCTCAGGTGCCACACACGTAAATACGAGAGAATATTAAAATATTAAAGGCACTACTAATAATATCACGCGATACAACACCTACTAATAATACCATCACACAACTCAATATAATAAGAACGTTGACCATAACATCACTCTCACTGTCCAAAAAGAGTTTGTCCTCAAGCTCGAGGGAGATCACGCAAAGGCGAGCGTCACCTAATACCTTCCTCGTCTGAGTCCGCAACATTGAGGTAGAAAAGCTTCTTGCATCTGTGTCCGCGAGAGTACTGCTCGTCGCAGTTAAAACATAAACCCTGAGCACGGAGGTTCAACATTTCGGTCCGAGATAAGCGACAAACCGGTAGGGAGGGAGGACCCCCGAGGCGTCCTCGTTGAGTGTCGATGTCGGTGGGCAAGTAGAGCTCACGGGTCAACTGGAGGCGGAGGTCGCATAGTCTGGCGAGACTCATAACAGTCACTAAGTCGGGCGGGGCCTCATATTCGACATGCAGTCATAGGCGTTCTCGAAGTCCGGCGGTGAAGATGTTGGCTTGCATTGTTGGGGGTAGTGTGACATGGGCCAAGAGGAGATGGAACTGCTCCAAGTAATCATCCACTGTGTCTGCTTGACGGAGTGTCGTAAAAGCACCGAGGGGGTTGCTGCGGATAAGCGGGCCGAAACGTAGGTTGCAATAGCGCTTGAATTCGTCCAATGACAGGTCTGGCTTGTCGGTGAAAAAATGTGTGGCCCAAAGCAGAGCAGAGTTGAGTAGGTGAAAAAAGGCGAGAGGAAGTCGCTCAATAGCTGGAATTTGTTGGTGGACGAAGAATTTCTTGCACCTGGTGAGCCAGGACAATGAATCCATTTTGCCGTTAGAGGTGGGGAAGTCCAACCTGGCGTAGCGCGGCTGTATGGCCATGTCTTGTCAAAGGAAGCCCGGCGGCTCGTGGTGGATAAGCAGCGGAGGCGGAGGCAGAGGCGCTTGATTGGAGCTGGCGTGATCCGTAGGTGGAGTGGCGATCACGGGAAGTGCGGTGGTCAGCTCATTAAGCTTGAGGGTGAGGGAGGCAATATCGTCCCGATAACATGCTTCAGCGTCCAAATGACATAATTCTGCATCCCGAAAGCGGGTCTTGATGGAGGTCCTGAAATCTTGGGGAGCCGCCAAGAAATCTGAAGTTTCAGTCATCGTGCGGGTGGAAATAGCACACAAAAGAGCGGGTGATGGGACAACTAAATCCTCCAAGGCGACTGATTGGGAGTTTCCGCGGGAACCGCGTCGTTGCCCAATTATGCCCCCAAAAAATTGCTCCATGTGTTTGTGCGCCCCCGTGCATGAGGCAGCAGAAAAGTGCACGCCGGATGGGTGAAAGAAATTGATGTTACTATATAAGAGCGGCGGCTGTATACAATAATAACCGGCTGGAACCGGGTCTTCCCCCAGGCGTACGGGACAAAAAAAGAACCGTAATTAATAACCGGATGTGGGGCTCGAAAAAAAATTGTCGACTGGGTCTCCTGTACGCGCGGGGCTCGAAAAGAAAATCCTACGAGTCGGATGAAGGCACAACCGAGGAGTAGGCTAGAGGACTGCGTCGCGGGCACGAGACGGCATAGCAACGACAGAAAACGCGGCGGCGGCGAGGGCGTGCACCGCTCGAGGTTGGCGAAGGCAACGTTGTGCGGCTCGAGGAAGGCTGGGCGAGAAGCAGCATAAAATACCACGTCGACGGTGGGCGAGACGCACGCAACTTGGGGACAACGGTGTTTGGTCGGTGACGGTCGGGATGAGCTCTGGCGAGAGAAGAATAGGAGCGAGGGTTTGGTGATGTGTTCTTTTCGACCGTAGGAACCCTAGCCGAAGGTGGGGCGACTGTTGCAGTAGATGGAGTTGCGACTGGTATGATGATGGACGTCCCAACAACTCTGGTTGTTTGCAGGGAAAAATGCTCTAGCGAGAAGGAAGTAGATGTCGTCGTGGAGGGAGGACAGAGGGCTCTGATACCAGATGTTATGAGTCTTATAATGTTGTCGGAGGTGGAGATGATGACGGTGGTGGAGGATACCGTGGAGTCGGAACCGCGGCTACCTAAGCTGGGTAGCTCGTTGGAGGAGAGAGACACCAAGATCTCACAACAAGGACAAGACTAAAATTTCATTCATTCATGACTTGATACAAGGACTAAAGGTCTATTTATAGAACCCCGGGTGACACACCCGTAAATACGAGGGAATATTAAAATATTAAAGACACTACTAATAATATCACACGATACGACACCTACTAATAATACAATCACACAACTCGATATAATAAGAATGTTGACCATAACAGAAGCCTTAGAGATAAACAAGAGACAAGCTGAGATAACGGGTGTTATGTAGAGGTACCTTCCCTTAAAGTAATGGACCCTGACGACGGAACAGATGTCGACTTTAGGATTCTGATAGGGTCCGGTGTGTTTGTTCCTTTAAGGCGACTAGAGTAAAGCTGCAAGGGTTTTACCATAGGAGCAGGAGTTGGCACTAGAGCAATAGGAGATGAAGTCGAGTGAGATTGATACAACAAAGGAATGGGTAACAGAGTGGTAGATATAGAATCAGTGTGAGTTACAGAGCTTACTTCCAACAAAGGAGTTGTCCGCCCTGATGTGAGGGCAAGTAATAACTCTCAAATTCAAGGAACGAGACATCCATGGTTACAAAAACCTTCATGCGAACCAGGTCAAAATATTTAAAACCCTTTTGAGTAGGAGAATAACCTATGAAGACAAACTTGTGTGCACGAGCATCAAGTTTAGACTTTTGATGAATATGGACAAAACAAACACAACCAAATACACGAGATTGGCACGGAAGGGCATACGATTAATAAGGAAGGCGGCAGTAAGAACGACATCCCCCCAATAGTACTTGGAAAGGTGCATTTGGAGGAGAAAACACCAGGCATGTTTTAGATAATGTGGTAAATATCGGATATTGACGACATATCGGATTAAGTTAAAATATGTCGGATGTCGGAGACATGTTGGGAATATTTTAGAATATCGGATTTTCATGTCATATAAATAAAATTTATATTTTATGAATACTAAATATAATTATATATTATTAAAACAGATAAATAATATAACAAATAGATAAAAAGTGATACTTTTATATTATGAAATAAAATCAAACAGTATTAAGATAAAATATTACTAACAAATACAAAATGATACCTTGTAAAATATATTTAATATTATACACTAATTTTATTTTGATAACAATAAGCGTACTGCAAATAAAAAAAAATTAAAAGTTAAAATCCTTGATTAATTACAAGTCTTTTCAAACTGATAAATTTATATTAAAAACATGCAAAAAATCAAATAATAAATGTATTAAATGTTTTAATATTTTTTGTAATATGAAATAAAAAAATTGTGAAGCAATTATGCAAAATTGGTTGTAAAAATAAAACGTTAAAAAATCAAAACAATAAGTCTAATCGATTTAAACATACATAATATAATATATATAGGCAATTTAAACATATGATGTTAGTCTGTTAATATAACATAAAATAAAATAGCGGGTGATATATTTAAAAGTCGTGTCGGCCGATCTATCGGAAAAAATCAGATATGTCAGCAAATATTTTACAAAATGACACAATTTATTCTTTTAGAAAAACATTGTTTTGCCCTTAAAAATGGCATGTCGGGACTCGGTAGACATGTCGGAGTACAATTAAAACAATGCTTCCCGAAGGTGATTATTATCAATCCGAAGAATTTTAATATAGGTATCAAATTGTGTAAAAATCATTTTGTGAAACTATTGAAATAAGGAGAACTTCGATTTTAGCGGTCATTAGGTTACCTATGTTGTGCGGGAAAACCAGTCAATAAAAGTTACAAACCAACGAAAACCAGAAATAGAAGCAATGGGGGAAGGCCCCAAACAACACGGCGTATAATATGAAATTGTGCAAAACAATGAGATGAAACATGATTAAAAGAAGCACGATGATGTTTACCAAGTTCGTAAACATCATAATGAAAATTATTAACTAATACAGAAGATATAGTAGGAAATAAACATTTCATAGACATAATAAAAGAATGTCCAATGCGACAATGCTAGGACTCCAAAGTAGCTGTCTGATCAACATGAAGACCTGCGGAGAAGTAGGAGCGGAGGAATCAAACACGTAAAATCCATCCACCAGACTACCAGAACCAATCACAGTTCTCGTCTTCAGGTCCTGAAAACACAAGACGAGGGGAAAAATGTCACAAAACAGTTCATGAAGTTAGTCAAATGACTAATAGAGAGAAGTTGTGAGTAAACTTGGGTGCATCAAGGACAGAAGAAAGAGTGGGAGAGTACTAGGAGATGAATCCTTTCCTAGAAATCGAAGAGAAGGAACCATCTGCAATGCTAACATTATTCCTAACCAGACAAAAGAAGGTTAGACAGAAAACCTGTAGCAGAGTCGGTCATATGATCTGTTGCTCCAGAGTCAATAATCCAATTGGTAGAAGGGCAAGAAGATGTAGCATGAGCATCTGAGGGTCCCTGATGAGCATACAAAGATAAAGAGACAGAAGGCTCCAGAGTGTCCCTGCATCAGGCAGCGAAAGGCATGAATATCATTGGCAAACATAGCTAGAGGAGGATCAGACTAGACAGGGAGATGATGGTTCTCATCGGAGGCATTCGACAGGTGGGTAGAGCGGGGTTGAGCCGAGTGACCTTGAGAGCGACCGTAACCATGACTCCCACGCGGTGTAAAACCTCCACGGGGTATAGGAAATCCATGGAGGCGAAAACAGGTGTCTCGAGTGAAACGGGACTTATCGCAGTATTCACAAAGCAAATGATCTTAGTCAGTGAACAAGACTTTAGACCTCCAGAATAGAGGGCAGAGAAGAGAGCTCAAGGATCTAAACACTGATGTTTGATCAAAGCCTTGATGCAGACAATAAAGAAACTCAAACACTTTGTGTCTACATCCCGGAGTGTAACAATTCATATTTAAAAAATGAAAATGAAAACGAAACACAAAAAACATTATAATAACAATGACAATATTTGAAAATAAACTTTAGGGTCTATTTTCCTCTTAACAGAGCCCCCACCCCCCCCCCCCCCATTCCTTAATTTGGCCTAGCGCAATTCCACAACTTTCTTTTGGTTCTCCCGCGATCCGCGCGCGCCTGTTCCCGTTTCTGCCTCCCATGTGCTCACCCCCCTGATTCTCATTCCCATGGTCGGCAACCACCTCCTCTAGAGCCGGCACCTCATGTTGCTCTGGCCAACGAAAACTCAACCTCCTTTGATATCCTCAAGGCCGGTTGTCTTCCTCCTTTCCCACTCCTCTTTTTTTTAATTAGCAAAGGCAGCAACCCACCTTCCTCCAAGGGCCAGCAACATCCACCACTCTCTCCTCCAAGGGTCGACAACCCTGATTTCAACTCTTCCTCTTCATTTTGGCTGGTGACTTCAAGAGAGACAACTAGGGTTTCATCCTCTCTCCTCCGTGGACTCGGATTTGGTCTCCATGGGTAAGGATTTCCTCTTTCTCATCCTTTTTCAGATTTCCTTGTATTTGTTTGGAAATTTTAGCGTCTCAAATTGCATATATAAATTGATTCAAGGTTTTTACCTCTTGTAATCGTCTAACCCCGCTATGGTTTTGATTTTTTTGCATCGCTATTCGGATCATTTGGTGGGATCTCTCCAAAGCCATCTCCGATTTAGGGTTTTGCTAACCGAAGCTGTCAAATCCTTGATTCCTTGTGGTAGCCTCATCTCCCCACATTATTGAGGGAGGTATATTTCTAAATCCCCCTTGAAATAGTTATACAACAATACTCAAGCCTTTATCACTCTATAGTAGGGTCGGTTATATGGATCCTTTGTCGTTATTGTGCCCTATCTTTTGTCATAATCTCATTAATACCTAAGTACATCATGTCTTTCCTTATAGTTTCATTCCAAGTCTTTATTGGTCTACCCCTCCCTCTTTTAACATGGCTAGTGACTAGACTCTCACAACGCCTAACAGGTGCCTCTAATGGTCACCTTTGTGTGTGTCCAAACCATCTTAGTCGAGCTTCTCGCATCTTCTCTGCAATTAGTACTACTTATGTCTTATCCCTGATACATTCATTCCTAAATTTATCCAGTCTCGTGTGTCGCCACATCCACCTAAGCATTCTAATCTTCGCAACTCCCATATTTTGCTCATGTACACAATTCACAGCCCAACACTCAGAACCATAGAGCATCGTGGGTCTAATTGCAGTACAGTAAAACTTGCCCTTAAGTTTTAGTGGTACTTTACGATCACATAAGATCCCTGACGCGCCTCTCCACTTCAACCAACCCGCTTGGATTCTATGTGTCACATCTTTATCAATACCTCCGTCTTTTTGAACTATCGATCCAAGATATTTAAAATACTCACTACGGGAAATATTTTGATCACCCAATTTAATAATGAAGTCATTTGTCCTTCTTATACTGCTAAATTTAAGCTCCATGTACTCCATCTTTGCCCTGCTCAACCTAAAACCCTTCTTTTCTAAAGTATCTCGTCAAGATTCAAGTTTTGCATTTACACTCTCTCGCGTCTCATCAACCAAAATGATATCATCCGCAAACAATAAACACCAAGGTATTACTCGTTGGATATGTCTGGTGAGCTCATCTAAGATAAGGGTAAAGAGATAAGGGCTTAAAGCTAAATCTTGATGTAAGTCAAGAGTGATAGGGAATTCTTGTGTTAATCCTCCAAATGTTCTCACACTTGTCACTGAATTTGTATACATATCTTTGACTATGTCAATATATGATTCATTTACACTTTTCTTTTATAAGAATCTCCATAAGATCTCTCTTGGAACTCTATCATAAGTCATCTCAAGATCAATAAACAGCATATGCAAATCTTGTTTTCTTTCTCGATAGTTGTCAATGTCTCCTCAAGAGATGTATAGCTTCCATGGTCGACCGCCCTGGAATGAATCCAAAGTGATTCTACGAGATGTTAAGTCTCTCGTCTTACTCTTCTTTCTATTACTCGTTCTCATAGTTTCATGGTATGACTCATCAATTTAATTCCTATGTAATTAACACAATTTTGTATATCTCATTTATTCTTATACAAAGGTACCAAGATACTTTCTCTCCATTGGTCTGACATCCTCTTTGACCTCAGTATCTTATTGAAAAAACATGCAAGCCACAAAATTTCCTAATTTTCTAGACATTTTCATACTTCGATGGGTATATAATCTGGCTCAACCGCCTTTCATCTTATTTAGGGAAAAAATTTAGAGCATCTTTTACCTCTGATACTTGAATTTTACGATAAAATGTTATGTTTTTATACTTTTCTGATTTACTTAAATCTTCCAAGTTCAATACATTGTCCTTTATTTCATTATATAGTTGATAAAAATATATTTTTCATCGTTATTTAATATCCACATCATCCGTCAAAACTGTATTTGACTCATCATTACTTGACTTAAATCTTCTGTCTTCCTTTCTCTAGCTCGAGCAATTTGATATATATCACGTTCTCCATCTTTGATATCTAGTCGCTTATAAAATTATTCATAAGTTTGACTTCTTGTTTTACATATTGTCTGTTTAGCTTCTTTTTTGGCAACTTTATACTTGTCTAAGTTTTCATCATTGCTACAAGTGTAGAGTGATTTATAGTTGACCATCTTTTGCCCTAACTTTGTTTTGCCCCTGAAATAGTTATGCGAAGAAAAAAAGGCTAGCGTAGGATTCTTGTTATGTCAAATGTCATGCATGCTTGCCCTTGAACAGCTTCAAAATAAGATTGTGAATTTTGCTTGCGCCGTCGCGGCCAGTTTTAGCTTCACTTCAAGGCAAGTAGAGAAATCACACTCATTTGCAAACATTGAAATTTATTTCCTTGCATATTTTCTTATGTTGGAAAACTTTCCCCTGAAATATCTAAATTTTTAAATCAATAGCATGTCATAGTACGTTATGAATCTATAAAGCATGAATCATTTAATTCATTAACATCATAATCAACCATTGAAAAATAGCGTTTAATTGATGCAATTTATTAACTTGAGTTCCATCTTTACTCGGGAACAAATGAATGGTCATGACAATCACGAATTATCTGATAAAACTTGCATCTGAACTTGAAGACTCTTGAGTATCAAATAAAAACACTTACATATTTCATAGATAGTAGCTTATATTATTAGATTAACATATAAATGTTATACTCCGGAGTAGGCTAATAATTAAAGTTGTTTCTGCTTGGCTATTTTACTTGTCTGTTTTACTAGCTTTAACTCATAAAAATTGATACAATTTTTTTTTTGATTTCCTCTGTTTGTACCTTATTTTACTTTGTTCACTTTTTATTTCAATGTTTTGAGACATTTTCCTACTTATTTTGGAAATTGCCCTAGTGTTTGTGATTGCGCCACCTGCAACCTGAGCCCGAGCTACGTCAAGTTCGTGGTTCGTAGAGTTTTGTCTTATTTATTGTTGTGTCAGGTCTTATGTATTTTATTTTTTTGCTATCCGATTTGTTTATTATGTAATAGTTATGATCAGTATTTTCTTTTGTGTCATGGACAACTGCTAGACTATAAAATTATGTACTAAAATTGATATTTATTTGCATGTTCATTTCTTCGGTATTTTTCATTGAAAATTTGTATCAACACTGTATGTCATGAACTTTATTAAAATACATGTGCATCTAATTTTTTCAGTTTTAAACTCGAAAGCTTCCGCAATAAAAGAGTATATTTTCCCCAAATTATTTATTTTAAAATATAAAAATACTAAATAAACTCCTGCCTAACAGCCATAAATTTTTCCCCATGTCTATGGCATCACGACCCGCCAGAAGTGTACTCTGACCTTTGCATTTAGATGGGTCGTGACAGTTAGTATCAGAGGGAGGTTTAGCTTCTAAAGAAAAGTATTTTATAATTATCACCTATTTTGAATTCTATTATAAATATATATATACATGCATCATTCCTTCACTCACTTTGTCATTATTTGTTGTTATCAACTGAAACACTCACAGTACACTCATAAGCATGTGTAGTATGCACACAAATATTAAGGGGTATAGACAAACTTAACATTTATGTGCATAAGAATTTCCAGTAGAATATACGCCGCTTACGAATATTAAATGCATATGGGCAGTTTAATATTTTCACGTGTGATGATATTAGAAACATAATATGTATGATATGTTAAGCGAAATAGGCACTTAACATGACATGTGTATCCATTCATGAACATCCTTAGGAATGCATTTTAGGCACAATTGCATTGTATGCATTGCATAACTCATTGTCATGATTTTTAGGATCGCGATCTGGATCATAGGATCCTACGATCCAGATTTGTAAAGCGATCCCAGATCCAATCCTATCATTTGATCTGAGTCAACCTCGAAACAATCTCATCTAGGATCTCAATCCTGACAACCATGCTCGTTGCACACGTGTTAAGCTAAGAGCAACATATGATGATTGTACACACATGGATTTACAAATTATTTATTATTGTGCGTGATTTTATTGTTGTATTTGCATAATCATTACCTAGAGTTGTCCAATGAAAATACTATAACTATTTCATGATTTACGTATTCGACAGTATTAAAGTGCTAGAACCTCTAGTATCAATCCTTTTTGTTCAGCTTGACTGTTTCTCTTACTCAATTATCTTGTATCTCTTTCTAGATGACTCCTAAGCGGTCGCAACGCAAGCAGGCTACCTCTTCTGCAGGGGGGGCTTCTGGAGATGTCACTGCCCAGCTTCTGAGGTATATTCTAGATCGTCTCACTCGCCTAGAGGAGGACCGCCAAACTCATAATCCAGTCTCCAGTTCCGGCCATGCAGGGACAACTGGAGTGGCTATTACTACTACCCCTCTTGGAGCCACCCCTCCTGCACCTGATTCTGGAACAGGCTCGCCTGTCATCACCATGCTACCACCGCCTGTGTTAGATCCGACTGCTATTTCTCAAGATCCAACTACTCCTCCAGTAATACTAAATCAGCTCCCGCCTAACATGCATGGATTTTCTTTCCCCTATGTCTGTGGCAGCACGACCCGCCAGAAGCGCAATCTGATCTTTGCTTTTAAACGGGTCGTGACACGGAGCACGGCTAAGGATCTCATCCTCAAGAGACACAAGAGTGAGGGAGTCAAGTGATCATACTCTTAATAAAGTTGAGTAAATTGCAGGTAGGAGACACACAAAGGGCGATCACCCTGACGAAGGAGAAAGATCTTCCGTCGCAACTAGAAAATTTCAGCAGCATTGCCTCTGCAAGGTGGCCTCAACCCTCTTCCAAATATCTGCAACGGTAACCAAGAGTAGTTTTGGGTAATATAGTCAACCATAGAGTTAGCATGCCAAGACATAACAAGGGAATTTTCAGACTCCCACTGTAGACAATCAGGAGAATCGGGGGCAGGTGTTGGAGTAATACCCTGGACATAACCGAACAAACATCTGCTCTTCAAAGCAAGGGTAATATTCCGAGACCACGGGAGAAAGATAGACTCATCCAGACGTATAGTTGTGATTTAAGGAGTATTGTGGTCATGACTGGACCGAGTTGATTCACTGGGCATCAAGATAGTGGAGGAAACTCCAGCACCAGAAGAGATTGTTAGTCATTTGTCATTCCATGACATGATTAATCAAGAATACAAATCAAGGAGTCAAGGGGAGGAACACCACAAACACCTAGAGAGAAACTAGGATTTTCTCATGAAAGGAGGAAAGCGACCAAATCCATGTGGGATCCTCTAAAGAAAGACCAAACTAGAACTGCCATCAAATTAGGGCAGCATGTCAGGTACCAAGGGGAAGCGGAAACAAACCGCTAAGAAAAACCTTACCTCGCACGATGGAGAGAATAAGAAAGTCGGCAAGACTGCTGTGGCGGCTGCAAGAAGGACAATGGCTAGCAGATGAAGGTGGAGCGACGGCTGGAATGGCAGCTGGAGGAAGAGAAAAATAATGCGATGTTGGACGCGGAAACTGGAGCGACTGCTAGAACGGGATTGCTGGACACGGAAACTAGAGCGGCAGTTAGACACGGCGATTGCTGGAAATATTGTTAGAGCGAGAGAGGCGAGAGACAAACGGACGTGAGCAAGAGAGAGAGAACGAGAGACTGACGGGAAGCGAGCCGAGAGAGAAAACCTTACGGCTCTGATAGCATGTTCACTAATTTGGATTAGAAATCTTGAGCTTGTTATTCATCCCTTAAGGGGTATTTAAGGTATTACAATGAGGCATAAAGCCCCAATAGTTGATGTGGTACTAAACCCGGACATAACAGAATATGCAAATACCAACAATAACTTATAAATTCAAAATGTATTAATGTGGTAAATGTCAAAGCATCCTTAAGCCCTAAAAACATTAAGAAATAAAAAATATTTCAAGCACAAATGATTCAGATAAAAAGCATTCCTAACACTCCTCAACATCAGCATTGTATTTGAGGACAAAGTGAAACTCTTGCATGTATTCAACCCATTTTGCATGTCAATTACTTGTCTTCTGTTGCGATTCAATATATCACATAGCTTGGTGGTTTGAATATAAGAAGAATCCATTTGAGAGGAGATAGTGACGCCAATAGCGCAAAGCCTGAAGCACGGAGTAGAATTCTCGATCATAAATCGAGTACTTTTGTCAGGCCTCATTCATTTTCTCAGTAAAGTAGGCAGATGGATAGCCTTCCTGGCACAACACTCTACTTATATCTTCCCTCGAAGCATCACAAGCGACTTTGAACACCTTGCTAAAATTGGGGCAGAACAAGGGCTGACCATAATTTTCCTTGATCTCCTTGAAGGCCTTAGTAGCCTCTTTAGTCCATGCAAAGTCATCTTTACGGACTCGTAAAGCAGGCCATGATATTGCTGAAAACCACAGACGAACCTCTAATAAAATGTGGCAAGTCCATGAAAGTTGTGAGCCTTATAGATATTCGATGGGACGGGTCACACGCGAATGGACCTAACTGTGTCAAGATAAACAAAGATGTTAGATGCAGATACGATGTACCCCAAGAAGTGGACGAACACGGATAAGAAGATAAATTTCTTTGGGTTGACATATAGATGCTCCCTACAAAGTATATCGAACACGGACGCAAATGGTGAAGATGGTCATCGAGCGTCCTGATGTAAAAGAGGATGTCATCGAAAAATACTACCAAAAGCAAACCCATGAATGGTCGCAAGACATGGGTCGTCATCATCATAAACATTCTCGGGTATTGGAAAGCCCGAACGGCATCACTAACCATTCATACATGTCTTCCATTCGTCTCCCTCACGTATCCTAATTTGGTAATACTCACTTCATAAGACAATCTTGGAAAACACTTGGGCACCAGCTAACTCATCCAGGAGATCATCTAGGAGGGGAATAGAGAATAGATACTTCACGGTAATCTTGTTTATAGACCTGCTATCAATGCACATGTGCTAAGTACTATCCTTCTTAGGGTTAAGGAGGGTTGGGACAGCACAAGAGCTAAAGATCTCTTGGATGAATTGCTTTTGAATAAGCTAGTCTACTTGCTGCTTCAACTCAACATAATCAACAGGAATCACTATATAGTGCGGTAAGTTGGGCAAAGATGCCCCTAGTGTGAGATCGATGGCAAGTTAGATGTCCCTTGTAGGAGGTAACTAGTCAGGTAGGACATCCACAAACTCATCCAGTATATTATGGACGCCAGGATGAATAGTACTCGTCTTGATGGGGGATTAAGTGACTTGAGAGGCTACCACGATGTAGATGGTGTCGGTCTCACAACTTTCCCTCAAGAATTCTCCTGTCATGATGAGCTAGAGGACCTCAATATACTAGTGTTCACTGAAGGAGTGATCTTGCCCATATGAGAATCCTTGGGCTTGATCGGGACGAGGGTAATCTTGCACCCTTTGTCGTAAAGGGAACAAGTGTTTGGCCTCCATAAATATGTCACGTCCCGGTCATAGAGCTCGGGCCTTCCTAGCAATACGTATGCTACATAAGTCAAGATCACACCGCAACATACTTGGTCCTCAAAGGAAGCTAGGCAGATCGAGACCAGGCATCTCTGGGTGACCTGAATCGTGGTTTTATTTACCCAAATAATTCTATATGAATGTGAGTGTGGCTCAGTGGAGACTTTCAAGCCTTCTAAGCCCTTCTGGATACAATGTTTACGCAACTACCACTGTCGATAGCAAGCTTGCATGCGCCCCCCGTGCTAGAAAAGCATGTGTAAAATATGGTCGTGCGTCGCCAGGACTCATCGATACAAGGAGTATGGAAAATGCGCCGAATAACTTCAATTTATAATGCTCACTCGACGTCGCTCTCCAATCCTTCCTCCATGATCATGACAACGTCGTCCTCGGGGGCCTCTTTCAAGGCTTGGCATATGAAGGAATGGTCGTTTTCCCTTTCGTGTCAATGAGGGCACGAGAAGGGGTAGGAGTAGCCAAAGGCGAGGGAGCGGGATTTCTAAAAGTCATACCGGAAGAGATGCAACCTGCCAAGGGGCAGATAAGGGAAGATATTGCTCGTACTCTAGATACATCAACTAAACCTGTTCGACCATCTCTAACCTATTAAAAATCAACTCGTGACTGATGTTCTCCCCCAAGCCCACCCTAAAATGGAAAGCAGTAGCAATGGCTTCCTCATGGAGGCTGCTTCTCACAACGAGTTCATTGAATTGTGTCATATGCTCTGCTACAGAGTGGGTGTTTGTCGTAGAGCATACAATTGATCAAGTAAGTGATTCTGAAATGATGCAAGCGGATACCTTTCTTTCAATCTTTGCTTCATTTCAATCCATCTTGTGATGAGATAGTATCCCTCTCGCTCCAGAGACAGCTCAAGGCAAGTCCAGTAAATCTTTGCATGCCCCTGGAGTCTCATTTTTGTGAATCTAACACGACGCTCATCTGTCATTTCAAACTAATCAAAGTAGTAATCTATGTCCATCAACCAGTCACTAAAAGATCAAAGGTCCAGCTGTTCATCAAATGTGAGGACATCAACACGCGAACGTGGCGAGTTATATCATCCTCGGCTGGGGGAATCCGACGGGGAACCGTTGGGTAGTTCACAAACTTATATAGTCATAACAAGCAAGTGGAAGAAAACTCTCTTTAAGTGGTTGGGGTTGCGGCGATAGATACTCATCCTAAGGATGGAGCGGCCTAATGGGTGCAACTTGGGGAAGGTGATAGTGGGCGGGCTCAAGGTTCCACCACACGGGACACATCATCTCTCTAGCCGGTAAATCTCTATGAAATCGTTCGGGATGGATAAGGGCAACACGATCCATAACTAAATGACCATTCCTAAGCCTAATCGTCTTATTTGGCCTTGGGGTGGATTAATCGAACTCTCTAGATTTTTTAAGGTCTCTACCTTAGTAGCCAAAGTGGCGTTCTCATCCCTTAATTCATCTAGTCTATGTCGATCCTATCAAATCGGCCTAGTGAAAAATTTTCAAGGTCAGTTATAGACATGTTTGTGTTCGAGCAAACCGCTTGACTGTTTGTGACTGACATGGACAAACTATATGTCCTACCTCTACGGAGCATAAAGTGACCCAACCTGGGCTATGACACCAACTGATGTATAATATGCAGGGCAGAGGGGAACATGAACAAAAAGACACAACGCTTAGTGATGCAGGCGTGCAGGGCAACTTGCAATTATAATGCATGCAAAGTATTTCATTGGCAGATTAACACCTTAATAATGAAACAATAAAAACTTGCCAAAAACAATCAGCAACTTGCAATTATAATGAAAACAAATGACTTTAGTTCTTCCAATTAGCACAGGTAAGAATACTAAGTAAATGAACCTCACAATCTATATCAATTAATCTGAGCATATAAACAATTACAGAGTAAACTCCACTAAACAATACAAATATACATAGCGCGCAATAAAAGAACAGCACAACGAAAACTATAAAACATACAGGTATTAGAGCTGTTTTGAAGTGTTTGGTGGATGCGGAGAGCCGTCAGGTGGCCATGGAGAGGATAAGGAGAGGGGGTTGAGCAGGAAGTTGCTTGTGGACGTGCTGAATTTGGCGGATATGAAGCTGGGAAGTGGGGTTAGTAGTGGGAAGGGGCTGGGCGATAGAGTTTGATAGCGGGGAGGTACTAGGTAGCCAGTTTTTGGAGTGGGAATGCTGGGATTTGCGGCGGGAAGAAAAGGAAAGGGGAGTACCTACAGTGGGAAGGTGTCAGGCGATACTTTGGGGTGGAAAGGAATGGATTTTGGTCGGATGACACGTCAAATGGAGGGGGAAGGTCGAACCGCGTCAGCACCCAGGGTAGACTCGGCTTCAGCATCGGATCCACGCGTTACATTAAACAAAAGAACGATACAATCGAGAACGAGTTCCCGCTAAGCATCCGGAGGTTGAGTCCTCCTCGACATTCCACTCTCCAAGAGAGTCAAATCCCTAGACTTCAAAAGTGTCTCCCTAAAGAAACTACCACTCATGTATATAGGTGAGCGGGGGAAAATACAATTAACAAAATTGTCCATGGGCTACATAAACAAAAATAGCATGTGACGGCCACTTCGTATCATCACCTCCCGCCCAAAAAAATGACTTTTTCCTCAAGGTTGAGGGTCAAATGGGTCGTTAGAAAGCGTCAGCGGATCCAGTTCTCCAGATTCGGGATCAGTATCTTCAGCTTCAAGAAATACGCATTGGTTCCTGAGAGGACAGATGTGGGTGGGCGAGAACATTTGCTAGCAGCGAAAGCAGAGTCCCTTGCGGCGAAGCTCTTCCTGTTGTTGTTAGGGCAGATGATGGGGTTGTCGAGGGGTCAATGACCGTGGAGCTGGCGTAAGAGGTGGTGATAGTGGCAGCGGTGGTGGGGGCGGCCGTGTCGAAGAGGATGGTGGTGTTGGGTAGAGTTCCTTGTTGAGATACCTACACTGCTCCATTGCGCGGGAGAGAGTAGTCGGGTTGTGGACCCGAAGGAGCGCACGGAGGTGAGGGTGCAGACCCGCCAAAAATAGCCCAAGTAGTGGTCGGGGGCCAGGTCGGGGACATGCGTAGCGATCGTGATGAATTCGTCGATGTAGGTTTCCATAGAGTTAGACTAGCGAACAGATTTGAGGTGCAAAGGATCACCTGCCTGGCAGAAGTCGTAGTGGCGGAGTTCCTCCTTCAATGTTGACCATGACATGTCAGGTGCCTGCTGGCGCATCCAGCACACCAAATGGAGTGTCGAGCCTTCCATATAGATAGTGGCGAGGGGGGCCTTCTGGTCGGAGGGGGTGGCCTGCAAATGAAAGAACTGCTCGGTGAGGGCAATCCACCCAAGAGGGTCGATGCCATCAAACACCGGAATCTCAATCCGGCAGAGGTGGGCCGGGGCACGGTTCGATGTGGGGTGCAAAAGAACCATGTGGTCGGGAACGGTCGGAAGTGGTGGTAGTGGAGGAGGGGTCAGAGGGCGATTAACTGCCACGGTAAGTCCTCGAAAGAGGAGCGTAAGGTCCGCCAGCCGGGCTTCGATGTGATCCATGCATTGAGAGTCTGAGCATGTCGTGGTGGAGGTGTTCTCGTCGGCGTGGGGGGTCATGGCCCAAGTCTTGGGCATGAACCGCGGCTAGGAGGAGCGGCAAGGGCCGCCGAAAGGCAATAATAATGTTAGAAGGGTGGTTGAACACGACAAAAGGCAGCGAGAAGGAGACGAGGTCGTCAGAAGATAGTTGAAGCCGCAAGAGGGCCTCTGGGAAACAAGTGAAGAAGCGGGGAGCCACTGAAAAGCGAGGGAAATGCCCGGAGCGGCTGGACGCAGCAGGCCGGGGACATAGCAGGGTGGAGGAATCGCCGGTGGAGGTTGATGGCACTGAGGCATGACAGAAATGTGGCAGAGCATAGTTCGCGGCGCTGGAAGGGCTGGAGCAGTAGGCGGTGAATAGGTTTGGGCCGAGCGGGAACGTCTTCGGAGCGAAGCGTGCGATGCGATCCACGAAAGTTGCAGGCGGAGCGAGCAATGCAACGCCGACGACTGATCGAGCGATGCGAGCCACGGAAGTCGCAGGCGGAGCGATCGGAACGTCTGAATATGGATGGGCAGTGGGTTGCATCTTGTGCTAGAACGTGGGATCGGCAGCGGGCGGGCGGAGCGGCTAGATTTGGATCGGATTGTCGTGGAATTAGGGCTCGTTAGAACCCTAATAGATGGTAGGTCAGACCAGCTGATATGGAAGAGGGAAAATGAGTTGCATTAAACAAAAGAACGATACAATCGAGAACGAGTGCTCTCCAAGCATCCGAAGGTTGGGTCCTCCTCGACACTCCACTCTCCAAGAGAGTCAAATCCCTAGACTTCAAAAGTGTCTCCCTAAAGAAACTACCACTCATATATATAGGTGAGTGGGGTAAAATACATATTACAACATTTCTCATGGGCTACATAAACTAAAATAGCATGTGACAGCCATTTCGTATCAGCACCCCGGGTAGAGTCGGCTTCAGCATCGGATCCACGCATGCGGGAGTAGTCTTTCTGTAAAACATTAATGAGTCCCCAAACCTGAATGAATCCCCAAACAGCACTACACACACACACACACACACACACACACACACACCGCGTGTGCCCGTACACATACACAAACATATATATATGGAGGGGCTTAGGGATTCCAAATGTGGGTATGTCACGGATCGCCAAAATGCATCTCCGATCAATGCCTGTGACGCATATAAATTCTAGTATGCCCTGGAGGCGCGTGCTCTGGGTGGCAATCCCCAACAGAAGATCTGCTATTAAAAAGCTAGACCGAATAATGAGCGCACAATAAAGAAATGGTGTTAAATCAAATCAAATACAGAAGAAACTGCAAAGAGAGATCTTAGAATCTGATGCATCCAATCAGATATCTTTTAGTATTTATTTTATGACATGTATTTTTTTCGTTCCTGGACATCGTTTTGTATTTCCGGCTCATAAGTTAGACCACCCAGTGAAACCCTGAATAAAAAGTCTGGTAATTTAAAGTAGTTAGGGCGGAAAAGACAAGTTTAATTAAATTAAAGATGTATCAGGCTAGTGTGAAAATTTAGGAGATTGATATTTTAATGAAAAGGAGAAGATTTTCGGGAAACAATAAAATGGTAAAAAAGAGAGTTCATTTGGAAACAAATAAAGGGTCCAAATTTAGTCAATGAAATGGGCAATCGTTTGCAAATTAGGAAAGAAATAAACAGAAGGCCTCAAATCAATGTTGCTTTAAAAGCCTGTGAAGAAATCAAAAGAAGCAGACGGGTACACCGAGGAATGACCTTCTCGTTCCCTCTTTAATCTCAGGTGCGGGCTTTCTGCTGGTAACCATCTCTTCCCCATTTTCTCCCATTGTTGAAGCAAACAACCCGCCAGAACCACTCCAGTGAAGAACATGAACCATGGTCTTCATTCGGCGAAGCTTCTGACGAGGACTGCTCGATTGCGCGATGGTAAAACTGTTGACGGCCACCTCCCAGCGTGGATCGACGTTGTTGAAGCCAACCACCGATCGTCGTCGACCACACCTCTGCGTTCCGGAGACCAATCTGAGACCATTTCAGCATGTGGGTTGTCATCAACTATAGTATATTTCTACCGCCAACCTGTGGACTGACTGATATTCCTCTTCTGGGTGATGGATTTTGGAACGAGATGTCTTCCCACATTCGTAGCCTTGCATATTCCTTGGGCAACTGTGTCTCGCTCGTGCTTAGTTTTACTAGTTTAACCTTACGCAATCCAATTTATTAACTATAAGCTTATCTCGAACGTTCACGGTATTTTAATTACCGTAAATCACAGATTATAGTTTGTGAATAGGCTTGTGAAATTTTACAAATGTCAACTCGATTTGAACGGTAAAACATCTGAAAATCTCTTTCTCAAAAACCGATTAACATCGGGAGCTACGAAGCACGGATACGCCAAATTTAAGGTCGTACATGTACCAGGTACATTTCTAGTACCAGTACGCGTACCGCACCGCATAATATCGTTGTTTTAAGGTTTTGTGGTTCATTTCATTCGATGCCTCCCAATTTCTCTCTCGATCCAGCCAGCACCATCTTGCTCCTACCACTATCATTATCGCTTCTCCCGATGCTCCACGTTGTCGCTGCTACCGTCACTCCACTCTGCCACTGCTTCCGCCGCTCAACGTTGTTGCCGCTCCAGAGTCCAGATTTCCCCCTGCTCTCCCGATCATAAGCCTTGCTCGTAGGCTCCACCATCTTCTCTTGTTCTTCTTCTATCTCCTTTTCTTCTTCTTTCTCCTCTTCTTTTTCCTCCTCTTTCTCTTCTTCTTCTTCCTCCTCTTCCCCTTATTCCTCTTCTTCTTTTTCTCCTTCATCTTCCTCTTCTTCTTCCTCCTCTTCTTCTTCGTCCTTTTCGTCTTCTTCTTCTTCGTTCTCCTCCCCATTTCAAAAAGTTTAGAAACCCCATAAACATGTACAAACTTACAACAAATCTGTCCAAATTTTAGTTTATATAATTTCAAAAATCAGTCCAGATTTCTCAAATCTGGATAAATCTTTGTCCAGAGATTTTTGTCCAGATTTCTCTTGACAGAAACAAGTCCACACTTCTCTAAGAAATCTGGAGAGATTTCTTTTGTTATTTTATTTCAAATACAGATTTTTAATATCTTGTGCTATTGTTTTCTTATTACATTTATTTTGTATTGATTTTCCATCTTTTTCTTATTACAGCAGTTATGTCTCAATCACAATCTTCTATCATATTATATTGCATTAGTTGTGGACTTGTACTTCAATTGATTATGTATGCTTCATGTTTTATTATTTTGAGAATTTATAATTGCATTTGTGATATATACATATATATGTATTATATTTAATACAATGTATTATCATGCCGTACCCGTATCATTATTTTTAAAATGTTGTCGTACCGACGTACCTGATACGTATTGTACCCGTACCGGTGCTTCCTAGATTGGGAGTGAATTCACATTTATAATTTAGAATTGGCCATCTCGGCCTACATCAGAATCAAAAAACCTGAAAATTTAATTAGGATGGTGCATATACAAGAAAGTAAATAGCATAAATAAAAGAAAACGGGAACAATCTGTTTAAACTGATTATGACATTCATTTTCTACCCTGACAGTTTTAAATAGAATTTTTAGCTTAGACTAAAACATCAAAAAATGATGCACTGGATTAGTGTATGATTAAACTGTGCCCATTACACAAAAGGCAACTGTACTCTTAAGATTACTTAACAGGAAGGATAAATAATGGTATTACCTGACAAGGAATAAACAAAACTCTCTGGGTGCCTTTCTGGAAAGTAGTCAAGTGCCCTTCAGCAAGACTGGAAGTTATCCTACGAAAATCGCCAACATCATCGACCAAATTGGCTTTTTCCAACCTCTGTCCAATACCATGAACCATAAAGACTAGATGACCAACAGGCACCTGAAGAAAACATGGATATAAATCAAGGAGTAAATGCAAGCCTATCAATTTAAATACTGAAAATTCCCATGCTCAACAATAATATAACAAAATTCAAATCAGTATTAGTTCTGCAGGAACTATTTAAAAAAGATTATTCTGGGTGCAGAAAGTACTCCAGACTGGCAAAGCACAGTTTCAGTGTATTGCAATTAAAGAGAACAATGGGATCTCTGACCAACAACGGGTACCAGTGGCACTTGTCAGCAAGGACGGAACGTCATCCACTTGAAGTGTTTGCAAATGCAATCAACTTCTACTTTAACATGGACCGGCCTGACACGGGCCCTAGTTCATTGTAATGATCACCATTAAGCGGGTAATATGGTGGATCGTATTTATGATGTCAGGCAATCAAACACCATGGATGAGTAAGTCATTGTGTTCATCGAACTCGTTACGCACATCCCCGACCTTCTGTTGGACCACTACTTTGGATACTTTATGCATGACCTCCAGCCACATATTTGCATCCGGCTTTGCTAGCTGCATCATACAACCAACAATCTGGACATAGACATAGCTCTCTTGTTGCAAGATGAATTTGGCATTGGCCCCTCAAATCCTTATCATAGCTCGATCTTGTCATCCCACCACCGCATTTCTGCTTCCACTTACAAGTTCCCCATCCACCTCAAGCTAACACCCCTTGACACTATTCTTAACTATCATCAACCACCTCACATACCACCACCCAACCCCAAACCATCACCATAGCTCATCACTCCACAGTGTACGCCCACCAGGTTTGGCAAGCCTGCTCGCGAAGGATGAAGATCGCGAAAAGCCTTTCTTAATATCAAACATTATATGAGGTTCTATTAAGACAGATCTTGTATCCCACGTTTTTTATGTTGGATGAATTAAGACGATCGAGTCCAAGGAGAAATCTTAATCCATAACCACCCCTTTCGATCTCTCTCCTCACTCTCATGCGAACAAATATCTATGGGTTCCCTCCTCTCTACGACATTTAATACTGGTCCGACTCTAGTTGAGTTTCCTGTCATTAATTAAGTCGCCGGATAATGCATTCAACAGCGCCCTCTACCTCGACCAATGTAACACCATTCCTGCCCCAACGTGTCTTTTACATATGATCCTCTCCGCATGGGTTTCTCTTGGGTATTTTTTGCATCCAGAGTTTGTTCCACCAATCCTTCCTTCTGCGCCAAAGGTGGGCACTCCAAGTGCATGCCCTGCACTTTGCATGGCCGACCGCATCGACGCCATTGAGAAATTCATTGTCGAGCTCGCTTCGAGGCCTCTCAGGAACACAATAACTCCATCCTCAGTCTCTTCCAACAATTGTAGTGTCATGCCACTTCACCTCCGCAACCCCCCCCCCCCCCCCCCCCCCACCCCGCATAACAAATATGTCAATGTATGGTCTCGGTAGCTTTGTCAAGCAAACCCAAGGGTACTGAGTTTCATTCAACCCGCCCCCAGTACCAACAACAACTGAACGATCCCTACTTTAACAACTAGGATCCCATGGAATGGGTTACCTGGGTGAAATAGCTATAAGTGAACAGTGAAATCTTTGACCAACAACAGGTACCCGTGGCGCTTGTCAATAAGGAAGGAATAACACTCCACTTGATGTGTTTGCTAATGCAATCCATTTCACTCTAACATGGGACGGCCCAACATAAGCCCTCATCCAATGTTATGATCACCTCTATGCAGGTAATACGGAGGAACACCTCTATGGTGCCAAGCAATCAGGCACCATGGATAAGTACGTCATTAAGATCATCGAACTCGTTACATCTGAGACCTTCAGTCAGACCACTATTTTGAGTAATTTATACATGACCTTCAGCCACACATTTGCACCCGGCTTTGCTACCTGCATCGTACAACCACCAATCTGGTCATGCAAGATGAGCTGCATCAATTCGAAAGATGCAAAGTCTGGACGCTGGTTCCCAGACCTAAGACGCAAAACGTGATTGGCACCAAGTGGATCTTCAGAAACAAGCTGGATGAACACGGGGTCATCATCAAGAACAAGGCCAGACTGGTGGCTCAAGGATACAGACAGGAGGAGGGGATTGACTTCGACCAGACGTTTACGCCAGTTGCACGGCTCGAGGCAATCCGTCTGTTCCTAGCCTATGCCTCTCACAAAGGATTCACAGTCTATCAGATGCACGTGAAATCGGCATTCTTGAATGGAGACTTGAAAGAGAAAGTATACGTCGCTCAACCTCCAGGTTTTGTCAATCCTACTTATCCTAATCATGTCTACTTTCTTAATAAAGCTCTATATGGCTTAAAACAAGCCCCTCGAGCTTGGTATGAGACCTTGTCTAGCTTTCTTCTTGAGAACAAGTTCTCTAGAGGAAAAATAGACAAGACATTGTTTCTCAGGGAAGTCAAAGGCAAGATCTTGCTGGTGCAAATCTATGTCGATGACATTATATTCGGCTCAACGGACAACAATCTTTGCAAAAAGTTTTCTAAACTTATGCAAGGAAAGTTTGAAATGAGCAGTATGGGAGAGCTAAAGTATTTCTTGGGACTTCAAGTGAAACAGTCTGAGGAAGGGATTTTCATTTCTCAGACGAAGTTCACCAATGAACTCCTCAAGAAATTCGGAATGGAGAATGCAACCTCTATGAGGACTCCAATGGGATCCACCATGTCTCTGGATAAGGATGAGAAAGGGAAACCTTTTGATGAAACCAAATACAGAAGCATCATTGGATCCCTGCTCTACCTTACTGCAAGTAGACCGGATATCATGTTCTCCACATGTGTTTGTGCCAGATATCAAGTGAACACTAAGGAATCTCATTATGTCGCTGCAAAGCGAATTCTTAGATACCTTAAAGGTACCCCTAATCTTGGCTTGTGGTACCCGAGAAATAATGATGTCGAGCTAATAGGTTTTTCAGATGTTGATTTTGCAGGGAGTAGGGATGACAGGAAAAGCACTTCCGGGACGTGTCAATTCCTCAGAAGAAGGCTTATCTCATGGAACAGCAAGAAGCAGAATTGTGTAGCAACTTCCACAGTAGAGTCTGAGTACATCTCAGCTGGCAGCTGTTGCGCACAACTCCTTTGGATCAGAAACCAGTTAGCTGATTATGACCTTCAGTTCAAGGAAGTACCAATGTACTGCGACTCCTCCAGTGCGATTGTCATTGCCAACAATCCGGTATCGCACAGCAGAACGAAGCATATTGAAGTGTGCTACCACTTCATTCGGGAGCACGTGGAGAACAAGGACATCTCTCTGCTATGTCCCCACGGACAAGCAGATTGCAGATATTTTCACAAAGCCCTTAGACGAGGCCAAGTTCAGTCTTTTCAAAACTGAATTGGGGATGCTAAACTATGAGGAATGAAGACTACAGAAGCTCCAGGCTCGTGCATCTAGGGGAGCCTCTGCCAGGAACTCAAGGGTAAGCACAGGTGCAAGAACTGAGGGGGAGCATGGTGCCAAATGCACCAGACCCAGATTTGCAGAAGCCGAAAAGGGGGAGATTACCCTCTCGGCTAAGGTGCTAAGGTGTATGCTCTAAATGCTCTAAAGAAGGTGCTAAGGTGTATGCTCCAAATGCTCTAAAGATAATGGTATGGAATTTCAACTCACTCTCGTTTATTTCAAAGTTGTGTTTTCTTCCAAGCCGTTATATTCACCTTAGCTTGTAGGGTTTAGGCTTCTTCAAATAGGGGGAGATTGTTGGGTATTGTATCCACAATGTACCTGATTTGAATAAGCCCCTGAACAAGCTAAGGTGAATTGACAATGTATTTAATTACTTGTTTTCAAGTTGTGCTTGCAGTTATTCATCGCTAAGTACACACCAATGTCAGGGTGCAGTAGGTCAATATACACGGGTCTGTGCAACGTAATCCCTCGTTGAGCAGATCAGTGTGTTGGCTTGCGTGTACTCTCTCTATTGGAGTGTACTTATTTTCAAGCACAGGGTTATGTAAGATCAAGAGCAGACAAGGAGCAAGGATGGGCCAAAGACCAGCTCACGGGAAGAAAGACGAAAATCGTCTAAAAGTACAAATCGACGATTCTCGCCGATTCGACGAGAATTCTCGCCGAATCGTCGAGAATCACGAACTGATTCTCGCTGATTGCTGCCGGTTGACTCGAAGCCGCCTTGAATTATTCTAAGGAAGAATCGTCGAGAATCACGAAGTGATTCTAGCCGATTCGTCGAGAATGACTCTGCATTCTCGACGATTCGGCGAGAATCAATTGTGATTCTCGCCGATTCTCACCGGCCTGTGTTATCAGTAGAGATTGAATTCTGTTAAGTAGAATTCGGCGAGAATCGTAGTTGATTCTCGCCGATTCGGCGAGAATCACCTACGATTCTCGCCGAATTTGACTAGGCAATTTTCGCCTATTTCTGGACCGTCCAAGTTAACGACTATTTCGAACCGGACTTAGGGTTTCCTTTTGGTGGGGCCCACAACGGTCTTGTGGAATGACCTAATGTATATATACCTCCGTATGGTTGAGCGGAAAAGATACAGACATACACGAATACTCGATTTCAAAAAGAAGAGCCGCCGACGTGACCTACATCGCGATCTTGCTCCGCCGCCGTCGTCGCCGCTCGTGCAGTTGGTCGCCGTTGCTGATCACGATTTCTTCCAGATCTCCGACGACAGAAGCTTAGCCTAGCACAGCGTCTCACGCGTCTAACCAGAGATCTTTTGTCTCTTGATTCGTAGATCGGGAAAACCATCCCCTTCTGAATCGATCGAGACGATCGATCCTAGTGTGACCGTTGGAAGACCTTGCTACCTTTGCTACGAAGGTTGAATCTCCATTGCATCGCCGCAGCACTCCGTGGCCGCCGCCAATCCCGAGAGCCAAGCCGCCGCCCTTTGCCGCCGCCGGTTTCGGGGAGATTCTCTCCAAGAGAGATCTAGGGTTGTGGACTCTTCGTTGACTTCAAGAACACGTCGTCGAACGAAGAGGGACACCTTAGTCTCCATAAGTTGTTTGTATTTCCAATACATTCTATTTTCAATTTCATTGTAAAGGAACGATTGGTTCCTAGTTGTAAGGGTTGAGTGCAACCCGTGGTGTGGGAGTGGTGACTCCTACGTGTGGAAGGGTTCTTTCCGTTAGTGCAAGGATTGGATTTCAATCCTGTTGGTGAAGTGACCGAGTCGTCCCTGGTTGGGAGATAGGTCGAAGGGGGAAAGTGAACGTACCCAAATCGGGGAACCACTATAAATTGTTTGAGTCTTTTCTGTGCTGTGTTGTTTGATCTATTTGTGCAGGTACAGTTTGTAATTCAGCAAAATCGCTACAAGACACCTATTCCTCCCCCCCCCCCCATAGGTGAAGCTAGTTGGCACTAGGTGGACTTTCAGGAGGAGTGACGAGATCGAGACTCGGTTGGCTTCGGGGTCCCACCGGAGCAGGGGCTGGCCCTCTTCATCTACGAACTTCCCGCCGAGGCCAAAGTTCGGATGCCCTCTCGACACCGACTTGGTGGGGGCCTCGGCGGGGGTCTCGGCAGCCTGTCTTGCGGCATTCGCTTCGCCCACGACAGTTGGGGTCTCGAATGGGGCTTCGGCGGGGGTCTCGGCGACGGACTTGCCCTTGTCTGTCTGGGACGGTTTTGATTTCTTAGAAGGGGTCGAAGGAGCTTCGGGCTTCCGCTTCCTGATACTTGGTCGGGAAGAGGTGCCCGACTCGTTCCGGCAAGCAAGGGCGACGGATTTGGAGAGAGCCAGTGTGGCGGCAGAACCTCTAGTCTCGTCGAAGGGTTGATGGAGGGGGATCTCCCGCTCACCTATAGAATCCATAAAAGGTTAGTCTTAGAAGTTTGAGGCAAAGATTAAATGGGTAAGGCGGAATGGTACGTTCACTGGCAGGAACTGGCGGGAGGGAGTTGACATCCCGCCGCAAGAACTTCGCGTCAAAGTTCTTGGTCCCGAAGAATTCGAGGAGGGCTGTCTCGCGTCCCCCAAGCACCGGAGGCCGGTAGGTCACCTCATCGTATTGGATTGGCGAAAGAGGAACATTGCCGAAGTTCCAAGACACGAAGATGAATATATGTGCTCAGTCGTGGTTCTTGTTGGCGAGACCGCTGGTCTTCACCGACTGGCCCGAGAAGAAGACGACCCCTCCTTTGGCGCGGAAGTTGAACAATTTGCGGAAGATGGAAAGGTTGAACTCAATCCTTTTTGCGCGCATGTAGCAGACGAAAGCCACTAGGAGCGCGACGGAATTAGGATTGAGCTGCGCCGGGACCACTCCATAGTAGCGGAGGGCCTGACGCACTTCCGGCCAAAGGGGGAGGCGAAACCCTACCTCGAAGTGTTCAAATGGTATAGCCAGCTCCCCTTCCAGCGGGAAGATGACCTTGTTCTCACTCCCAGGATTGCGCGCAAAAAACCCCGTCGGGATGCAGGCTGTCACTCTGGCGGCATATTCAGTCTCGGTCAGGCGGCAGGGGAGGAAATTGTGCTCAAGGAAGTTTTGCGCGCATTTGGTGCGACCTTCAGTCTCGTCCGACATCTTGTGAGTTGACAGAAAGGGGAAAAAGAGAAGGTTCGCGCTGCGGAAGTAGCGAGAGCAAGGGGGGAAGAAAAACGAAGTCTTGGAGTCTAGTAGAAGTAAATGCGGTTGGTGAACTGACTTATTTATAGGAAAATATATGTGGTAATCATGACATTTTCCCAATAGGGGCAGAAGTGCGGGTAGCGATTCTGTGCAATCCGGCATGAAAAGATAAGATTAAAAAACAGTAGGCCTCTCGCCGGGCGAGAGGCATAATAAAATAATTAAATAAAATGTCAATCGTTTCCTGTTTATTACCAGCATAAAAAGTACAAGCGAGAAGGGAAGGCTGGGGGTCAGGGGAAGAAGAGGTGAGCTCGGGACTGAGTACTATTCCCACCGCCAACGACCCCGACCTCGCCTCCCTGTCCTCGGGGGCACTCGCGGATAGTGGTAAGCCGTCACCGTTGTAAGCTCCTGGTGGACTAGGCTTAGCTGGTCTCGGGCCCGTGCGATATGCCTCCCGGGGGAAGTCTCCTTGCTCCCGCCTCTCAGGCGATCCGTCTCGCCAAGGAGATGGGCGTAGTCCCGCTCGATCACAGCTAATCGCCGCTCCATCTTCGCCTGGAAGGCACTCGCCTGTTGGGAGTCTTCTCGCCGCATCCAGACCAGCTTGGATAGGACTTCCGCCACCCTCTCCCTCTCATCCTCGGTATCTCTGGAGGCTTCGAGAAAGCCCAATATTTCACTGGGGGAAGGCGGTGGCGAGATCACCTCTTCGTCTACACTGGGCAATTCCGCAGCCTCCCTAGGACCTGAGGAGGGACTGTGTCAGGGTCGGCAAGGAGAAAAAGAGAAATCAAGTTTCCGCTTACCAGAAGATCGGCGAGAGCCCTGAGGTCGCCCTTCGAAAGGCTTTCCGAAAAACAAGAGGGGTAGTTTTCCCCGTCCTGAGGGGCGTGGGGTCTGCTCCCGCATGTGGGTCTCAGCCGGAGGCAGGGGGCAGCTTCCTCCGCGGCAGAAGGGCGGGAGCTGGACGCGAGAGCTGGATGCTTTTCAGCGAACCTATCGGGCGAGAGGGGAGGATCTTGCGCGGGAACGACGGGGCTCTTGGCAGCGGGAGTCCTGGGACTCGAGTGGATGATGACCCGCGTAAAGCCTGCGGAAGACCAAGTGAGCAGAGGAATGCATAAACAGGACGGAAGCGAAGCCAAAACAAGAGCATTACCGGGAGCAATCGAGGGCTCGGCCGGGAGTTCCGGAGGGACCGCCGCTGAGACCCTCTGAAGATCTTCGCCATCGGACCGGTCCAATTCAATATTCGCTGGAGGATCGCCGGCGACGCCTTCCGGGACCGTCACCTACGAGAAGGATAGCAAATTAGTTCGACGAGCCCGCTTTGGGGGTTTCCGTGTAAAAAGTTGGAGAAAGAGAAATACCACCACCACAGCAAGAGGGTTCTCGCGGGTCGGGGTCAGAGAAGCCGGTTCGCCCTTGGAACGGCCTCGCCGGACTAACTTGGCCTTTTTTCGGCGGTACGCGGAATCGGCCGGTCTCTTGCCCGCGAGCCAGGGCGCGAACATTGCGCAATTGTCAAGGGCCCATTTCTGGGCGGCGACGAGACGATCTTGGACCTCTTGCGAGAGTGGCCTTGCGGCTCGTTTAGCATACATCTTCGAAAGGCGCGCGGAAGCTCAGGCGGAAGGCAGTGTCAACAATAATGACTTGAGGACAGCCCCAGTGACATGTATATATATAAGGCCGTGGTAGGTCCCGCAAAAGATTCTCCTCCAGGTCAGCAAGCACTCACCGAATATTAGGGGTTGGACGTTTCTTTCCGAGTGTAAAACTAGCTCGCAAAGAGCGGGGATTGTGTACAACCTCATATTCGTTGAGTGAGACCCAAAGGCCTAGAGCCCCAGGCTTGAATAGGCTTTAAGCTAAACCGGGTTAGGCGAGTAGTGCTTGCAGAAGGGTTCCCGCCTATGGCTTGCGGGAAGCTTTGCGCTCGGGCCGGCGGGAGGCCCTCAGGATTGGCGTTGAGTGATGCTTCTCCACTCAACGCCTTAGCCCTCAGAGTTGGCGTTGAGTTATGCTTCTCCACTCAACGCCCTAGTCCCTGGAACCGGAAGGGTTCTGGCCCAGGGCTGGCGGGAAGCTCTGCGCCCGGGTCAGCGGGAAGCCTTCAGGGTTGGCGTTGAGTGGTGCTTCTCCACTCAACGTCGTAGTTCTTGGCGTTGAGTGATGCTTCTCCACTCACGCCGCAGTCCCCGACGTCGAGTGATGCTTCTCCACTCGACGCCATAGTAGGGTCCAGAGATAAATTTACCTATATGCCCTCAGAGGTTTGCATATAGTCCTTTTTGAATAGCGGAATTACGCTGTTGGCAGACCAGATATTGGAAATCTATAAATAGACCCACAGGATACTTCAGAAAGCAAGCTCTCATTTTTCAGAGGAGTCTTGTAGCATTTTCTGAGGTATCCTTAGCTCGGCATTTGGCTGAGGGGGAGCGCTCTGAGATCTCCCGGGTTAGTGGAGGGACCTCCAAGCCTAAGTTATCAAAGGCGCAAGGCGCACCGAGGTGCAAAGGGCCCCTGGAGCCTAGGCGCAAGGCGCAGGCGCGCGCCTGAGGCACGTGAGGCGCAAAATTGGGGGGAAAAGGAAATTGAGCGAATTGGGCGCCCAATTCGCTGAAATTGAGCGAATTGGGCGCCCAATTCGCTGAAATTGCGCCAATTGGGCGCCCAATTCGCTGAAATTGCGCCAATTGGGCGCCCAATTCCCTTAATTTCAGCGAATTGGGCGCCCAATTCGCTGAAATTGAGCGAATTCACTGAATTTCAGTGAATTGGGAGCCCAATTAACTGATTTTCAGCGAATGGGCGCCCAATTCGCTGAATTTCAGCGAATTGGGCGCCCAATTCGCTCAGTTTCAGCGAATTGGGCGCCCAATTCGCTCAGTTTCAGCGAATTGGGCGCCCAATTCGCTCAGTTTCAGCGAATTGGGCGCCCAATTCGCTCAGTTTCAGCGAATTGGGCGCCCAATTCGCTCAGTTTCAGCGAATTGGGCGCCCAATTCGCTCAGTTTCAGCGAATTGGGCGCCCAATTCGCTCAGTTTCAGCGAATTGGGCGCCCAAGTGCGCTCAATTTCAGCGAATTGGGCGCCCAAGTGCGCTCAATTTCAGCGAATTGGGCGCCCAAGTGCGCTCAATTTCAGCGAATTGGGCGCCCAAGTGCGCCTAGGGGTGCCTCGGGTGCATCTGGGACCCTATAAGGCGCACGCCTAGGCGTGCCTGGGCGTGCCTGGGGCACATCGCGCGCCTCAGCTGTGCTGAGGCACGGCGGGCTGCGCCTGGTGCGCCCGGCGGCTCAGGCGCGCACCTTGACAGCTATGCTCCAAGCTGTAGCCCAGGGTCGGTTCTTTAGTTCCAAGCCATTGGTCAAGGGTCAGAGTTTGGGAGAAATATGTGTTAGCTACACCTCAGGGTCCGAACTCTCGTTGGGGCCAGTTTTTGATTCCAACAGACTCAACTTTAAGAAAATACTCAGAACCCAAAAACCTCTATGTTTGAATAATTTAAAACTATGAACAAGGTTAAAAATATCGGATGTCGGCGACAGGTCGGATAAAGATTTTAAATGTCCGATGTCAGAAATCGGAGACATGTCGGGGATATTTTAATATATCGGATTTTCTATCTTATAAATAAGAAAATTATTTTCATGTATATTAAGTATAATTATATGTTCTAAAAGAAGAAAATCAAGATAACAAAGAAACGAACAATGAGTCATGTGTATCCCGCAATAAATTCGAAAACGAGAAAAATATTAAAACAAGTACGAATCAGTACAATGTAAAATATATTTAATATGATACACGAATTTTATTTTATTAGTGCTAAAATTTTAAGCAAATAAACAATATTTAAAAGAAAAATATCTTTGTTTGATTATAAGTTTTTTCATGCTTAATAAATTTATGTTAAAATCATATAAATAACAACTAATAAATCTATTGAATTTTTTCACATTTTTTGTAATATGGAATAAGAAAAATATAGTGTGGAATAATTATACAAAATTGATTTAGCAAATAAACAATACACGAATTTTATTTTATTAGAATTTAAAAGAAAAATATCTTTTTTATTAGTACTAAATAAATTTTTTTAACAAATATCTGTTGAATTTTTTCAATTTTTGTATTGAAATAAGAAAAAAAGTGTGAAAAATTATACAAAATTGATTTAGACATGCATTATATATATATGAATTAGACATATACTTTAGACTAAAATACTAAAATAAAATAGCAGACGATATGTTCAAAAGTCGTGTCAGTCGATATATCGGAAAAAATCGGATATATCGGCCAATATTTTGCAAAAGGGCAATCAATTTTTGGGGGGGGGGAATGTCGTTTTACACTTAAAAATGACATGTCGGCAGACATATCGGGCATGTCAAAGGGCATTTAAAACAGCGACTACGAATAGAACTTATAAGGAGAAATCACAATACATAAGATTTATATTGTTAAGTTTTATTTTATATCTAAGCATGCATAGTTACCATATTAGAAATCATAATTCCTAGATACAGTTGTTGCATATATAGTTGTACATGCATGTTTATCTTTGTTGTTTTGATGTCACAAGGAGGAAGAGTCTTTCTTACTTATCAGTAGGCTGACCACATCTTTAGACTTTTCTTTTTAGGAAACACAGGTCAAGAGTTTGCTAAGGATGAACCTCAAAGTGCTTTTACATAGTTATTTGTTTATGGTTTTCCTTTATAATTTTGTCTTTTTGGGTTGGACTCTTGTTTTGTATGAACTCAATGAATCAGACTTGGAATGAAACTATAATGAAAGACACGATATACTTAGACATTAGTGAGATTATGACACAAGATAGGGCACAGTGGCGACAAAGGATCCATATAGCTGACCCCACTATAGTGGGATAAAGGCTTGAGTGTTGTTGCTGTTGGGTTGGACTCTTGTTTTGTATGAACTCAATGTATCAGATATATTTATAATTTTCTATTTTCTGATAAGCTCACTTTTACATTCTAGTTGACTTTGTGATTCATAATTTTGAGGTATTATTCTAAATCTAACACCTGTGTTTTCTTTTCGCTGCATGCTTAGATACTTCTGTTATGGTATCAATTTTATTACTCTTCTTTAATTTACTTCAGGCTTT
Source organism: Platanthera zijinensis (assembly GCA_039513925.1). NCBI lineage: Eukaryota > Viridiplantae > Streptophyta > Magnoliopsida > Asparagales > Orchidaceae > Platanthera > Platanthera zijinensis. Next base: position 221,685,933 of record CM077080.1, on the reverse strand, counting down.
TCAAATTTTGTTGAACTAGGTAAGCTTGTTACATTGCTAGTCCTTTCTCTAATCTAATCCTTGTAGTGTGCAAGAAAGATGACAGCGAGCAGTTTTGCATGGATTACTAAAAGTTGAATATGGTGATCGTGCTACACGAGCACGATATTCCGATCATGCATGACAAATTAAATGAACTGCGAGGTGAGGCATCTCCTTTAAATTAGACAGTCAAATCTGGATACGAGCGAAAGATACTTATAAATTAGCTTTTCGCACACATAACGGCCATTAATAGTTACTCATCATATCGTTCAAGATGACAAACTCGCCTCCACCTTCCAATCCATTATGAATGGCATCTTCCTCCCTACTCTCTGCCAGTACATGCTAGATTTTTTAATGACATTTTAGTTTACAACTCTACCTGTCCTGAATCACATGGCACACCCCACACCCACCCCTGCAACACTTCAGAAAAACCACCTACACTGCAATCCTACAAAGTGCACCTTTTGGTGTGATATCATTAGCTATTTGGGCCACACCATATCCACTTCTGAGGCCAATCGGGGTGGTTTGGGGTTTTCTAGGTCTCACTTGATTATGTGGCTGATTCATACGCTAATATGGCAAGATATCACATCCCCCGATGACTCTCTTGAAGAAGTCAACGTTAGGCTCCATCCATTGGACTTCAGTAGTCGAGAGACATTTCAAGCACTGCAGCATACCCTAGTTTCAACATCACCACAATATTAATGAGTGGCTGACCCATCGCCTTCTTCAACCATGCTTTTTCAAGAATAGTGCGACTAGATTTGCATATGAGAACAAACTGATGGCGCTAATCCTCGGCATCCAGAATTGGAAATTGTAATTGCTTAGTCGCCTCTTCACGACTACACCCACAAACATAGATTACGGTACCTCTGAGTAAGAAGATCATGACCCAACCCAATAAGTATGCATGGTTAAACTGTTAAGATATGATTTTTGCATAGTAAACTATCAAAGAAAACCAAGCAGCAAACGCTCACTCCCAACAGTCGAACAAGTGTTACAATATGTTATGATATTCTTGTGTTACATTTTCTTGTATTGATTTATCCGCCTTCATATATAAAGGGATAAAGGTTTGTAATTAATTAAAAATAATTTTTTCCTCGTTCAACATGGAATCATAGGGAGTGCTCCTCATTCCCTAGTCGACTCTTGTCTTCTGCAGTGCCTCTTGTCGAGCGCTTCCGCCAAGACCTCTCAACCCGCACTTCGTGCGTTCCATTTGCTTCCGCTTCCGCCTCCGCCGCGCGTTTCGTTCGCATCGGACTTCACCCGCACTCCGCCCGTCTCACTCCGCCTCTGCCTCTTCCGCAACCAGAAATTCGCCGCCAACATAGGCTCATTTGCATCCCCTTTGCTTCCCTAGGGACTGTCTGAAGCTGTTTCCCCTAAGCAATGAATTTCATCGTCCTTTCCGGCACCATCTACTCTTCTGTTTGTTGCATGGAATGGATTTCTCTTCCTCTCTTCTAGATTCATGTTTGCTCTGTATAATCCGCCAATCTTGGATGCCCTAGGTTTTTTTCTTCGTGGTCCTAAGAACTCTCTTGATCTTGGGTGGTCTCTACATTTTTATTCTTGAGTCACAATGTCATGCAGTATTGATTCTCCTACTCTGTCATTTGTGGTTGTTCCTCCGGTGGGCTCTCTGCGCGGGAGGCATGATCACAATACTCCTCAAATTACAACAATTCGCCTGGATGATTCTAATTACATGAACTCATGGTCTCGCTCTAACACCTTGGTGTTCAAGATCCGTCGCCTATTTGGTTATGTCAATGGTCGAATTCGGGAACTGGAAAAAGATTCACCGTATTGGATACAGTGGAATTCGGAGAACTCATTAGTTATGTCGACCCGGGGGTGTGACTGCTCGTAACTATTTACTTCTCGGCACTATTCCAGACATTTGGTGGAGAGCAGTCTACTTACTCTAGGAGGCGTAATGCCGCTCAGATCTTCTAGTTGAGACGAAAGATATTCTTACTCCGACAAGGTGATCTTCCCCACCCCCAATCAATGTATTATTTGGGGTTTACACGGTTGTATCAGGAATATGATCAGTGTATTATTTGGACTTTGTGTGTAATGCACGTCTGCGCGAGTAGCGATTTGTTTTGTTTGATTTATGTTTAAAAATTATATATATATATATATAAACATATGTATATATATAGAATAAGGCTGAAATCCCTCCTCCCCGGTTCAGCATCCAAAATCCGGCTCAACTACTATTCCTCTTCCCCGATTGATCCAGGCATGGCGCTTCTTCCTCCCGGTTCAGCAAATCTGCAAGCCGCGGATTTAGGCCACGCCAACGGCATGCGATGCGCGTGCTTCCTCCTCGACTTCGTCGCTGCACCAGGAGGATCTCCAGCCACGTCGAGCAGTTCCAAAGGCCAATCCCGATGCCACGACGCCCTATCTCAGGCATTTTCTACAACTTCTGCCACGATCAAGAGTCCTCCATGGCCGTCTCCAGCAAAACCTCCGGCTTCGTGTGCAAATTTGCGTTTCTTTGTTTTGTTTTCGAAATCCTATAAAAGGAGAGGTGTTTTGTATTTTCGTTTGGGGGTAATTAATGAAATATTGAAATTGAAGATTGCTGTGAATTTGTTTTGTCCCGTGTGAGGATTTCTGTGTGAATTCCTGTTAGAGTTAGGCGCGTTAGGTGTTAGGTGGTGATGATGTTTAAAAGGGAATCCGATTTGAGAGTTACTGTGCTTGCGGTTAATTGTCCCGTGAAGAAATCGATGAATAGTGAGGTTCATCAGAGTTGCTGTTAGATGTGTTAGGGAAGATGATTGTGAAGTTAGATTAGGTTTTAGTTTCCGGTTGTGATTCCTGTAGGAACGAACAGTGAAGATTGTTGAAAGCTTTTGCTGTAGTGTTTCCTTCCTCCAGTAAGGAGATGAACAGTGGTTTGATTAATTTGCTGTAAGGTCTAAATGTATGAATGGTGCTTTTCATCAATTGCTGTAAATTGGTAACTGAACAGTGATTAGGAGTTTAGGAGGGTTGCTTGTATTCTGAGCCCCTGTAGTGATAGTTGATGATGGATAGGATTGATATTAGATCTTAGTGTGTGAGGTTTCGTGGAGCCACCGCGAGTGATAGAGATTTCGTGGAGCCTCTAGTGTGAGAACAAGTGAATTTTAGGTTTGTTAGTTAGTGGCTTTCCTTACTTTGTTGAGTGATTCCGTGGAACCACCTCGTGTGAGGGAGTGAATTAATTCCTTGATTCCCGTGTGCGATAGCGGCCGACCTCGGAGCGGAGATCGAAGGTGACGAGGAGTTCCTCGCAAGATCGCCATCGACTTCGAATACGGAAGACGTCTCTTCCGTGGGTAATTGTTTCTATCTTTTCCTTTGTGTGCGCCTCTATATTTTCTTGTAGGATAATAGACTCATTGTTGGGTTTCCGCCCGAGTTTTGTCAGCGAACGCTACGTCGAAAACTCCAAATGGAAACGTATTTGGAGTTCACGATTTCCGTTTTGCTAAACAAGGGGAACGGAACGAAAGTTGCAAACTTCCTTCCCCAGATTTGAATTTGAACCATTTTTCAAGTAATTAAATTTTTGAACTGAAAATAGTAATTTTGTGTTTTTTTTCAATTATAAGTTGCGTAATTTCTTAAGTAATGCAGAGTCTGCTCTAATTTTTATTAAAAAATTCATTAAGTATCGCATGCATTTAGGGTTTCCTAGAAAAAGCCGACAGGCGCGCAAACCCTATGCGTCGTCCTGCATCACTTATACTTTCTATTTTTGGTAGCATTTGGTTTGTTATATTTATTAATTGATTTTCACTCACTAATTGGTTATATTTGTTGGGACAAAAAGTGATGCGTTCATTATTTTTCAAAAATTCCATAAAATAATCACCACTCACTTTCATACAAATATAAGAATCATACGTAGTGACAAAGGCTGTGAATACATGGATTCCCAATTTGAATGATCTCATGTTGATCATGGCATTATTCATCAAATCACTAGTGCTTATCCTCTTGCTCAGAACAGTGTTGCTGATCATGGCATTATTCATCAAATCCCTCGTGCTTATCCTCTTGCTCAGAACAGTGTTTCTGAGCATAAAATTAGCCACTTTTTGGGAGTTTCTAGATTTTTTTGTCATCTATGCACCTATGAAGCACGAATACTTCCCCGAAGGCAGCGTACCCGTACCGGATACGTATCCGGTACCGGTACGTACCTGATACTCGATGGATACACCTATGTGGACACACTTGGACTTAGCACATCATTTTGCATATCGTGATAGGGGTATGTTTTTCTAGAGTAAACAAAGGTTGGTTCTATGTTAAGAAGCGTTGGTACGTCCAATTAAATTGTGTTTCTGTACCAAGTATGTTTTTGGTATCGGTATGTTTTTGTTACAAGTACGTGTATTGAACGTGTTGATTCAACGCAAGTTATTAATAAACGACTAACTTGTCTCTAGACTAACCGGAGATTGAAGATGCTGATCTCCAACAATGAAGTTGATCTCCAACAATGAAGAAAAAAAAATACTGATAAGTAGACATAAGTTTAATTTTCTCTTTTGGTTAAACATATAAGATGTTAAATTTTTTAATATTTACGAATGCTTAATATTTGAAAACTTCATGTTATGTTGCACTGATTTGTGAACTCGTACTTCAAGTTATGATTTATGTTTGATGTTTCGATGTTTTGAGAAATATTTATTGCACTTGTGATAAATAAATATATATTATACATGTTATAACGTATCATGACATACATGTATCCTTATTTTTTAAATTTTGTCGTACCGGGTACGTATCATATCTGGTACCCGTACCGATGCTTCCTAGCTATGCACCTTCGTAAATATTACTGGGGTAATCCAGTTCTCACTGCGACATATCTTACCAATCGCATATGATCGTGTGTCTTTGCAAATGACACCCCTCTTGGCACTCTCCATGTGCTCCCTCTCAACATGCCCCTAAAGTGTTTGGATGTGTATGATTTGCTCATATCCACCACCCTCGCCCAACTAAGCTTGATCCTCGAGCGCTCAAGTGTGTCTTTATTGATTACTCTCCTACACAGAAGGGATACTGATGTAACACTATCTTATTTTACATTTATTTTCATCATCTTTTGTGTCGTGCATGTCTTCACGCTAACTGTTTCTTTTATTTCCACACAGATTAAGCTTCATGATATGTTTTGCATATGATATTAGTACGTGCTAGTGTGTTTTCGAGCATATCACTCGCAAATGTTTTTTTCAAATTATTGGAGTGACTGACCAATAAGACCCAGAATGAGAAAGGCCGATCAAATTAGGTTAGATGATAATTAGGGCAAGCTTTGAAAAAAATGATTTTTAATTATATATTTAATTTAAATATTTGAAATATAATTACATGTTTGAAATTTTTATATTAAAATTAAATTCAAAAATTCCTATAGAAATGTTTAGAAAAAGAAGAAATTTTGTAATTTACGTGTTTCTTCAATAAAATACAGAAGTCAAAGAGAATGTCGGACCAATGGAGAGAAAGTATTTTGATACGTTTGTATAAGAACAAAACAAGTATACAAATTTGTGTTAATTACAGAGAAAATAAATTAATGAGTCATACCATAAAACTATGGGAAAAGGTAAGAGAAAGAAGAGTAAGACGAGAGACTAGCATATCGGAGAATCAATTTGGATTCATGCCAGGACGGTCGACCATTGAAGTTATACATCTCTTGAGGAGACTCATTGGTAACTATCGAGAAAGAAAACCAGATTTGAATATGTTGTTTATCGATCTTGATAAGCTTATGATATGCTTCCAAGAGAGATCTTATGGAGTTTTAGAAAAGAAAAGTGTAAATGTATCGTACATTGACATAATCAAAGATATGCATACAAATTCGGTGACGGAGTGAGGACATCTGAAGGATTAACAGGAATTCTCTATCATTGGTGGCTTACATCAAGTTCAACTTTAAGCCCTTATCTCTTTACCCATATCTTAGATGGGCTCACCGGGCACATCCAACAAGAAATATCTTGGTGTTTATTGTTTGGGGCTGATATCATTTTGGTCGATGGGATGCGCGAGGGTGTAAATGCAAAACTTGAATCATGGCGAGACACTTTAGAAAAGAAGGGTTTTAGATTGAGCGGGGCAAACACAGAGTATATGGAGCTTAAAGTTAGCAGTGCAAGAACTAACCACTTCGATATTAAGTTGGGTGATCAAGATATTTCTCGCAGTTTGTGCTTTAAATATCTTAAACTAGTCTATGTCGGTTTCAAGCCCGGATGAAAAATGGTGAGGGTTGTGTTAGATAGACGGCAAGCGTAAAATTTAGTTAGGTTGTTCCCTTATGAATATGGATCATTTGAGAAACTGTGCAAAAGCTAAGTTGTTCCCCCTAAGGAATGTGTCGTATGGTCCAAATGCGGCATCTTAGCAAGGACCGCTGCATCTCCAGGACTTGGGTGTACTGCTAAATATGCAACAGTCCTCATCGCAAGATCTGAAAGCGGCGTCTTGGTAAGGACCGTTGCATCTCCAAGAGAACTTGAACGTAGTGTTAAATAGGCAAAAATTCTCACATATTAGACGTCCTAGGAAGTATGTCGAAGGAAATATGACCGACTTATGTTTGGTAATTGGAATATATGTACGCTAACAAGGAAAGCGATGGAAGTTGTGGATATGATGATTAGGAGGACAAATATTTTATGCTGCAAGAGACTAGATGGGTGGGTAAGAAAGCTAAACTTTTAAATTATTTAGGTTTTAAATTATGGTACATGGGAAAAAATAAAACAAACAGTGGAATAGGTATTATTGTGGATAATACTTGGAGGGATGAAGTTGTTGGGTTAAGTAAAAATATGATAGAATCTTAGCTCTTAAATTAGTCATAGGAAATGAAACTATTAATGTGATCAGTATTTATGCACTACAAGTAGTATTAAGTGAAGCTATTAAACTGCAATTTAGAGACGACTTAGATGATTTAGTAAGAGAAATCTCACAAATAGAGAAGATTTTCATAGGAGGAGACTTAAATGGACATATAGGAAAGAAAAATGTAGATTATACAGTTGTTCATGGAGGATTTGGTTATAGAGAAAAAAATGAAGAACGGCGAATCATTTTAGACTTTGTCGTAACACATGAGCTAATTGTGACAAATACACTTTTCATAAAGAAGGGAAAATATTTAATTACGTTTAAAAGCGAACCAAATAATTCAAAATTAGATTATTTTATAACTCGCAAAATGGAAAAAATGATTTGTAAGGATTGCAAAGTCATACCAGGAAAAAGTTTAGTTGAATATACGTGTTAGACGCGGTTTAATTTATATTTTATGTTTATTCATTTAATTGTTCACGTGATATGTCACATGTATTTCGATCTATAAATATGTAAGTTCTGCCCGTTTTAGGGCATTCGAATAATTCAATCCTCATTTCTACTTGGTATCAGAGGAAGAGTAGATCTTTTTGTTCCCTTCAACCAGCGTTCGAGATCCCACCGATGGACGCGTGCTCCGCCCGACTTCGCTTCCACAAGCAAGTCTCGTCGCACCGCCCGCGTCTGGTTCCGCCTTCCAAGGCCGTGTCCGGTTCCGGTGTCCAGTCGAGCCTCTTGCGCCCTCGCCCCTGGTTTCGCCGCTCGTCTTTTTTCGACCGCGTCTCTTCTTCTTAGCGGCGTTCCTCTTCGGCGGTCTTCTTCGCCTGATCTTTCCGGCCGGCCCTTTGTCTCCGACCGTTTTGTCCTCCATAGGGGCTGCCGGAGACATCGTGCTCACATCCTCTGGTATCCTCTCTGGCGGCATGATCTAAGGGACACTCATAGGATGTGGTTCCGTCTGATTTGACATCTTCAGTCTTTCTTCAATGGGTGATTCCTCCGAAATCTACTCGGCTCCTCACACTGATGCCCTTCACGATTCCTCTGCAGATCCTCCTCGGAGCCACGGTCAGTCTAGCTCGTTGAAGATCACTACTGTTGTCATGGATGGCACGAACTATCTAGAATGGTTCAGGGCAGCACAACATGCTATTTGCGGTCACTAGCTATACGAATATATTGATGGTAACACTATTGAGCCACCACGTACTGATCCCTCACGGAGAAAATGGGATGCGAACAATTCATTGGTTGTCTCGTGGTTACTTCACTCGATGACCCCCCAAGTGTATCGTAGTCATATGTTGTTGGACTCTGCTTACGAAATTTGGAAAATTGCTCGTGACACCTACTCTCAGGCAGGCAGTTCGACGCAGATTAGAAGCTCACTCGACGTGTTCTGGAGCTGAAGCAGGGTACCATGACCATTTTTTCCTACTATTCTGAGTACTTGAACACCTTTACTGTTGTTTGCACTGCCAATGCGCAAGCCCTACAAAATGATAAAGACCATTTTTGGGTTCATGTCTTCCTTATGGGCTCAACATGGAGTTTGACGTCATTCACCTGCATATCCTCCATCCTAAGCCTCTTCCCTCTCTTCGGGAGGCCATCAGTATGCTCCTTAGTGATGAGAATCGTCGTCACTCTCTTGGTTCCTCTACTAATCACTCTGCGCTAGCTGGGATTCATCGAGGACCTCCTCCTGTATGCAGCCACTGTAGAAAGAAAGGTCATACCAAAGACGTTTGTTTTCGTCTGCATCCTCACCTTGCTCCCTCTGGCCGGGGTTTTAGCGCTCGTGGGAGAGGTGGGTGCAGTGGTGGTGGCCGTCAGACTGGTAATCGCCCTCAATATTCTGCGCACTCGACTGAAGTTCAGAAGGACGCCTCTGGGGCCTGTCTGATATGGAGTTAGAGGTTTTTCGTCGTATGTTGCACTCCCAGACTGACTCTACACCGACCGGTTCTACTGTTGTGTTTGCTACTTCAGGTCTCTCTAGTGCTCATAATGTGTCTTCATCCCCTTCCAAGTGGATCATCGACTCATGTGTGACAGATCACATGAATGGCTCTGTCTCAGATTTTACCTATTATACTCATCTTTCTGGTCGTGATCAGTGTTGTGGATATCCTCCGACATGGCCGACATGTCGGCCGATATAAAGGTTTATGGATAAAACGACACATTTCCGATAATTTTTTGCAAAATATCCTTTTAAAATATATCCTCCGATATGTCTGCTATTGACCGATATATTCGCCGATATATCGGCTGATATATCCCGACATTTTATTGACTGATTTTTTTCAATTTATTTTAATTAGTGTCGATGGTCCAATAGATAATAGACCAACATTGTTTCATTGTTTATGTTATTTTTCCCTTCCTCTGACTTTCTCACTTGCTCAAGTCCGTCATCAACCTCAATTATGTATGCTCTATGAATTATGAACTAAAGGTTCCTTATCTTTCATTATCATCGACAACGTCACGACATTCTGCTTGCACCTATTTTATTTCACACGTTGCCGTCATTATTTTTGTAACACAAAATGTTTATATTAGTTTGATAAATTTGGGAGTTCAATAAATATCAAATTATTAATACATTAATATATATAAATTAAAAAAGGATTAAATTTATAAATAATTACACAAATAATTAAATATTGAAACCCGATATATGAAATATCCCCGATATATCCCCCGACATATTAAAACCGACATGAAAAACCTAAACCGACGTGTCCCCGATTTCCGACATCCACAACGATGGTCCTGATAAGGTCATTATTGCTAATGGTCCTCTTTCTTCCATCGCTGATAAAGGAACTATTGCATGTTCTCTCGACCTCTCACTGTCTTCGGTTTAGCATGTCCCTTCATTTACTCGGAATCTTCTCTTCATTAGTCACTTGACTAAATCTTTAAATTGTTTTGTAACTTTTTCTCTGATGTTTGTGTGTTTCAGGATTTGGATACGAAATGGACGTTTGGCAGTGGTAGGAACGTTGGCGGGTTATACTTGTTGAACCAATCATTATCTCCTATTGCTCTTTCCTACACCAGATCTCCAACATTACACGACATCTGGTGCTGGCATCAGCGCCTTCACCACCCTTCTGCTTTATATCTTACTAAACTGTCTTCTGTTTTCAATCGTTTAATTAAGTCATTTTCTTATGATACATGTGAACACTTCAAACATGTTTGTCAGAGTGTCAGTCATATGTCTTTTCCTAGTTTATGTCTGTTTGATGTTATCCATTCTGATGTTTGGGGTCCCTCCCCGGTGTTATCTTTATCTGTCTATAAATGGTTTGTTACTTTTATTGATTTTCGTTCTTGTACTACTTGGCTTTATTTGTTAAAAAGAAAATGTGATGTGTTTGCTAGCTTTCAGTCCTTTCATAAAATGGTGGTGCAACAGTTCAGCGGCACAATTCATGTGCTTCGTAGTGATAATGGTGGGGAATATGATGATCGGGGAGCGTTCAGTGTCTATCTTGCCGAACATGGCATTATTCATCAAACCATATGTGTCCACACTTCTACTCAAAATGGTGTCGTTGAACCGAAAAATAGGCACTTGCTGGAGGTTGCTCGGTGTTTGTTGCTTGCTATGCACCTTCCTAAGTCCTATTGGGGTGATGCGGTACTCACGACCGCCCACCTTATTAACCGTCTTTCGTCTCGTTCCAATTCCTATGATACGCCTCTCTCTGGTTTAGCCAAGAACCACATTGTCCAGACCTTTCACATCGCCACTCGCATCTTTGGCTCAGTCTACTTTGTCCATATTCATACCCCGCATCGTGATAAACTGGATGCGCGCTCCCTCCGATGTGTATTCGTTGGATACTCTCCTACCACCAAAGGGTATCGGTGTTATCACCCTCCAACTCGTCGCTACTACTGCATTGTTGATGTTCATTTTCATGATTGGTCCTCGTCGGGAGGAGACGAGTAGTAACGACGACGAGACCATTGGCTCTCCACTCCTGACTATTGTCTCCCCTCATATTCCCCTTACTCATGTTCTGTGTACTGCTCTTGTTCCTTCTACCTCTATTCCTCCTATATTATACACATACTCCCGCAGACCCCAGACTGCTGAGCAAGTACAGACAGTGGATGTTTCAGTGGTGTCGGTGCCTGTCTCCACTCCAGATTCAGATGATGACCTCAAAGTTCCCCTTGCTCGTCTTAAAGGTAAAACGGGTGGCACCAAACACCCCATCGCCAACTACATTTGTTATACTCACCTCTCTCAGGCTCACAAAGCTTTTATCTCATCTTTTTCCTCTATTATGATTCCTAAGACGTGGCAGGAGGCTGTTCAGATACCTTAGTGGAAACAGGCTATGGAAGAGGAAATGTGTGCCTTGGAAAAAAAATGAAACATGACTGCTTGCTAGTCTTCCCCCTGGGAAGCGAACGTTTGGGTAACGCTGGATCTTCTCTGTTAAACAGAATCAAGATGGGGTTGTGGAGCGGTACAAAGCTCGCTTGGTCACTCAAGGGTATACCCAGACCCAAGGTATCGACTACCAAGAAACCTTTGCACCTGTTGCAAAGATGAATTCTATTCGGGTGATTCTCTCTTGTGCTGCTAGTCCTGGATGAGAGCTACAACTGCTCGACGTCAAAAATGTGTTCTTGCATGGTGATCTGGAAGAAGAAGTCTACAGGACTATCCCTCCGGGATTTATCAAAGAAGGGTTCAATGGAAAGGTCTGTCGCCTGCAAAAATCCATATATGGCCTGAAGCAGTCCCCGAGAGCTTGGTTTGGACGGTTTAACAAGACCCTACGTCAACTAGGCTATGCTCAAGGACAAACTGATCACACTCTCTTTATCAAGAGGAGATGAGCGCGGGTATCAATTCTTATTGTGTACGTGGATGACATCATCATTACAGGTGATAACCTAGAGGAGATTGTTCACTTGAAGGAACAACTAGAAAACGAATTTGAAATCAAGGATCTGGGGAAGTTGAAATACTTCTTGGAAATTGAACTAGTGAGGTCTTGTCGATGGATCTTTATCTCTCAGAGAAAGTATACCCTTAATCTTCTGGATGAAACTGGGATGCTAGGGTATGCACCCGTGGATACTCCAATTGAGGCTAATCACAAAATTGACGCGGGTACTAGTGGGGAGAAAGTGGATGCTTCAAGATATCAATGATTGGTTGGGAGGCTCATATATTTATCTCATACTCGTCCTGATATTACGTATGTTGTGGGTGTTCTAAGTAGATTCATGCACTCTCCCTCAATTCACAATCAGCAAGCAGCATATTGGGTATTGCAATACCTCAAGAAGTCTCCAGGATGTGGGATTCTGTTCTATGCAAACCAACCTTTGGAGATTGAAGTGTTTACAGATGTCGGTTGGGCCGGTAGTCAGGATGATAAAAAGTATACTACAGGGTATTGCTCGTTTGTAGGTGGCAACCTTGTATCGTGGAAGAGCAAGAAGCAGAATGTTGTTGCTTGCTCAAGTGCTGAAGAAGAATATAGGTTTATGGCGCAAGGAGTATGTGAGGGATTGTGGTTGAAGACAATTCTCCAAGATATGGGTCTTCAGGTGAACAAATCAGTTATTATCTACTGCAACAACATGGTTGTCATTAGTATTACACACAATCTGGTACAACATGACAGGAAGAAACATATTAAAGTTGACAGGCATTTCATCAAAAGATCACCTAGACAAGGGGAATATTTGCACTCCATTTGTAAACTCATATGATCAGCTAGCCGATGTGTCCACCAAGGGGGTTAAGCAGTGACAACTTCATGAACAATACTAACAAGTTAGGAATGATCAATATATATTCCTAATTTGAGTGGGACAGTTGAATATACGCGTTAGACGCGGTTTAATTTACGTTTTATGTTTTCTCATTTAATTGTTCACGTGATTTGTCATGTGTGTTTCGGTCTATAAATATGTAAACTTTGCATGTTTTAGGGCATCAGAATAATTCAATCCACTTTTTTACTAATTTGATAACACAACATAGGTTAGTGGTGTTAGACGTACAAATTAAATATAATAAATTTAAGATAAAAAAAAATATTGCTAAAAATTCGGTGGTGGAACATGAAGATGGAAAACAGATTGTTTGCAAGATAACAGTTATATAATAACTAGTTGATGATCTCTATGTTGACTCTAATGTCTCATGGGAAGTTATATTTTCACATTTAAGGATAAGAGGAAAGAACATACATGAGTATCAAAAGGTCGTGCGCTCCAAAAAAAAAGAATCTCGGTTGTGGAAAGAGAAAGTGCAAGACAAAGTGAGGGCAAAGAGGGTAAACTATAAATCAATTTACGCTTGTAGGAATGATGAAAATTTAGCCAAGTATAAAGTCGTTAAAAAAGTAATTAAACAAGCAGTAAGTAAAGCAAAACGTCGATCTTATGAAGAATTTTATAAGCAATTAGATACTAAAGATGGAGAGCATGACATATTTAAAATTGTTCGAGCTAGAGAAAGGAAGACAGGAGATTTAAGTCGCGTAAAATGCATAAATGATGAAACAAATACAGTTTTGACAGACGACGTGTATATTAAAGAGCGATGGAAACGATACTTTTATCAACTCTATAATGAAACAAAAAATAATGAATTGAACTTAGAAAAATTAAGTAAATCGGAGGGGTATAGGAACATAACGTTTTATAGTAAAATTCAAGTATCAGAAGTAAAAGATGTTCTAAAGAAGATGAAAAATAGAAAGGTTGTCGGGTCAGACGATATACCCATCGAAGTATGAAAATGTCACGGGAATGAAAGAATTTTGTGGCTTACATGTTTTTTCAACAAGATGCTGAAGTTAAAGAGAATGTCAAACCAATGGAGAGAAAATATCTTGGTACCTTTGTATAAGAACAAATGAGATACATAATTTTGTGTTAAGTACAGAGGAATTAAATTGATGAGTCATACTATGAAACTATGGGAATAAGTAATAGAAATAGGAGTAAGACGGGAGACTAACATCTTGGAAAATCAATTTGGATTCATGGCAGGGCGGTCGACCATGAAAGTTATACATTTTCTGAGGAGACTCATTGACAACTACCGAAAAAGAAAACAAGATTTGCATATGTTGTTCATCGATCTTGAGAAAGCTTATGATAGAATTCCAAGAGAGATCTTATGAAGAGTCTTAGAAAAGAAAGGTGTAAATGTATCATACATTGACATAATCAAAGATATGTATACAAATTCAGTGACAAGGGTGAGGACATCTGGGGGATTAACACAGGAATTCCCTATCACGGTTGGCTTACATCATGGTTCAGCTTTAAGCTCATATCTCTTTACCCTTATCTTAGATGAGCTCACCAGACATCCAACAAACAATACCTTGGTGTTTATTATTTGCGGATGATATCTCTTTGGTCGATGAGACACGTGAGGGTGTGAACACAAAATTTGAATCTTGGTGAGACACATTAGAAAAAAAAGGTTTTAGGTTGAGCAGGACAAAGGAGTATATGAAGTTTAAATTTAGTAGTTCAAGAAGGACGGATGACTTTGTTATTAAGTTGGGTTAGCAAGATATTCCCAATAGTGAGTGTTCAAAATATCTTGGATCGATAGTTCAAAAAGATGGAGGTATTGATAAAGATGTTACACATAGAATCCAAACGAATTGGTTGAAGTGGAGAGGCGCGTCAGGAATATTATGTGATCTTAAAGTACCATTAAAACATAAGGGCAAGTTTTGTCGTACTGCAATTAGACCAGCGATGTCCTATGGTTATGAGTGTTGGGCAGTGAATTGTGTACATGACCAAAAAATGGGAGTTGCGGAGATGATAATGCTTAGGTGGATGTGTAGACACACGAGACTGGATAAAATTTGGAATGAATATATCAGGGATAAGACAGGAGTAGCACCAATTGCAGAGAAGATGCGAGAATATCGACTAAGACGGTTTGGACACGTACAAAGGAGACCATTAGAAGCATCTATTAGGCGTTGTAAGAGTCTAGTTACTAGGCATGTTAAACGAGGGAGGGATAAACCAATAAAGACTTGGAATGGAACTATAAGGATAGACATGATGTACTTACTACTTAGGCATTAGTGAGATTATGACAAATGATAGGGCACAATGGCGACAAAGAATCCATATTGTCAATCCCACTATAGTGGGAAAAAGGCTTGTTGTTGTTGTTGTTATGCTTTAAATATCTTGGATCGATAGTTAAAAAAGATGGAGGCGTTGACAAAGATGCAAAACATAGAATCCAAGCAAGTTGGTTGAAGTGGAGAGGCACGTCAGGGAACTTATGTGATCTTAAAGTACCATAAAACTTAAAGGAAAGTTTTACTGTACTGCAATTAAACCAGCGATGCTCTATAGCTATGAGTGTAGGGGAGTAAATTGTGTACATGAGCAAAAATGGGAGCTACGAAGATGAGAATGCTTAGGTGGATGTGTGGACACACGAAAACTGGAGAAAAATAGGAATAATTGTATCAGGAATAAGGACGGAGTGACATCAATTGCAGAGAAAATGCAAGAAGCTTGACAAAGGAGACCATTAGATGCACATGTAAGGCGTTGTGAGAGTTTAGTGACTAGGCATGTTAAACGGGGGAGGGGTAGACCACTAAAGACTTGGAATGAAACTATAAAGAAAGACATGATGTTCTTAGGCATTAATGATATTATGACTAAAGATAGGGCGTAGTGGTGACAAAAGATTCATATAGACAGCCATATTTTTGGACTACATCATATCTAAAGAGGGAGTGAAGGTGGATCCTAAGAAAGTGAGAGAAATAAAGGAGTAGTGGTCCGCAACATCTATTCATGACATGAGGAGTTTCAACGGCCTTGTATCCTTCTTTAAGGGTCCGTTCGTTTCAACGACATTGATATTGAAGTCTTGGCTTTTAATCCAATATCATTACATATGGGAAATGACATTGAGTTTAAATCCAATTCTTTTGTTCGGCCGCATGATGACTTTCGGTCATAGGAATGATATTAATCACTTTTTATTGTTCGTTTGCAGAAAGATTTTCAATCATAGGAATTGACATTGGTCAATGCTCTCAATTAAAAATAACAAACGCGGATTTTTCGCTCGGCATCAATTTTATCACCGTGACACGATTTTTTCGTCATGACCTAAGTTATCAAAGGCGCAAGGCGCACCGAGGCGCAAAGGGCCCCTGGAGCCTAGGCGCAGGCGCGCGCCTGAGGCACGTGAGGCGCAAAAATTGGGGAAAAAGAAAATTGAGCAAATTGGGCGCCCAATTCGCTGAAATTGAGCGAATTGGGCGCCCAATTCGCTGAAATTGAGCGAATTCGGCGCCCAATTCACTGAAATTGAGGGAATTCGGCGCCCAATTCGCTGAAATTGAGCGAATTGGGCGCCCAATTCGCTGAAATTGAGCGAATTCGGCGCCCAATTTGCTGAAATTGAGCGAATTCGCTGAACTTCAGTGAATTGGGAGCCCAATTCGCTGAAATTGAGCGAATGGGCGCTCAATTCGCTGAAATTGAGCGAATTGGGCGCCCAATTCGCACAATTTCAGCGAATTGGGCGCCCAATTCGCTCAATTTCAGCGAATTGGGCGCTCAATTTCAGCGAATTGGGCGCCCAATTCGCTCAATTTCAGCGAATTGGGCGCCCAATTCGCTCAATTTCAGCGAATTGGGCGCCCAATTCGCTCAATTTCAGCGAATTGGGCGCCCAATTCGCTCAATTTCAGCGAATTGGGCGCCCAATTCGCTCAATTTCAGCGAATTGGGCGCCCAATTCGCTCAATTTCAGCGAATTGGGCGCCCAATTCGCTCAATTTCAGCGAATTGGGCGCCCAATTCGCTCAATTTCAGCGAATTGGGCGCCCAATTCGCTCAATTTCAGCGAATTGGGCGCCCAATTCGCTCAATTTCAGCGAATTGGGCGCCCAAGTGCGCCTAGGGGGTGCCTCGGGTGCGTCTAAGATCATGTTTTTGCCAATATCAATTTTTTTTTAAAAAAAATACCTTAAAAGGCCCGAGCGCGCCTTTGGCGCGCCTGGGAGCCAGTAAGGCGCGCGCCTTGGCGCGCCTGGGCGCGCCTGAGGCGCGCCTGGGGCACATCGCCCGCCTCAGCTGTGCTGAGGCGCGGCGAGCTGCGCCTGGAGCGCCCTGCGCCTGGAGCGCCCGGCGCCTCAGGCGCGCCTAGGCGCACGCCTTGACAACTTAGGTCATGACACGATGTGTTTGCCCGTGCTTAAATTTTTCGGCTTGAACGCGAAATTTTTCACCCGAACGTGATTTTTTCGCCGAGACGCAATTTTTTCACACGGACGCGATTTTTCCGCCCAAACTCAAATTTTTCGCTCTGACACTACTTTTTCACCCGGATGCGATTTTTTTCGCTTGAACGCAGTTTTTTCGCCCAACGCGATTTTCGAATGGGGTTTTCTTCTTCCCCTTTTTCAATGAAAGATTCATATCAAGCAATTTTAACGTACCCGAGGTGATTTTTTGCTCGGACGCAATTTTTTTGGTCGGACACTATTTTTTCACTCGGACGCGAATTTTTCGCCCGGACGCGATTTTTTCGCACGAGCGCGACTTTTTCACCCAGACGCGATTATTTTCGCCAGGACTCGATTTTTTCGCCACGACGCGAAATTTTTGTTTCGGGCCAAAAAAATCGCGTCCGGGCGAAATGGTCGCATCTGGGAGAAAAGTTCGCGTCGGGGCGAAAAAGTCGCGCCCGGGCGTAAAAGTCGCGCCCGGGCGGAAAAGTCGCGCCCAGGTGTAAAAGTCGCGCCCGGGCGGAAAAGTCGCGCCCGGCCGGAAAAATCGCGCCCGGCCGGAAAAATTGCGCCCGGGCGGAGAGATCGCGTTCCCGGGCTAAAAAATCGCGCTCGGGCGTAAAAATCGCGCACGGGCGAAAAAAAACACTACCGAGCGAAAAAAAACGACCACGGGCGAAAAAATCGCGACCAAGCGAAAAAATCGTGGTCGGGCGAAAAAAAATCGCGGTCGGGCGAAATAATCGAGACCGGGCGAAATAATCGTGCCCGGGAGAAAAAATCGCGCCCGGGCGAAAAAATCGCTTCCGGACGAAAAAACGCCCATGGGCGAAAAAAACACCTCTGGGCGAAAAAAATCGCTTCCGTGCAAAAAAATTTTGTCCGGACGAAATAATCGTATCCGGGCGAAAAAATCGCCTTCGCGCGAAGAAAACGCGTCCGGACGAAGAAAACACCCACGAGCGAAAAAAAATCACGTCTTTTCGAAAAAATCGCATCCGGGCGAAAAAATTGTGTTTGGGCGAAAAAAACGTGTGCGGGCGAAAAAATAGCGTCCTGGTCAGAAAATTGCGTCCGTGCAAAAAAGTCACGTTCGGGCAAAAAAATCATGTCTGGTAAAAAAAATCGCATTCATGCAGAAAAAATTACTCTTCTTTTAAAAAGCCGATATTGGTAATCTCAATATCCGCGCCTGAAGATAGACATTGAACCAATGAGTTTTTAATTTTGTGTGAATATCTACGGCTTTTCACCAGAAAGTCAATTCCACTCTACAATTGTTGAAACGAACAACGGAAATGAGTTTCATTTTCTTAAAGCCAATAGTTTAATGTCAATGTAGTTGAAACGAACGGACTTTTTTAAGAGATTTGTGAAAGGGTTCAGTTCGGTGATGGCCACTAGGACTGTATATTTTGAGGAAAGCAAAGTTCAAGTTGACCGTAGTCGCCCATAACAACTTTGAAGCTGTACATTAGAAATCATGTGCAACTCTCGCTCTTGCTTTACCATATTTCTCAAAGATATTTGAGGTTGACTGTTGTGCCTCTGGAGTTGGCAATGGAGACCTTATTCAGGAGAGCCGACCTCTTGCTGACTTCCTTGAGAAGCTATAGGGCTCCTATCTAAAGTACTCAACTTATGACAATGAGTTATATGCTCTCATTTGGTTAATAGAGAAATGACAACAATATCTTCTAACCTAGGATTTTTTGTTTCCACACATATTGATCATGAACTCCAAAACATTTAAAGTCAGGCAAAGCTCAATAGTAGGCATGCGAAATGAGTGAAGTTTCTGGAATAGCTTCCTATGGCGATTAAATACAAGACTAGTCGTACAAGCATGCTCCATATTTTAGGGATACCTTCATGGCTTTCAGGGAAAAGGGAATGTGTAAGTTTTGCAAGCATGACAGATTCCTCTTCAAGAAGGGAAGGCAAAGTATCCCTCATGGTCATATACGAGAGTTACTAATTAGGGAAACATGCAGTAGGGGTTTGATGGGTATTTTCACATCAATAAGACCTTTGTTGTATTCAAGGAGCTTTTCTTCTGGCACAAACTGAGTCATGGTGCAACAAATTGTGGAAAAGTGAGTCACTTACTATTGCTCCAAGGCTCAAGGTAGTTCACAGGACTTTTATACTCTGTAAAACAACTGTCCAAGATGGGGCCCTTCTGATGCAGGGGTAGGCTGACAAACTCAACAACTAATATGCAACCTAAATGCAGTGCGAATGAAACCAAGGTGCAGCAGTCCGGCTCAAGATCAATTCGACAGTAATTAAAATTTAATAAGCTCTAAAACAATTGCACAATTGGATAACGAGTTAAGTCGAACGAAGAACAGTCTACGATTACCACCGAGATTAGGCGCAAATACCATTCAAGTGAACCAAATACGTCCTGCAAATTAAACGACGATTATCGATAACAAACACATAAGAGAATTAAAAACTCATGACAATAGTTAAATACCAAAGCATTCAACAAAGAGAAATAGAACAACCATGCCTAGATTTACTCATGCATGTGACGGTGGTTAGGGATAGGAAGCCGACGGAGGTATTGTCCTTGGCACGATAAGTGGCTCCACGGGTGGGTTGCAGGGGTTTGATGGGGGAAGATCTTGGTGTGAGGACCCTAAAGCAGGTCTTCCCCAAAATAATAGGACGCATGATCAGAAGTTTTCAAAATTTGAGTCACAGTAGTACACAATCAGAAATGAACCATGTTATTTATTTATTTACATCAGGTACAATTACAAATCTAGGAATAATAATAGATACAATAATCGCACTCGCAATTTGGGTTTGCGATTCGATGATTCTCCTGGCATTCCCCGATACCGACAAAGATCTTCAACCATACCTTCGCCAGTTCTTCTGGCGAAATCCTCTGTGCTGCGCTGGAACTTGCTCCTGCTGCCTAAAAACATGGAATTCAACTGGATTAGTCATACAAATATGACTATGTGACACAATTATTTCGTGAAACAGTTCTACATGCAGTAAAAGGGTTATATCAATATGCTTACAATACAATAAATAATTTAGGTGAAGATATACGTATATGTGTTTTCTTCTTGAAACCCACCCTTTTAATTACATATAATAGGAAATACTGAGGTATGCAACTTGAATTGGCCACACCCCCGAAGGGCGAAATTGTAGGCTCACCCCTACTGGTGAATCCATCAGTAGATGTCTCTACATCATAGGATTCGAAACCTCTGTATTTCCTTATGCCGGATTGTATGTTTTATTATCAAAATAACATATATAAGTTTTTAATAAAATAATTTCCCCTCAGAAAATGTTTGTATCGCTATAATTTCCCCTCGCCCACATTGATTTAATTAGCGATATTTCATTGAGTTTTAAACTCATATGCACAAGCAGTGTCCTTGGAATTAAAATAATATGAAAATACGTGAATAAACATAATTCAAGAAATAAAATACTCACCAATGCTTTGTCTTTACCCTTATCCTTTCCTGTATTATTACCATGATTATCGCGGGACGCCATCCTCGCTTGTCCTAGTCTGGGAAACCACTGAAATAAGATGCACAATTCGGGTTGCGTCTCGTTTTACTCATAGCATAATATGTTAGGATTCGATAACTCGCAAA
This sequence comes from Platanthera zijinensis, assembly GCA_039513925.1. NCBI lineage: Eukaryota > Viridiplantae > Streptophyta > Magnoliopsida > Asparagales > Orchidaceae > Platanthera > Platanthera zijinensis. The sequence continues at coordinate 221,665,049 of CM077080.1, read as the reverse complement.
ATGAAGAAGAAAGAGGCTTTGAAATCACCAAAATCGGCTCTTAATTAGTACTGGACAGCCAAAACATCGCTTGAATGGGCTATACCAGCCCCCAAAATGGACTCTCTGTCCTCTCACTTGCTGTCCAGCTACTAATCATCACGTTCGGAGAAAACAACGCAAAAGTAGTACACAAAACGGCTCTTAAATGATCACAGAAAAATAGTCCCAAAAGCCGTACAAAAGCAGCCCAAACATTGTTTCACAAATAAATCAAATTGCTGACTAAAAGATATAGGAAAATCCACATGCTGCTCAACACTATTCCACCAAATTCGAAAAAGAGAAATTAGACGAGGGAGAGAAAAATGCTTACAGCGGGAGAAGGAGGAAGGGGAATGTTACGCAATCGATCTCTGATGGATCGCAGGAGAGTAGCAAACTCCTTCCTAGGACTCCGTAGAAGCAGCAGCCCTAAAAGGCTCAACACAGTCCAACTGAAGGCACAAGGAGGGCAGCAGCGGCAAAAAGAACAAGGCACAGCAGGTACTCAAGTTCAGAGGCAGAGAAGTAGAGCAAAGACAGCAAGATCAGCTCAGGAAAACAAGAACCCGAGCAACCCTAAGCAGTCCAGCAGGTCGTCAGCGCAGGAGGCTCGGTGCGGCACAGGAACGGAGCACGGAAGCGCAAGGCAGGGTCGACACCAATCCGGGGCACGAGAAGCACAACCCGAGAAGGGGTAAGAAGAAGGAGAAGAAGAGGATTTCCGATCGATTTGGAGCAGCCGGGGGAAGAAGGCGACGGAGCAGAAAACCGCGCAGGAGTAGGAGATCGACGAAAGCAGTGAGGAGACGGAATAGCCCGACTTGATATAGCAGTGACTAAGCGGTTAAGCGGCAGAGTCGAGTCAAGCACCGCTCCAGGTGTGCTGAACCGAACCCATAACTTAAAAACAAGCAGCCAGCTCAACTTCAAAATAGCCAGCACACAACCAAGATAGCCAGCACACACTCAACACAGCCAGCCAGCAACCTAATGCCCTAATGCCACAAGTGTCCAACCAGCAAATTTTAAAAGTAGTTACAGCAAGCCCACATAAGAAAAAAAATCAACTTCAGCCCAACAAGAGAAAAGGCCAAATGTACCCCAAGGTAGCCCAACAAGAAGATTTTTACCCTTAAGGTAACAACTCAACTAAATAAATGAAAATAAGTATACCAAAATTGAAATGAAAATCACCCAAAACGTTTGCGTAAAATGCGCACTACCTTAACTTTTATCATCATCGGGGATAAAAAATTTTAAAACATAAATCAAACTTTATTTATTATACAAAAGTTTTTGACTCGTTACACTTGGTGTTATTTGTAAGGTGGAGGATTGCGGGTAATAGGGGTTGGGAGGGATTGGCTGTGGAGAAGGTCGATTGGGGCTGGACACAGGTGGGGCGGTGGTACGGTTGGGGAATAGGCTGCTGGGACTAGGGAGATGGTGGGTGAGGTGGTGGAGGGTTGAAGATGAGTTGACGGGCTAGGAGAAGGGGCAAGGAGGAGTCGGCAGGGCTGCTGGGCGATTCGTCGGGACTGGGAAACGGAGGCATGGTGGCGGGATAGCAGGAGGGGGGTTGGGTGTGAACAGAAGGGGAAGGGGAGGCGGCGGGGGTGCTGGGAAGAGGCCGACGGGTGGCAGCGGGCGCACGGTTGAAGCTTCCCTCGAAGTCCACCGAGGATGACGAGCCGGTTGCAAGAGAGCAACTTTTGATCCCTAATTTAGCCACACACACAAATATATATAGTGGAGAGGGAAAAGAAGAACTCGGGCACCCTGATCGGACGGCTAATATTGTTCGGGCCGATCGGGTGTCAAATACAACATGAAATAAATAAAGTAATATATCAAAACGACTTGGAACGACCATCCGGGCGCATCCGCGGACTCAGATCGCCCAAATGGGTCGCCGATCACCGCCTCCTATGGAAATAAACGTGTGTGTGTCGTCGATCTTCATCACCTTCCTTCCATATAACGAGACTAACGATGCCTCGCTATTATTATTTTTTAAAGTAGATCATTCATTTAGATAGTTTCCTCTAGGGGCATTGTGTATGACAGGGGTGTGAAATTTCTCAGTTATTTTTATAAGACCTTGTGGAAGAGTCTCCGCACATAACTCCTATTCAATACAACTCATCTTCCTCAATAGATGGTCATACTGAAATGGTGAACAAGAGCAACTCGACTATACTTAGAAGGTTGGGAAAGAACACGAGGAAGTTGGAAGATCTTTTAACTCGAGTAAAGTTTGCTTACAACTGGAGCTTACATCGTACTACAGTTCGAACACTTGTCCAGGTTGTGAATGGGGTCAATCCTATAACCCCAATTGATCACATTTCATTTCTAACGTCAAATTGTATATGTCATGAGGATGAAGAGCAGCTCCAAAAAATAAATTACATGAACAAATCCACTCTCAGATTGAGGGCAAGAACAAAGGTTATAAGAGAGAAGTTGATATGCAACGAAAGCACGTCATCTTCAAACCGGGGGACTAAGTTTGGGAGCACTCGAGGAAGGATTGTTTTCCAAGTCAAAGGAAGTCAAAATTGATGTTGTAGAGTTGGGGAAAATGCCTATAAATTGGAGTTAAAGTTTAGTATAGTGGATCTAACTTTTGCAATGTTAGTGAGATGAACTATTGGACTCATGAATAAATCCTCTCCAAGAGAAGATTGATGCATCGTGGAGTCAAATAGTCAGTTTGGTCTAAAGATGGAACGTGATGGTTGGGCACTATAAGATTTCTCCTTTTTGAAGTTCTTTTATTTTCAAATATGGGGAGGTTTATGTTGCAACTTGCAAGTTCTAAAATTTGTTTAAATTTTAAAACACTAGGGGGGAGCGGCGTTTTGATCTCCCAACTGATAATAAAAGGGCTCGATATTTCCTATGCAATGAATCGTGGAAGTTCCCAGAGAGTGATCAACCGACAATATGCTTGTGGGACCTCTTCTCATCCCATTGTGGGTTCTTCCACCTAGCGTGGCGAGTAGCTCTCATCCTCCGGCAGTGGGAGTTTGTATCCTCCCATCTTCAACCTAATTTTCCTCATCCAGATTTTTGTATAGTTTTTTTAGGCTGATTCACGCTTATTTATATGGCACCGGAAGGAGTGATATATTGCAGCTAAATGAACTTTATTGGTGTTTTGATGTAGATTTTATAACCAATCCCTGATTGCAGGAACAGATTTCAGACTAGTGATTTGGACTGAATTTCCACTTTTTTGCATTTATTAGTTGAATTTTTTTTCTGGAGGCTCATTGGACATCATTAGAAGAGTTTGAAGTAGAAGTTTGGGAAAAAACTACGAATTGTGTGCATTTAACTAAGGACATAGTCGGGATTGACTAAGCATAGACTGCATAGAATAAGAAGACTATAGCCCCCTACGTATGTAGATGTTTTGCTAATAGGAAATGTAAGAGAGCCATTCAACTGGCCATCTATGCCAATACTTTCGATACAACCTTAAAATGGCAGTATAGATTCTTCATGGGAAATCCTCATCATCAATCATAGGATAAACCTTATGGAAATGAGAAGCTGCATAGTTAATGTAAAATGAAAAGAACAGTGCAGTTCCACTGTCGATATAAAACTTAACATTCCTCGAGTCAGGTGAAAAACAATAAAAGGCCACAAAAATTATTTGCATTCTTCAATTGCAAGTATCATAGAAAACTAACTTTGCATGAAATACGTGAAGAGAATATAGGTAAAACTTTAGCAAAACATACCTGTGAACAATAGTCATCCATCGCTTCCTCCTTTTGTTGGCGGAGCTCATCCTGCAGAAAAATCATGTGTGCTTGAAATAAATTCATCATCACAATTAGCCTTACACCAACTATATTGAGGTTGCTTTATGAATCTTAATCGTAAGTTTGAAAATAAATTTATTATTCTATCAATCTAACTTATTACATTGAGGCTCCCCTTTTTATATAGAGTAGAGGTGGAGAAATAATCTCTATTAGGAGATGTGGGACTAAATACTAGAGAGAGAAAGAATCTAAAACGGACCATTATTTTTTGGATTTTACAATATGTTTTAACACTCCCACTCAAGTTGGAGCATATGCATCAATCATTCCTAATTTGAAACACATCAGAAAAGAATGAAGAAATAGGTTTAGTGAAGATATCAGCGAGCTCTTTATCTGATGTTATAAATGGAGTGCATGTACGGCTATTAATACTTTTCTCTCCGGTGAAGTGACAATCCACTTATATATGTTTTGTTCTTTCAAGAACACATGATTTTAATATATGTAAATGGTAGATGACAATTGTACTGTCATGGAACATTCGTAGAGGGTAGTCATAACAACAACAACAACAACATTCAAGCATTTATCCCACTATAGTGGGGTCGGCTATATGGATCCTTTGTCGTCATTGTGGCCTATCTTTTGTCATAATCTCACTAATGCCTAAGTACATCAGAAATCTTTCAGAAGTGTACACAACCTATTTAACTCACAAGCAGTGTAAGTCATGATTTTGTATTCAGCTTCTAATCTTAACCTGGACAACACTGTTTCTTTCTTACTTCTTCAACTGACAAGATTTTCCCTACATATGTGTAGGGTATTTTGAAGTCCATTTTTGGTCTAAATAGCTTGAGTCTAAATAGACTTCAATGTGTAAATGATTATTACTTCTAAATATAAGACATTTTCCTGGAGATTTTTAATGCATCTTCAACATGATAGAAGTCTACATAAACAAACTGACTTTCCCAACAGGATAAGAGAGGGTGGGTAAGGTCATAGTGAGATAGATGAGCCTACCGACTAGATGTATATACTGAGCAAGGTTACAGTCTTACAGATGTCGGATGTCAGGAACACGTCAATTAAGTTTTCATGTCGATTTTTTATATATCGGGAGATATATCGAGAATATTTCACATCTCTGATTTTAATATTTAATTAATTATATATATAATTATATTACTATTTTTTTATTTTTTTAACATGTTACAATAATAATTATTTTGCAATCTATTGAACTTCTAAATCTTAAAAGCTATATGAAACATTTAACATACAATATGTTAATGATAAAAACATGAAAAACTAGTAATTTTAAGAAGTTTGCAACTATATATATTTTTTATAACATCAAAAAAAAATCAAACGTACCTTATTCTTCATCGCTCACTTACTCATCAATAGTCAGTATAGTAGATAGAATAGGGTCATCATCTGATGAACCCTCAAGATCTGTCTCGTCCATCCTAGATATTTTTCTCTTTCGCTTCCTTTGATAACTAATGATCATGTCTTTGCTCTTTGTAATTCTAGGAGGCCTCATTGGATCATAATCAATGTCGATAATGTTGAGACTGAAAGGGAGAGGGAGTGGGAGAACGTACCTTCAGGTTTCTTTCTTCATCATCTCATCTGGTCACACCATCGCTTAAATAAAATCAGCCACTTATGTTGATATGGTCACCACCCGGTGAACAGACGCTAGCTTGACTCTTAACACCCCCCCCCCCTCAAGCTAACACCATAAGCATTCAGCATCCCGAGCCTGAGCAAGAATGGTAATAGTCATATCTTGAATTGTCCCGCATGAATTGACAGTCGACTTCAATGTGTTTTGTTCTCTCATGAAAGATTGGGTTGTTATCTATATGGATTGCAGCTTGATTATCACAGTAAAGGTGCAAACCTCAGAAACAGGAAAGCTCATTTCCCCCAAGATAGACTTAACCCAGATGAACAGGTAGTCACAACAATGGCTCGATACTCTGCTTCAGTGGAAACGAGCAACAATATTTTGCTTTTTACTTCTCCAGGAAATAAGATTGCTCACAACAAAGATAGAATATCCACTTGTAGATCTTCTGTCCACGGAAGAGCCTTCCCAATCAGCATTACAGTACCTAGGGACCTTAAGATGGCCATGATTTTGATACATAATGTCTTTTTCGAGGTCCCCTTTTAAGTATTTAAGAATCCACAGGACGGCTTGATAGTGATGAACTTTAGGATTGTGCATAAATTGACTGACTAAGCCCACATCAAAGGAGATATCAGGTCTAGTGATAGTCAGATAAATCAACTTTCTCACAATACATTGAAATTCTGACTTCCTCTCAAGATCAGGAGAATTCTCCTTATGAATGTCATAATTAGAGTCCACAGGGCTATCCACGGGTTTGACTCCCAAATATCCAACATCACTGAGAAGGTTCAAGACATATTTACGCTGAGAGATCATAATCTTCCCCGCAGATCGAGCGATCTCAATTCCGAGGAAGTACTGAAGGAGACCCAAATCTTCGATTTCAAAGGTAGAAGTCAATTCTTTTTTTTACCAAAGTAATGTGATGTTCATCAGTTCAGGTGATAATGACATCATCCATGTAGACTATGAGAATTGTGGTACATCCCTCATTTCTGTAGACAAATACTGAGTGATCTGAAGTGCAACGAGTGAAGTTTAGATGAACAAGTTTGTCGGTTAACTTGGCAAACCAGGCACGGGGTGACTGTTTGAGGTCATACAAGATTTTCTTAAGGCGACACTCGTGTCCTTTGGGAACATCCATACCAGGGGGAGGCGTCATACAGATTTCTTCTTCCAATTCACCATGGAGGAAGACATTTTTCACATCAAGCTGGTGCAAAGTCCAAGATTTATGAGCAGCAATGGACAATAAGATTTTGATAGAGTTCAGCTTAGCGATAGGGGCAAATGTTTCTTAGAAGTAAACTTCATCACCCTGAGTGAAGCTTTTAGCAAACAATCTCGCCTTATATCTATCAAGAGTTCCATCTTGAAGAAATTTAATAGTGTATATAAATTTGCATCCGACGCGGTGACGCCTATGTGGGACAGGTATAAATTCCCAAGTTTTTTTGCATTGGAGAGCATTCATCTCCTCCATAGCCTTGGTCCAATGGAGACTCAAGATAGCTTCTGAAAAACTGTTAAGAATAGAAATAGAAGAAACAGAAGCAAGATATGCATGCAAATAGTGAGAGATAGAGTTCTACCCAACATACTTATCAATGGGATATCTAGTGCGTCCACAATGAACTTGCAGCACAGAAGTGGTCTCCTGAGCGGTGTTGTTGCTTGGATCTGGTGGAGTGGTGGTGGGTGGTGGAACATGGGTGAGACATTCTTGACCACGATTTCTATGATGCCTTCTCTGGTAAACTTGAAGATCTTTCCTCCTTCTGTACACATAAAAAACATTGGTCGGAGCTTCCTCTCTAATAGGAATATCCACACATCCCGTAGCAAACACATCAACCAGAATAGGAAGAGGTGGCAACATATCATTCTCATCTTTGCTCTCCTCCTGAAATGTGACCATTTTGAGCTCATCGGAGTAATAGGAAGTATTTTCAAAAAAAGTAACATCTTTTGATATAAACCTTCTCCGGAGAGTAGGTGAATAACACTTGTACCCCTTTTGGTTGGCAGCATACAAGGTTGCAGATGTCGGACTCATGTTGGTTTGAGTTTTTTATGTCGGATGTCGGATTGCGGGGGATATATTGAGAACATTTCAAAATGTCGGATTGTATTGTTATATATATATATAGAGAGAGAGAGAGAGAGCAAATTGACCTCCAAATGTTTGTTTTTTCAAAAAGTTATCAACATGAAAGTTGTAGATCTCATCGAAATCTACAACTTTCATGTTGATCACTTTTTGAAAAAACACCGTTTAGACCCCCGATTTGAGCCCCGAAAAAAGTCAAACCGAACTATATATATATACATATGTTCGTGTTGACTTTTTTCGGGGCTCAAATCGGGGGTCTAAACGGTATTTTCTCAAAAAGTGATCAACATGAAAGTTGTAGATTTCGATGAGATCTACAACTTTCATGTTGATCACTTTTTGAAAAAACAAACATTTGAGGGTCAATTTGCTGATTTTCTATATAAGGTTCAGAGAACTGGTTCTCTCTGTATAATTACTCTCTCTCTCTCTCTCTCTCTCTCTCTCTCTCTCTCTCTCTCTATATATATATATATATATATATATATATTAGATGGTAATTATTTTATCTGATTAAATGTAAACTAAAATTTATTAGAGAAAATTAAACTACCAACGAGTGCTTAATCGTATTTGATTGGTGTCATTTAGAGTCTGCTTCTCACCAAATGCCCAACATAGATCTCTACATGTTATGGAAGAAGCACTAGGTATCTTCCTAGAACCTTCTGATAATTCATTCTATAAAAAATTATAATTTTTTTGAACAAAAAAAAATCACAATATTGGTCCGACATTACCCGATATTTGCCGCAATATTGGGCCGACATGTCTGACATGTCGGCCGCAATACTGGAAAACACCAGAATTGTCATATGTGGCGATAACGTGTCGTTTCCCCCTTAAAACTGACATGTCGGCCGCAATCTACAAGCTTGGCAGCATATCCCACAAAGACGCATTTTATTGCTTGTGGGCTCAGCTTATCCTTATGAGGCCCCACAATGTGAACAAAGGCAACACATCCAAATATTTTGGGAGGAAGACTGAATAGAGGCACATCTGGGCAAAGAAGCTTTAGGGGTGACTTTCCCTCCAAAGTACCAGTGGTCATCTGATTAATAAGATATACGGAGGTGAGAACACCTTCATCACATAGCCCCTTAGAAACATGCATCTCTTGCAACAGGCAACGAGTGGTCTTCGAGATATGACGATTCTTTCTTTCGGCTACCTCATTCTGTTGAGGAGTCCCCAGACATGAAGTTTGAAAAATAATGTCATGGTCTCTCAGGAACCTCTGAATGTCACTGCATGTGTATTCGCCTCCATTATCACTCATAAGGATTTTTAATTATAGTTTCAAATTGAGTCTGCACATGATGATAAAATAACTGAAATATTTCAGAAACCTCATTCTTCCTTTTCATGAGATACACCAAAGTAAAGTGTGAGTGATCATCATTAAACGAGACAAAATACTGAAAGTCATTCACAGAGCAAATAGGAGAAGTCTAGACAACAGAATGTATCAAATCAAAACATTTCAGATTTCGATTACAACTAGGACTATAATTGGTTCTACAATGTTTAGCTAATTCACAACACTGGCAATCAAGAATAGTTTTTTCAGTATTACGAAAAAGTGGAAATGTAGATTTTAATGTCTTCAAACAAGCATGTCAAAATCTCTTGTGTTGCAGCATCAACTGATCAGGGTTGGTAGACTTCTGAACACCAAAAGCTTGACAGTTGTCCATGACATATACACCACCAGACTCATGTCCACCACCAATCGTCTTCCCACTCGCCAGATCCTGAAAAACACAATGAGAGGAAAAAAGATGATAGAACAGTTAAGCTGTTTCGTTAAACTGCTCACAGTTTCAGCCGCACCTACGGAAGGAAGGAGAAGACCAGATGTCAACTGCACAGAAAACGGCTTCAGTCGCACCACCAGACGGCAGCTTCTGCACCAACAAATGGCTCCAATCGCACCCCCAGAAGGAAGAAAAAGATTCGAAGACGACTGCACCAGAAAGCGGCGACGATCGATCGAGAGGCCGACGGAGACGAAAGATCGTCGGAGACAAACGATGGTGAGGCCGTCGGGACACAGCGAAGACGAACGATCGTGACTGACGATCGAGCCGGATGCCAGAGACGGACGACTCCCGAGCGCAACAGCGACACAGCGGCGAGCCTTTAGACCGATGCGGAACAAACCGGCTCTGATACTATCTTGAGAACGGGAGGGAGAGGGAGAGCGCACCTTAGGGTCTCTTTCTTTATCATCTCATCTGGTCACACCATTGCTTAAATAAAATCAGCCACTTATGCTGGTATGGTCACCACCCGGTGAACCGATGCTAGCTTGACTCTTAACCGACAATATCTCCAAGTTTCGCTCACACCAACCCATTTCTAGGAAAGACTTCATCGTCGTCGTCGTCATTATCATCCTCTCAATCATCAACATTCGGCATCCATTCATGTACTTTCCCTGAATCCAAGATCATAGCTGCCAATGAATCTCGAGATGTGTCGGAATATTTCAACTTCAATAAAGCAATGAACTTTACAAAAAACTAGATCGTTCAATTGATGTCGAGTTTATTCTACTTCTTAAAATGTATCTATAAAATTTAAAAATATATAAATAATGTATACAATCATACAATAAAATATTTATGCCAGACGAAATCACTAAATTAATGCATATCATCCCAAAATTGCTCAAGTTTCTCTCACAGACAGAGGATAAAATAATCAGGCTCAAAATATTCATAGCCATGGTTTTAAGGTGAGGTGTATCTGCATCGTTGAGTCTCCAACAATGTACTGTGGAAAAATAAAATGACAAGACATTTCAATTATACATCATTAAAAATTATAGGGTTAATCAACAAAAAATATTAAATTGTACTTTAAGTTGGGATTCTGTAGTTGTCTCTTTATCATGTCCTTATCAAATAATCTTTGTTGATATTTGTAAAAATCAAGCTCAGTACTAAGGTGATCCTGTGTAAAAAGATCTTCCAAATATATCCTTAAGAAACACTCAACAAAACCACTCATAAATCTTTTGTCGGTCTCAATTTTCACTCAATGCAAATAATAAAAGTATCCTGCAAGGAGTAGAGTGTTGTTCACTTGTTCTCCCATATGTTATCGATCAACTTCCATATAGGGAGGTATTTGTTCCCTTGGGGATTGAAAAAAGCAGTAACATCTTCCCTAGATTATATAATATCCATATATAACCACTCAATGGATGGTGTATCCTCGTCGCCTCTTCTCCTTAGTTATTAAAGGAGTAAGGCGCACCAAGGCGCAAAGGGGTCTTGGAGCCTAGGCGCAAGGCTCAAGACGTAGGCACGCGCCTAACGAAGGCAAGGCGCAACCACATCCATTTTAAATAATCAGCATCAAACATCATTTCAGCTTCTCAATCAAATTCTTCATCTAGTCTACTAACTAATCATTCATCACTATCGTCTATTTCTTAAAAAATAAAATCAATGTGGTCACTTGCATCATATCTAAGTCTCAACGCACAATTATCTTTCACAAACACTAAATCAATAAAAATTTATTGAGTTCTTACATTCTTTTTTTCTTAATTTTTGAAGAAAAAAATTTACAACAAAAATCTCACTCAGGCGTGTCTTTTATATTCTAAAAACACAAATAAGGAGCACGGAGGCGCAAACCTCTGATCCTGGTGAGACTGGAGCCTGAGGTGCGCCCGAGGCGTGCCTTTAAGAACATAGCTCTTCTCAAAATCTTCACAAATTGGGTGAATATAACAGTTTGCTCGGCATTCGCCTAAAAATTTTGCTCTCATCACTATCATTGCAACCTAACATATGCAAAATAAATAATATAACGTATCGGTTTCAAATAAACATTCTAAATTAAAGTTATAAATAGACAATACATTTACCTATTTTTTCCTAGCACTATTGGCAAGTTTTGTTGCTTCCCACTTGGCAGGTGTGAATAAACCCCTTAACTGCTTCTTCTTCTCCAATATACTTTCTAATAATAGAAATGTTGTACCGATTCTCATCAAACCGGGTTGAACAAGCTCGTAAGAGTCCAGTTCCTTTGTCAACTTTTTAAACATGTCGAGAGAGATGTTGTGACTGTAGATGAAGATAGAGTGTTTGACGGGCGAAGGAGATAGCACTCTTTATCGACTTCAGCTTTCTTATATCTTGAAATCAAAGATTGATCATATGAGTTGCACAACTAGTCCAAAAGATTTTTAGTCTCTTGAAAGCCATAAATTTTGATGTTGTCATATTATTGGATGCATTTTCCAACATAATCTGCAAGATATTGTCATCTTCTAGGCTCTTGGGCCTATCAATCGCCGCATCTAAGAAGTCAAATATGAACTTTTTGTCAAGTGTGGAGGATGTTATAACTCTTCTAGCCTTAGCTGCATGGCAGTCGACAGTGGCGGTTTGCCCTTTGCGGCTTGGCGGTCTACAGTGGAGTTCTGCCCTTAGCGGCATGGCGATCAGCAGTGGCGGGCTGCCCTTAGCGGCCTAGTGGTATGCAGTAGCGGTCTACCCTTAGCGGCCTGGCGGTCAGCAGTGGCGGTCTGCCCTTAGCAGCCTGACAGTCTGCAGTGGCGATCTACCCTTAGCGACCTGGCAGTCTACCGTGGCGGTCTACTCTTGGCGGACTGGCGGACTACAGTGGAGATCTTGTCCTGGCAGTCTGGTTTCAAATGTCAAGTTGTCTTTAGGAGGATAAGTGAGACCGCATCTCCGGTGAAGCAAAGGAAAGCCTGACGGACAGGTTTATGTTGTTGCGGTCTGAGGTTTCAATGGGCGGTTAGCTTGTCTAACCGCATATTTATTGCGGTTTGTATTTTTGTGTCCGCTCAGTCCACCTATTGTGTATTAGTCTCACATCGTCTGTTGTATTCTCTTGCTCTCTTCTAGCCTATAAATAGGAAGTCATACCCATGTAATGTTAAATTTTTGAGGAAAAAAATTTTGTTATTTAGCTCTTTTCTCACATTATATCAGAGGACAACTCGATCCTTACGGTCTCCTTTTTCCTAACCGCCTACAAAGCTCTTCAGCGGTCTTTGCGGACTTCGGTTTTCTATCAGCCCGCTGAGCCCTTTGCCCTCTATTGAGTGTAGCTCGTCTCCTTACAAACTCGCTCCGTTCGCCATCTACGGACTCTTTCTGTTCGCGTCTTGCAAACTCCAGCAGTTTCTTCCTCTATCCGCGGTTTCTTCCTCTCTTCGCGGTTTCTTCATATATCTGTAGTCTCTTCCTCTATCTGTGGTTTCTTCCTCTATCCGCGGTTTCTTCCTTTTTCCGCGTGGTTTGCTTTTATGTCTGTTTTCTTTATGGAAACTTCGCCTCTCTCTTCTTCTGCCCTGTCTGCGCCCTATCTTCAGACCGCAATCTCTGCTAACACTTCTTCCGATAACTTTGAGACTGCTTCCAAGCTGACTGGTCCAAATTATCCGGATTTGAGTGTTTCCTTTGTATTCTTATTGCGCTCTCAGCGCAAGTGTCATCATCTTACTGATGACCCTCCTGCTCGGGGATCTGCTGTCTTTGATGATTGGGATGCTAGTGATGGTTTAGTAAGAACTTGGCTTGCAAATAGTCTTTCTGAAGAGTGTCTGCCCGTCATTCGTCATGATGAGACAGTTAAGGCGGCATGGGATCATCTCGTTGATATGTACTCTAAAGGAGCTCAAACTCCACGCATATACACATTGTATGCTAATCTTTTTGCCCGTCCCATCTTGGCTCCTGATGTTGTGCTTACGAGGAGGTGCAGGCTCTTGGTGTCGAACTTCTTCAGCACCGCCCTTTCTCCGCTGATCTTGCTGAACAACGCGAACACTTACAGGAACTTCTATGTTATCTTCTCCGCCTGCCAGAATCTTATGTTATGACTAGACAACAAATTCTTACAGAACCTGACTCTCCCACTCTGGATGCTACTGCTGCTCGCATCGTTGTTGTTACTACTCTTTTTCAGCATCCTATGCTTGCCTCCCCACCCCATCCCGACACCATTGCTCATCCGGCTCATTCTGGTAATTCTAGTGGTCGTGGGAGTCGCTATGGTGGGCGTGGTCCATCTCGTTATCTCTATTCTCACTGTGGCAAGACAGGACATCTTGTGGATCATTGTTGGGTAAAGTATCATCATCTTCGCCCTTCTACGGGTGATGTCACAACAAAGTTCACATCCCTTGTCTCCTCTTCAGAAAGTGTCAATATGGTTACTCAAGGTAAGTGGCCTATTGACTCTGGAACTACTAATCATATGACAGACAATCCTCGGTTGTTCTCTTTTTTGGAAAAGCATAACCGGTTGCCTCCGATTTTTGTTGTGGATGGTACCCCGTCTCCTGTGTGCGGGACTGGTACAGTCCACGTCACTTCATCTCTACAGCTTCAGGACACTCTTTATGTCCCCGCTTTTCCATGCAATTTGGTCTCTGTTCCTGCTTTATGCAAACAACTAAACTGCACGGTCAGTTTTACATCTACTACTTGTTCCTTTCAGGATCTTCACTCCAAGGAGACGATTGCTCCTGGGACTGAAAGCGACGGTCTCTTCTTCCTCGACAATGTTGTTACTTTCTCCGCTTCTGTTTCTCTTAACCAGTGGCATCTTCGTCTTGGTCATCCTTCTCCTCGCCTCATCTACCAACTCCTACCTGATCTTCCTCAAGGGAACTCTTCTCTAAACTGTGAAGCTTGCCAACTTAGCAAACATCATCGCTCCTCCAATCCAGCAAGACAAGGATGTTCTTCTCGTCCCTTTGATCTTGTTCACTCTGATGTCTGGGGACCTTCTCCTACTAGGTCTGTTGGTAGGAGAAGTTTGTATTTTGTTACTTTTATTGATGACTACTCAAAATGTACTTGGTTATATCTCTTGCAAGATCGTTCTGAACTTTTTTTTTGTGTTCATTATGTTTTATAATGAAATACATACTCGGTTTGGTGTGAGAATTAAAATTCTTAGTACTGATAATGCTAAGAAATATGTTAGTCATCAATTCTCGGATTTTTGCATGCATCATGGCATTGTTCATCAAACTAATTTTCCTTACACTTCTCAGTAAAATGGTGTTGCTGAACGCAAAAACCGTCATCTCCTGGATGTTGCTTGCACCCTTCTCACACAGAAGAACGTTCCCCGATCACATTGGGGTCATGTCGTTCTTCTCTTGTTATCTCATCAACCGCATTCTCTCCTCGGTTCTTCACAGCAAAACTCTGTTCTCCATCTTGTATCTAGGAGCCATGTTATTTCCCTTACCTCTGTGTCTTTGGTTATACGGAATTTGTCCACTCTCCTTCTACTGGTCGTGACAAACTTTCTCCTCGCTCTATTAAGTGCATCTTTTTTGGTTATTGTCCAACTCAGAAGGGGTATCGATGTTTTGATCCTCTCCTCCGAAAACAGTATATTTCTATTGATGTCACTTTCTTTGAAAAATACACCTTACTTTCCTCACTCAACTACTCTCTCACCAACTGATGAATCAACTTCTATACATGTTCTCTCTGCTCCCATATTTGTACCATCTCTTCCCACTCTTCCCACACAAGTTCCTGTTTCACCATCTCTTTCTCCCAATACTACTTTTATACCTTTAGAGTCGTCGCTCACAGTGCCCGGGCCAATAATCTCTCTGACGGATGGATCTAATACGGAAGACAAGACAAATCTTGATCTTCTGATTGTCTACGGAAGGGAGTTCGAACTCCGATTACTCTACGAAAGGGAGTTCGGAAATACACCGAGCATTCTATTGATGATGTTGTCTCGTATGCCCGTATTTCTCCAGCTGGAAAGCGCTTTGCTCTTGCTCTCTCGGTTATTATCATCCTGGTTACCTATCATGAGGCTTTTGCTCTTACTCATTGGAAAGCTGCTATGGATGAAAAAATAAAGACCTTGACCGAAATAGGTACTTGGACTCTTGTCACTACTCCTCCAGCGGCGGATGTGGTTGGTTGTCGATGGGTCTTTGTCATCAAGTATTATCCTGATGGTACTATAGATCGTTATAAGGCTAGGCTAGATGTCAAAGGCTTTACTCAGACTTATGGCAAGGACTTCTTTGACACCTCCCAAATTGCTCAATTTAGCACAATCTGTGTCCTTTTCTCTGTAGCTTTTAACAAGGACTGGGAAATGTTTCAGTTGGATATCAAAAATGTCTTCCTTTATGGTGATCTGCAAGAAGTGGTATATATGGAGCAACCTTCTGAGTATGTTGCTCAGGAGGAGTCTCAGGTATGCAAGTTGAGGAAGGTAATAAATGGCGATGGTATTTCCACAGTTATATATGTTATTGGTTTTACTAGATAGGAGGAGCGATGGTGTTTGCACAGTCTTTAATTTATTTTCAGTATTGTATACACAGTTATATCCGTTATTGGTTTTGCTCGAAGTTCTGCAGATCATTCTCTTTTTGTACGCAAGACTTCTGAAGGGTTGGGTGTTCTTGCTGTCTATGTGGATGACATCCTCCTTACAGGTGATGATAAGGAGGAAATTGATCTAGCAAAGAGACATCTTTGGCAGCATTTTGTTACTAAAGATATGGGGTCTCCAAAGTACTTTCTGGGGATAGAAATCTCACAAAGACAGGGCTTTATAGTTCTATCACAACAGAAGTATGTGTTGGACCTTTTGAAAGAGATTGGTCTTCTTGGGACAAAACCTGTTCGGTATCCAATAGCAGTTGGTGATGACAAGTGTTGGACTGGGGATTCTCCTCTTCTTCCAGATAGTATCAGGTACAGACGACTGATGGAAAAATTCATCTATTTGACTGTTACAAGACAAGATATCTGTTATGCAATAGGAAAGGTGAGTCAGTTTATGCAGGAACTCAGGGAGTGTCATCTTCGTTCGGCCTTAAAACCCCTGGAATATGTGAAAAGGTATCCAGAAAAGGGGTTACTGTTTAAAAAACGCAACCATCTGAGGAAGATAGTATCAGGTACAGACGACTGATGGAAAAATTCATCAATTTGACTGTTACAAGACAAGATATTTGTTATGCAATAGGAAAGGTGAGTCAGTTTATGCAGGAACCCAGGGAGTGTCATCTTCGTTCGGCCTTAAAACCCCTGGAATATGTGAAAAGGTATCCAGAAAAGGGGTTACTGTTTAAAAAACATAACCATCTGAGGATTGAAGTCTACTCTGATGTCAGCTATGTTGATAATAAAGAAGATAGGAAATCTACATCTGGTTTTTGCACCTTTGTAGAAGGAAATCTGGTTAGCTGGAAAAGCAAGATGCAATTTGTTGTCTCCAGGTCAAGTGCTGAAGCTGAATACAGAAGCGTGGCTTCAACACTTGCGAGTTGAAATGGTTACGGGCACTTATGTTTGACTTGGGGAAGTCTATAATCATCCTTTTCCAATGTTCTGTGACAACAAATCTGTTATTTACATATCCAAGAATCCAGTTTTTCATGAGACGACAAAGCACATTGAAGTTGACTTTCTCTTTATTAGAGAATAAATATTGAAGAATCAAATTTGTACTATGTTTGTCACTTCCGACAAAGAACTAGCATATACAACAACAACACTCAAGCCTTTATCCCACTATAGTGGGGTCGGCTATATGGATCCTTTGTCACCATTGTACCCCATCTTTTATCATAATCTCACTAATCCCTAAGTACATCATGTCTTTCCTTACAGTTTCATTCCAAGTCTTTATTGGTCAACCCCTCCCTTGGTTAACATGCCTAGTGACTAGACTCTCACAACGCCTAACAGGTGTCTTTAATGGTCTCCTTTGTACGTGTCCAAACCATCTTAGATAAGCATCTCGCATCTTCTCTGCAATTGGTGTACTCTTGTCTTATCCTTGATAGTTTCCTTCCTAATTTTATCTAATCTCGTGTGTCCACACATCCACCTAAGCATTCTCATCTCCGCAACTCCCATTTTTTTCTCATGTACACAATTTACTGCTCAACACTCAAAACCATAGAGCATCACGGGTCTAATTGCAGTACGGTAAAACTTGACCTTAAGTTTTAGTGGTACTTTGTGATCACATAAGATCCCTGACGTGTCTCTCCACTTCAACCAACCCGCTTGGATTCTATGTGTCACATCTTTATCAATACCTCCGTCTTTTTGAACTATCGATCCAAGATATTTAAAACACTCACTATGGGAAATATCTTGATCACCCAACTTAATAACGAAATCATCTGTCCTTCTTATACTGGTAAAATTTAAGCTTCATATATCTTTACAAAAAAGGTGTCTGCTTCTCTTTCAGGCGTCTGTGACAAGCTAGGCATGATTGACATATATGCTCCAGCTTGAGGGAGAGTGTTAGAACTCTTCTAGCCTTAGTGGTCCGGCGGTCTGCAGTGGCGGTTTGCCCTTTGCGGCCTGGCGGTCTGCAGTGGCGGTTTGCCCTTTGCGGTCTGGCGGTCTGCAGTGGTTGTTTGCCCTTAGCGGCCCGACGGTCAGCAGTGGCGGTCTGCCCTTAGCGGCCCGGCAGTCTGTAGTGGTGGCCTGCCCTTAGCGACCTGGCAGTCTACCATGGCGGTCTACTCTTGACGGACTAGCGGACTGCAGTGGCAATCTTGTCTTGGAGGTCTGGTTTCAACTGTCAAGCTGTCTTGAGGAGGACAAGTGAGACCGCATCTCTGGTGAAGCAAAGGAATGCCTGGCGGACAGGTTTATATGATTGTGGTCTGAGGTTTCAATGGGCGGTTAGCTTGTCTAACCGCATTACTTGTTGCGATCTGTATTTTTGTGTCCGCCCAGTCCGTCTGTTGTGTATTAGTTCTACATCGTATGTTGTATTCTCTTTCTCTCTCTTCTCCCATATAAACAGGGAGTCATACTCATGTAATGTTAAGTTTTTGAGGCAAAAATTCTGTTATTTAGCTCTTTTCTCACAGAGGAGACATTCTTTGAAAGTTAGAATGTCACTCCAGCACTGTAATGTATCATGGTGTTCATCACACTTCTACCCTTTTGACAAGTCCATACATCAGTCATGATATTGCACTCATTCAATCTATAGGTCCAGGTTAATGTACCAAAAATTTCCTTCGTCCTCTCAACCTCCACCCGTAAAAATTTCTCTCCCAACTCATAAAAGGTAGGGATCTTCATCCCAGGTCCACATAACCCAATATCACGTGTCATCTACTGGAAAGAGGAGTTGCATATGGTATTGAACATGATCCCGTTTTCATATGTCCATCTACTTATGTACAAGGCCGCTTTACCTCTGGCTTTCTTTTGTGCTTGCTCTCAATTGTACTATATTGTGAATCTTTTCCATTGATTGACTCTGAAACAGCTTCAATATTCTTCAAGTAGTCTAGTCTGCTAGTACTATAAAAGTAACTGGCCTTTTCAGAAGTATGTCATTCAGAAATAGAGATCAGAGAAGCAGTAATATGTGAAGTATTTAGTGATACAAATATATTCCATGTTGTTCACTAGTGTTGTAGATGTCAACCGACAATGTCAAGTGATATGATGTTTTGGGGAAAATGAAACGAGCCTGATATTATTTTCTTAAAATATCGGTCCCCACTATAGTGGGATAAAGGCTTGAGTGTTGTTGCATCGATCTAGTGCCGATATAACGCACAAATATATCAAGTGCAATTATTTTAAAAAAATTAATATGTTAAAATTTAAGAATATTAATTTAGCTATTACTTAATTTTCACATGTTTTTGTTAGTCTCGCTACATTGGGCCCTAACTCTTCCTATGCGCTCTCTGTATCTTGGCTTCCTTCTTCGCTTCAATCGACGACTTGAATTTGCTATTGACTCCGGCTTCTGGATACGGGTTTTTCTTCTCCCCATCCATCGAGATCTCCTCTAGCTCTTGGCCATATGTGGTATCTTCTCCCGTGCTCACTCTCTGCCCACTTCTCTTCTTCTCTGTGAGTGGATGATCTGTAAATTTTTGTTAAAATTTTTGTGCTCGCTCTTTGTTGACTTCTGTGGGCTCCTAATCTTTCCACTGTAGGCCTCTAAAATATGTTTTCTAGATACAAAGTACGAAAATATACAAGTATATTTTTTACAAATATCAGGATTTAATATTTGTTATTGAAAAAACTTAACTGATAACCATAATACGCCCAATGTTTCTACAAAAAGATAAGCATAAAACATCCTTAGTCATGGTTATAGTTCATCGGAATCAAGTTCCAAATCGATGTTTATCGTTAAATGTTAGTGATAAAAGCAGCAGTTCTCCATAACCTAACACAAATCCAACGCAAAAGACAATCTATTTTTAGCATGCAACATGTCCAAAGAATTTTCGTCATGGTTGGGGCCGTTACTATGTTTATGGAATACTAACTACAGAACTTTTGCAAAGGGGCTAACCTGAGTTGGCTTTAGAGAACCGGATGTTTGGAACCCACGCCTCAACTTAATTTCATTCATCCGCCCAAAACCAGAGGTGCCAAAGACCATCCAAGCTTCCCACGTGTCATCCTCTCCTGTGAAAAGAGCATGCAAGCCCTGAGTATAAATTGATGTTAGCCATCTCTAACAGTGTTTATACAGATTCTTAATAAAAAATTATTACCTGTGTCGTTCCTTGCAAGTCAACACGGGCAGCAAACAGACCCGAAGGCTGAAATGTCCGCCTATGCCAAACCTAAATGAATAACAAGACTAAATCAAGCTTTCAAATACTAAAAAAAGTTGAGAAAAACTTGCAAATACCCATGCAGCTCAGTTAACATCATATATAGACATCAAGCAAACAATCTAGCCAACTAATAATGGACAATTATATTAAGAGACACACAGATGTAGCAATAAATGATGATGAATTTGCAAAAGTAAGAACATTGTGGTATAATATTGACTTGTAGTGTAGGAAACATTCCGATAGCAATGCAATAGTCAAAATAAGCTTCAAAAAGAAATGTTTCAGGACAAAAATTTAACTCCAACAAACTGAAGCCAACAGAGGCGACTGTCCTTGACAATCTCTAATATGAACAAATGAAGGACTCATGGATAAATTCAAATAGTTGGGAAAAGTGACACGGGACAGGTCTAGCAAAAATATAGGTCGGCTATATGAATGAGACATGTAACCGGTAACAACACATGTAATAAGAAAACTCATACATAATATTGCACAATAACACATTCAAGTAGAGTATCTATTAAGGAAACACATGATATTACATGTGCAAGAGTGTTAAAAGATAAATATTTGAGCGAACAAAACCTGACAAATTCCTGGAGGCGTGACACAAAGATCACAAATAATATTCTTAAAAAATAGTGAATCAAACACACAATTCAACAATAAAGATATTACAACCAAGAATAAATGTACAATAATTATGGAGTAGAAGACCTGGTGAATGTCTATGTCTAGTGAGATCCCGAAAACCGAGAAGACAATGGAAGGTTGAATCTAGATTGTCGGAGTGAAATCGGAGGGCTGTAGGGAAATGTAGGACCACGGGTTGGTGTTTTTGTAGACTGGATGTAGTTGGCTGGGATGGGGCTGAGTTTGAGGAAGGGGATTGATGCTTGGGTTTCAATTGAGTAGAATTGAAGTTTCAGCAACCTGTTTCAGTCCAGAATATGGTTCTGGCCAGAAAACATGAATAGAATTGCTGGTTGGCAGGTAGTGGGAGGGAGGATGGAGATTCTGGGAGTTCCTTTGGGGGTCATGGTGTGAGGCGAAGGAAGGGGTGTTAGCAGTAATTGGCTGTGAGTCTGTGAAGGAATTTGACTATGGAGTGGTTGTAATTAAGAAGAAAATGATTTTTGAGGGGAAATGGAGTAATTGGTGTTGGAACACCCTATTACTTATTTAGGCTAGGATCACTATTTAATGTTTAGGATGTTTAGTTTGACCCAACTTGTATAGACTAGGGTCATGGGATTTTTTTTCCAGGGTTGTTACAAAAGAAGGAATTCCAGAGAAGTTCAGTTCGACGAACGCAGAGCTCAGTTCGACGAATGTCGAGCTTAGTTCGACGAACTCAGGTTTCTAACTCTGAGTTTAGCTCGACGAACGCTGAGCTCCGTTCGACGAACTCTGATCTCAACTCAGAAGCTTAGTTCGACGAAAGCCAAGCTCAGTTCGACGAACTCTGAACTCAGCTCGACGAATGAGAAAATTCAGTTTGACGAACTCCAGACTTAGTTCGACGAATTCCTTACTCAGTTCGACGATCAGGCAGTTTCTATATTCAGAGGCAGAATGATTTCAAAAGCTTAATTACAATCAGTTACAACTCTGATATTTAATGTTAAATATTCTAAATGAATATAGTCGTTTAAGGCAACATTAAATATGGATTTATCACAGATTTTTAATTCTAATTAACTCCAGGGCAGTTACAAATCTCAAGGATTCTTCAGGCGTTTCAAAGAATGGTTTTAATTCAAATATTTGATTTCTTCTCAGACATTATATATTCAGAAGATTGCTGCTTAATGGGGTTACAGATTTAGGGGTTACAGATATAGATCAACACATATAGAGATAAAGATATTCTGCTTCAGGCTCTTCCAGTAAAAAGTCTTCATTCAGTCAGATACAAGATGGCCTACACCCTGAAGAAAAGTCTCCCCTCCTGATCTCAAATCTTTATTCAAATCAGGGGGGCTTTTTGCATCATCATTCACTAAATTCTTCTCAGAGATATTTGACAGAGAAGACAACATCAACTTCTTATAGTTTATTTTTTAAACTGTGTACAGGGTTTTAACTCCCTTCAAAAGTTAACTTTTGGTTTCTAAGTCACTTGATCAAAAGACTTAAGCTTGGTTTTTGGGCACCTGGTCAAAAGCCCAAAAGGTTGTTAGATCTCTCTTAGAAAATAGATCTTGAGCTGGCAGGGCACCTGAGCAAAAACTTGTAGTGGATACCTACCAGGGTGGTAGAAGAGTAGTCGTACCCAGATTTATTGGGGAACTACTATAAAAATCTTTGTGTCGTCTGTGATTGTTTTCTTTTTATTTGTGTGCTGTGATTTCTCTTTATATATATATACTTATATCACTTTAAATCCGCTATAAAAATAAATTAAAGTTTTTAAAATACTCTATTCACCCCCTCTAGAGTAAAGTTAGATCTATCCCTCACTTTCAATTGGCCGCAGGAAACTGCACGTTTAGGCGGCAGTGTGAGTTTGGGATGGTTGGGGAGTGGAAGGCTTCAGGCCACAACTACCATGTTAACCGGTAGGATAAAGGTTTGTTATGGGGGGCTGTTTATTTTACAAAGATGGCCCGGTTATGTACGGAAAATATTAAAAGACAGCAAATTTGAGATGTTAATTGTATAAGTAGTGTGTAGTTATTGGGATAATGGGTGGACATAAGAAGTGGAAAGGTAGTTACTAGAGAATTATGAAAGTAACAGGTAGTTATGTTGGTGGTGGGAAAAAGTAGAGATGGTGATGGTGGGAGGGAGTTTTCGGCTAAGATGGTGGCCGATGATGTTGGGGGTCGCTGGAAAATGGGAAATGGAGTGGAGAGAAATGGCCAAGGGGTGAGGAGCGGCTCTCTTAAATATCGCACCTAGGCTCCGGCTTCAGCGCCAGATGACCAAAAGGAGGAACTTTCTTTTTCAATCTTCGATCTCTTCTAAATGAATCTGCTATCCCTATTTATAAACTGAGGAGCAATCACGGATGTTTATGATTTTTCGATCATGACGGCCTTCATAATCCATTAAAATAAAATTCAAAATAATACAAAGTATAACAACAATTCGTAAATTGCCGATTTGCACAAAATGAATGGCTTCAATTATCGTGTAAACCCTTTTGTGATGCGCCCCCCTTCAATAGGCTAATGGTAATGAGAAAGAGAAGTAATTATTTCATCTGCAGTAAGTGAATTGAACTAAGGGCTACATTACTGTGATGTAAATGTGTGAAAGTGTGCATAGAAGTAGTTACAACTTACAACTGAGCTCGAAGTGTGCTTGATTTCAAGTAAATTTCTTTAATAACCTTTCAGTTTCACATAAACTCAGTCCTAGTGTTAGTTTAGACATTGAAATTTTGGTTAACATATCCTCCTAATAAGTTTTTGGGAAAAAAGAGGTTCAATTGCATTAATCAAAGTAATCATGTAGGGATGAGACATAAGTCATACAAAAATGAAAAGATGCAACATAACAACACTCAAGCCTTTATCCCACCATAATGGGGTCGGCTACATGGATCCTTTGTCACCATTGCACCCTATCTTTAGTCATAATCTCACTAATGCCTAAGTACAAAAGATGCAACATAAAATATAACATAAATCATAACACTCTCACTCAAGTTTGGCGTGAAATGTTGATCATGCCCAACTTGTCAACAATATTTCCAAAGACACTTCTGCACAATCGCTTCCTGAGAATGTCGATAAGTTGTCTGTCCGAAAGAACAAAGAGTGTACACACGACTCCTTTCTCAATGTTCTCTTTGATGAAGTGTCGTTCAACTTCAATGTACTTGGTGTGGTCATGCTAGACAGGGTTGTGAATGATGTTGATAGTGGCATTATTGTCACAGTAAACCACATTGGCCATTGCCCTGAACTTAGCTTTGAGGTTAATCTTGCCACACTATGTTGTTTTTACTCAAGGTGACAAGAATTCCTACACCCCTCACAAGAGAACAATATCCTGAAGTAAATATTTGATCGTCAATAGACCTAGCCAAATATGTAGTTGTGTAAACTTCAATCTCCAGTCCAATATTAAGAGCAAATGAGATCACACTTCCTGTTGAGGGCTTGAGATACCTCAAAGTTCAACGGGAAGCATCAACATGATGGGTCTTTGGCGAGTACATAACACCCGTAGTATAAGAGATGTTTGGGCGCGTATGAGACAGATAGATTCCTGCCAACCTCTGAAATTTAGTGATGTCTTAAATTTCCTCCTCATAATCTTTCATTAATTTGTGGTTTGCTTCAATTGGGGTGTCAACAAAATTACACACACATATCTTTGTCCTCTCAAGAAGGTTCATAGCGTAATTTCGCTGAGAAATAAAGATAACATCCTTTGACCTCGCAATTTCAATGCTCAAGAAGTATCTAAATTTTCCTAGGACTACTACCTCAAACTCATTCACCAATTTTTGCTTCAATATAATGATATTTTCCTTATCATTCCCTATTATAATAATGTCATCAACATAAACAATGAGAATAGTGAGTTTACTTACCTTGAGCTTAATGAACAGTTTATTATCAGCATTGGTCTGGTTATATCTGAAGGACCATAGCCATGTGGAATCCACTAAACCACGCTCTAGGAGACTTTTTCAACTCGTATAGGGTTTTCTTTAACTTGCAAACTTTTCCTTCGGACCCTTTAAAGGAAAGTCCGGGCAGAAGAGCTCTGTAAACCTCCTCCTCTAAGCTCCAATTGAGAAACGTAGTTTTCACATCTAGCTGGCTGAGATCTCATACCTTGCGACCAGTACAAGATAGAAAAATCCTTATAAAGTTAATCTTGGTCACAGGGGCAAATATTTCCCGATACTCAATGGCAAGGGTTTGAGTATAACCTTTTGCCACCAGCCTCGCTTTACACCATTCAACAACTCGTTGAGATTTTTACTTGACAAAGAACACTCACTGACATCCAACACTTTTTCTCTTGAGGAAGATGCACCAAATCCCATGTATAGTTATTCTCAAGAGACATCATCTCCTCAAGCATCGCCTCTTGCCGCTTAAAAATTCCAAGGGCATCCTACCAAGATGTGAGTATGAAAATGGAAACTAGGGAAGACACAAAGGTCTTATAAGAAGTAATGAAATAGTCCAAAGAAACATAATGAGATAAAGAATATTTGGTACATGATCTAATACCTTCCCTAAGAACAATGAATAGATCGATAGGCCCTAAAATAGGATTCGGCGGTTGTTCTTGTATAATCAAATGACATTGTATGTTGGTTCCCTTATTGCGTCGGGTATAAATCTATGAGGTAGAAGTAGTAGAAGTAATCTGAAATAAAAGAGTAAATACCATGAACATGGAGAGGATGAGGTGAAGGAAAAGGTAGAGGAATATTAAGGACTCCATTTCCAAAGAAAATGACTCCCTTGAAGTGAGGGATCATAGAAAGTCTTGAATTCACGAAAAGTGACATTCATAGTAACAAAAAGCTTCTTGGTAGGAGGATGGAAGCATTTATGCCCTTTTGTGTGGGTGAGTAACCTAGACACACTTGAGAGCGTGGTCATCGAGTTTGGTAGGACGAGGAATATGGACAGAGCATACACATTCAAACACCCGGGGGGGAAGTTGCGTAGGGGGCACATGAAGAGTGTCAAGCGGGGTATTGTTCCCAAGAACACGAGAAGGTATATGGTTGATAGAATAAGCAGCGGTGAGAGCACCATCATCATAGTAGCATTTGGGAAGGTGCATAGTTGACAATCAATATCAAGCAGATGGAAAATGTCTATTCCAACCGCCAGAGCCGTTTTCACCTATTTGAGGGCTCAGCTCTTTGAGAAGCACGGATTTTACAACAGCGATTTTACCTATTTTGCGGAAGCCCGCGACACCACGCATTTAGCGCTCTCAACTTTGGTATATATATATAGACACACACACATATATGTATATACATATATATATGTCTATGTGTATAAATATATACACATATATGTTTGCGTGTATATATACATATATATGTATACATATAGATAATATACATATAAATGTGTGTACACATACATATATAGGTAGATAAATTTATATATACGAGCAGTTTGGCAAAAAGGTCACCAATGCCCCCCCCCCCCCGCACGCACCGTGTCGACGTCGCTCAAGTCTTATCCCTCCCGGGAGGTGTATATGTATATATAGAACTCTATTTATTTATTTAATTATTTCACCCAAAAATATAATATAATCTTATAAGAAAAATAACAATAATAATAAGTGAAATGCATGGTCGATCGCCAATCGCTACGGGATCGTCGATCGAACACTACTCCCGTGCACCTGAGAGCATTTGATTGGCACTCGCCGATCCGCGGTTGGCGAACGCTACGAGATAATGTATGGCTGATCGGTGATCGACGAAAACTACGGGATCGTTGACCGTCAATCGGTAATCACTACAAAACGCTTTAGACCATCCAATCAGCCTTCAAGGATCTTGTTATGCCCCCGAACATGGCACGGTTCTCAGGGCGTCATTATGCTCGCCAGCGGAAGGAGAGTGCAGGAGGTAACGAGGTTGAACCCACCGGTTCAACCCCAACTCATTAATGCGCGCAGCTTCGGGGCCGAACCACCCGGTTCAGCCCCTTCTGGGGGGGGGGGGGCCACCTGCCCCCCTTTGGCCCGGGGCTCTTTCTTGGATGGAGGCAAGGATGATTTCAGGTATTTCTCCTCTTCCTCCCCATAAACCCTAATCCCTCTCTATCTCCCTCTCTAGTCCTCTCTTCTTCTCTCGTTCTCTATCATTTGGTATCAGAGCAACGTTCCTGCGACCATAGTTACCACTCGATCGCAATAGGAAACCACCTGGTTGGAAACCTAGAAGAATACCACGTCGACTTGACGGATACGGTGGCCGCCATCGAGGAAAAGATGAGGGCCTCCACGGTGCAGTTGGAGGAACGGGTAGACGCCCGCGTGGAAGAAATAAAAGCATTATTATCCCAAAATCTGACAGGGAAGCTACCGACAGCGAATGAGGAGTCCGGCGGCTCACAGGTGTCGGCCCTAGACACGATCGGGCCTCATCAATTCGCGTCGCAAATGAGTGAGGCTTCTGGATCGGCGAGACTGGGTCGTGTCAGGGCGGGATCGTCCGAAGAAGCAAGAGCGACGGGAGGTCGGGCGTCCGAGGGATCGTTGGGTGCGGGATCGATCCAGGGCGGGGTCGGCGACGTCGGCTATTGGCGCGTGCCATGGAGGCGGGTCGGCGAAGACATGAGAGGGGTCGGACGGGCTCCTGGACCTCCGGTACAACCAGTGGTAGGCGCAGATGGCCTTCTTCCCCATCTGAGTGGGCTATGGGCCACCAGGGGGCCATGGAACCGGCGCTCCTTGGGACGGTCAGCCCCAATCGACGGGTGGACTACATCGACAAGGGTATCCAGGCGCACATTTCGATCCTAAGGTGCAAAGAAGGCCAGCGTGGTACGGGCAAGAGCTGGGATGGCATGACCAGGCCACCCCGCGAACTTACATGCCTCCGAAATTGAGCGCATGAATTTTCCCAAGTTCAACGGAGGAGACGCTTTGGAATGGGTGCAGAAGGTTGAACTTTTTTTCAGTTATCAGGAGGTCCCGGAGGGCCAATGGGTGCAGCTAGCGTACTTCCACATGGAGGATGATGCTTTTCAGTGGACGCAATGGTTTCTGAGGGGCAAGGAATATGAGCCCTGGGCTGATTTTGTGGAGGGCTTCACCGCCATATTCGGGTTATTGGAGTATGAGGATTTTGAGGCCCTCCTTCAGAAGTTGCGACAAAAGGGGACAGTGATGGAGTATCGCACTTTGTTCGAAAAATTGGCAAATCGAGTGCACTGGGAAGAAAAGACGTTACTCAGCTGTTTCGTATCGGGACTCAAAGAACATCTACATGACGAGGTTCAAGCTTATATGCCACGCAGTCTAAACCATGTCATCAGCCTAGCTCACATCCAGGAGGAACGCTTCAACAAGCAACGGACTCGCACCACGGGGAGAACCACTACCACCTCGGTGGTCACCAGAAGGGAACCGTCGCCGGCCGGCAAATCGACTGTGACACGGCTATCATGGGCCGAGCTTCAGGATAGGAAGGAGAAGGGTCTGTGTTTCAATTGTGACGAAAAGTACGCGCCCGAGCACAAATGTCAAAAGGTCCAGGTTTATATGTTACATGAGGATGTGGAGGACGAGATTACTCCAGAACCAGGGCCGGAGGAGGACTTGGATTTGACCGAGTTTGACGTGTCCTTGCAGGCTATGGGGGGATGCAACGCCCCACTCACGATGTGGATGGCAGGAAAGGTTAGCAAGGAGCGGGTGACAATTCTGGTGGATAGTGGGAGCACCCACAACTTCATCCATCCCGATGCGGCTCAACAAGTGGGGCAAGTGATCGATCGTGGGGCCGCCTTTCAGATCATGGTAGCGGATGGAAGCAAACTTCAGTGCGAGGGAGTTATGAAAGGGGTGGAGCTACGGATACAGGGGTACACGGGTCGCACTGACATCTACCTCCTGCCTAACAGGGGCTCGGACATGATGTTTGGGGTACAATGGCTGCAGCACTTGAGGCGGGTGACCTTTGATTGAGATCAGATGACGATGGAGTTCCTTCAGCACGGGAAGCAATATTGTCTGGGGGGCCTTAATTCCTTAAATCTCTCTGATGAAGGAGATCTCCCTTCGAATCCTGGAGCGACTAGGGGAGCAGGGAAGCACCATGGCGGTGATCGTGGAAATTACATCGGCCAGTCCAGCTCCTTCAGTGGTACCGGTACAAATGCAGGCGATACTGGCTCGATATGCTGACATATTCCAGGAACCTCGTACACTTCCGCCACCGAGATTCTAAGACCATCAGATTCAACTCAAGATAGGGGTCAAACCTACCAACATCTGACCATACTGTTATCCGCACATCCAGAAGGACGAGATTGAACACAGCGTCAAGGAAATGCTTGCCGCCAGGATTAACCGTCCAAGTACGAGTTCCTTCTCTTCTCCTGTCATCCTAGTAAAAAAGAAGGATGGGTCGTAGAGATTTTGTGTGGATTACCGCGGCTTGAATAACTCGACTATCAAGAATAAGTTTCTCATTCCATTGATCAAAGAGTTGTTAGACGAATTGCACGGCGCTTCCTAATTACCAAGCTCGACCTCTGGTCGGGCAACCATCAGATTCAGATGCGAGAGGATGACATTCAAAAGGCAGCCTTCTGTACGCATGATGGGCACTATGAATTCCTCGTGATGCCTTTTGGGCTCACCAACGCCCCATCCACATTTCAGGCAGTTATGAACAAGATCTTTCGCCCTCTTCTTCGTCATTCAATATTGATATTTTTTGATGACATCCTCATATATAGCACGAGTTGGGAGGAGCACCTGACCCCCGTAGAGCGGCATTCCGGGCTCTCAAGGGGTCCATGACCTCCACACTGGTCCTTGCCCTTCCCGACTTCAACAAGGAATTTGTGCTTGAAACCGAGGCATCGGGCGTCGGAATTGGCGCGGTATTAATACAGGAGGGCCGGCCATTAGCCTTCTACATAGGGTTGTAACGGTTCGGTTTGATTCAGTTTTTGATCAAAACAGTTAACCGAACCACCCACGCGTGGTTCCAAAAATCTGAAACCGAACCGAACCGTGTACACCATTGGAACCGAACCGAACCGCGGTTCGTTTCAGTTTGAGTGGTTTAATACTTAAAAAGGAAAGAATTTGACAGAAATAAAGTAATTCATCACATTCTTTGTACAACCCCGTATTCGCAGAGTAGGGCCCTTTTGGCAGGCGCAGAGCCAGTTTTAAGTTTTTAAGCTTTTTAGAGATTTTGGACTCTTGGTGGCCAATTTTGGCCCTAGCTTGGAAATATACTAGTAGGGGGAATGAAAATTGTCTCCCCCCGGCCCCTTTGAGCACTCGCTCTCGCCTATTCGCACAGGCCCCGCAGCTCGCCTTGCCGCTCTCGCCAAGCGCTAGGCCGCAGCTCGCCGCCTCGCTCGCAGGCCGCAGCTCGCCTTGCCGCTCTCGCCAAGCGCTAGGCCGCAGCTCGCCGCCTCGCTCGCATGCCGCAGCTCGCCTTGCCGCTCTCGCCAAGCGCTAGGCCGCAGCTCGCCGCCTCGCTCGCATGCCGCAGCTCGCCTTGCCGCTCTCGCCAAGCGCTAGGCCGCAGCTCGTCGCCTTGCCGCTCTCGCCAGTCGCCAGGCCGCAGCTCGTCGCCTTGCCGCTCTCGCCAAGCAGCTAGGCCGCAGCTCGTCGCCTTGCCGCTCTCGCCAAGCGCTAGGCCGCAGCTCGTCGCCTTGCCGCTCTCGCCAGTCGCTAGGCCGCAGCTCGTCGCCTTGCCGTTCTCGCCAAGCGCTAGGTCGCAGCTCGCCGCCTTGCCGCTCTCGCCAGTCGCCAGGCCGCAGCTCGCCTCAGGCCGCCGTCTCACCAGAGGCCGCCAGCTCGCCCAAGCTTCTTTTGGCCATGCTCTTACCATTGTGCCCTTGGCGTGGAGTTCCTTGTTACCCCTTGGTGTGGAGGTTTGCTATTGGCTCAAGGCCAATTGGCCTTGGGGGCATTTTGGTCATTTTGACCCCAGGACTACTTGGAAAAACTATAAATAGACCCCCTTGGGTACCTTTGGAGAGGCATTGGCTTTTGGCTTCCTCCTCCCCCCTAGTTCTCTTCTTGGTAGAGTTGAGAGAACTCTCCAAGGTACCCTTCTCTGCCATTGGTAAGGGAGGGGAAGTGTTCTTGTGACCTTCCGGGTGTGTGGTGGGACCTCCGCGCTAGAGCCGAGGGTCTGTTCCTAGTTTCCCAAGTCTTTGGTCCGTGACGTTCTCTCGAGTGTAGTAAGTGTGCGGTCACCCCTTCCCCAAGGGTGAACTCCACAGAGACCGGTTTTCCGGTTTCAACATTTTGGTGCGGTGAGCGTGGAGAGTGACCAGCACAGAAAATCTCGGGAGAGTGTCATGGTTGGAGATGAGGGAGGTGGTGACGATCTCGGCGAGTTCCCCAACCCCGGACCCTTCGTAGGAAGGGAGGAATTCATGAGTCCAGCCAAGGAACCATGGAGATGTCGCGAAGTATTTCTCCTCGGGGTGACAGCTCAGCTCGCCCCTAGCCGCCAGCTCGCCTAGGCCGCCAGCTCGCCAGGCCGCCAGCTCGCCAGGCCGCCGTTCACGCCAGCTCGCCCCTAGCCGCCTGCTCGCGCGATTTTATCTCGCCAGTTCGCCGAGCTCGTGCACCTTTGTCTTGCCTAGCCGTCGCTCTCATGGGAAGCTTGAGCAGGATGGAGGTGTCCAGTGGGATGGAGTCGGAGGATGACCACTATGCCCGGCCGCCCTGAAGAAGCCTCGCATCGGCAGAGTCATGTATCTTGTTTTTCTTTATGTTGTAATGAGTCCAACCTCCGACCGGTAGGGTTGGGAGGGTCATGTAACCCAACTATTTTCCCCTTTTGAGGATGTTGAATTTTGGCAGAGTTCAGGTGACACGCCCCGTCCCCAAGTCCTTTTGCTCCGAGATGATTCCGCTGCCAGGCTCTCACTAGCTGGTGGGTTCAGGTTGATCTCTCGTGGGAGCTAAGTCCTTTTGCTCCGAGATGATTCCGCTGCCAGGCTCTCACTAGCTGGTGGGTTCAGGTTGATCTCTCGTGGGAGCCAAGCCCCTTAGCTCCGAGATGATTCCGCTGCCAGGCTCTCACTAGCTGGTGGGTTCAGGTTGATCTCTCGTGGGAGCCAAGCCCCTTAGCTCCGAGATGATTCCGCTGTCAGGCTCTCACTAGCTGGTGGGTTCAGGTTGATCTCTCGTGGGAGCTAAGTCCTTTTGCTCCGAGATGATTCCGCTGCCAGGCTCTCACTAGCTGGTGGGTTCAGGTTGATCTCTCGGGGAAGCCCAAGCCCCTTAGCTCCGAGATGATTCCGCTGTCAGGCTCTCACTAGCTGGTGGGTTCAGGTTGATCTCTCGTGGGAGCCAAGCCCCTTAGCTCCGAGATGATTCCGCTGTCAGGCTCTCACTAGCTGGTGGGTTCAGGTTGATCTCTCGTGGGAGCTAAGTCCTTTTGCTCCGAGATGATTCCGCTGCCAGGCTCTCACTAGCTGGTGGGTTCAGGTTGATCTCTCGTGAGAGCCAAGCCCCTTAGCTCCGAGATGATTCCGCTGCCAGGCTCTCACTAGCTGGTGGGTTCAGGTTGATCTCTCGTGGGAGCTAAGTCCTTTTGCTCCGAGATGATTCCGCTGCCAGGCTCTCACTAGCTGGTGGGTTCAGGTTGATCTCTCGTGGGAGCTAAGTCCTTTTGCTCCGAGATGATTCCGCTGCCAAGCTCTCACTAGCTGGTGGGTTCAGGTTGATCTCTCGTGGGAGCCAAGCCCCTTAGCTCCGAGATGATTCCGCTGTCAGGCTCTCACTAGCTGGTGGGTTCAGGTTGATCTCTCGTGGGAGCTAAGTCCTTTTGCTCCGAGATGATTCCGCTGCCAAGCTCTCACTAGCTGGTGGGTTCAGGTTGATCTCTCGTGGGAGCCAAGCCCCTTAGCTCCGAGATGATTCCGCTGTCAGGCTCTCACTAGCTGGTGGGTTCAGGTTGATCTCTCGTGGGAGCTAAGTCCTTTTGCTCCGAGATGATTCCGCTGCCAGGCTCTCACTAGCTGGTGGGTTCAGGTTGATCTCTCGTGGGAGCCAAGCCCCTTAGCTCCGAGATGATTCCGCTGTCAGGCTCTCACTAGCTGGTGGGTTCAGGTTGATCTCTCGTGGGAGCTAAGTCCTTTTGCTCCGAGATGATTCCGCTGCCAGGCTCTCACTAGCTGGTGGGTTCAGGTTGATCTCTCGTGGGAGCTAAGTCCTTTTGCTCCGAGATGATTCCGCTGCCAGGCTCTCACTAGCTGGTGGGTTCAGGTTGATCTCTCGTGGGAGCTAAGTCCTTTTGCTCCGAGATGATTCCGCTGCCAGGCTCTCACTAGCTGGCGGGTTCAGGTTGATCTCTCGTGGGAGCCAAGCCCCTTAGCTCCGAGATGATTCCGCTGCCAGGCTCTCACTAGCTGGTGGGTTCAGGTTGATCTCTCGTGGGAGCCAAGCCCCTTAGCTCCGAGATGATTCCGCTGTCAGGCTCTCACTAGCTGGCAGGGCAGGTTGATCTCTCGTGGAGTCTAAGTATTTTTAGCTCCGGGATGATTCCGCTGTCAGGCTCTCACTAGCTGGCAGGGCAGGTTGATCTCTCGTGGAGGCTAAGTGTTTTCACCACAAGGCTGTCTCGTCACCCAGGCTTCCATTAGCTGACATGACAGGTTGACTCAGCGAATACGTTGGGTTGGATGTTTCTTTCCGAGCTTGTGCCAACCTCGAAAAGAGCGGGGATTGTGTACAACCCCGTATTCGCAGAGTAGGGCCCTTTTGGCAGGCGCAGAGCCAGTTTTAAGTTTTTAAGCTTTTTAGAGATTTTGGACTCTTGGTGGCCAATTTTGGCCCTAGCTTGGAAATATACTAGTAGGGGGAATGAAAATTGTCTCCCCCCGGCCCCTTTGAGCACTCGCTCTCGCCTATTCGCACAGGCCCCGCAGCTCGCCTTGCCGCTCTCGCCAAGCGCTAGGCCGCAGCTCGCCGCCTCGCTCGCAGGCCGCAGCTCGCCTTGCCGCTCTCGCCAAGCGCTAGGCCGCAGCTCGCCGCCTCGCTCGCATGCCGCAGCTCGCCTTGCCGCTCTCGCCAAGCGCTAGGCCGCAGCTCGCCGCCTCGCTCGCATGCCGCAGCTCGCCTTGCCGCTCTCGCCAAGCGCTAGGCCGCAGCTCGTCGCCTTGCCGCTCTCGCCAGTCGCCAGGCCGCAGCTCGTCGCCTTGCCGCTCTCGCCAAGCAGCTAGGCCGCAGCTCGTCGCCTTGCCGCTCTCGCCAAGCGCTAGGCCGCAGCTCGTCGCCTTGCCGCTCTCGCCAGTCGCTAGGCCGCAGCTCGTCGCCTTGCCGTTCTCGCCAAGCGCTAGGTCGCAGCTCGCCGCCTTGCCGCTCTCGCCAGTCGCCAGGCCGCAGCTCGCCTCAGGCCGCCGTCTCACCAGAGGCCGCCAGCTCGCCCAAGCTTCTTTTGGCCATGCTCTTACCATTGTGCCCTTGGCGTGGAGTTCCTTGTTACCCCTTGGTGTGGAGGTTTGCTATTGGCTCAAGGCCAATTGGCCTTGGGGGCATTTTGGTCATTTTGACCCCAGGACTACTTGGAAAAACTATAAATAGACCCCCTTGGGTACCTTTGGAGAGGCATTGGCTTTTGGCTTCCTCCTCCCTAGTTCTCTTCTTGGTAGAGTTGAGAGAACTCTCCAAGGTACCCTTCTCTGCCATTGGTAAGGGAGGGGAAGTGTTCTTGTGACCTTCCGGGTGTGTGGTGGGACCTCCGCGCTAGAGCCGAGGGTCTGTTCCTAGTTTCCCAAGTCTTTGGTCCGTGACGTTCTCTCGAGTGTAGTAAGTGTGCGGTCACCCCTTCCCCAAGGGTGAACTCCACAGAGACCGGTTTTCCGGTTTCAACATTCTTTAATGTCAAACAAGCAAGGAGAATAATATGACAGAAATAACAACTTGAAGAAGATGATCTGAGATATATGGATATCAAAAATTAAATCATATACTTCTTCAAAATAATACAACTTGTTATCAAAAATTCAAAATACCTAATTCAGTTGTCAATCGCCGCTCGGCGCTCACAGTCGCTGCTCTCTTGACTCTTGCGGTCCGGAATAGGCGGAACGGTTGTTCCTTAAAAATGCGGAGTGCGTGACCTAGTGGGTTGTGGAATGTTGAGTGCGGGAAAATGGGAAACCGAGCATATTAAAAATGAAAATAGACAAATAGGTGTGTTGCCAAAGTGCCAAGTATCAAGCCTTAATTAATATAAAATTATAAATAGTTAATATGGTTCGGTTTGGTTTGACTCGGTTCGGTTTGACACTCCGAACTGTGAACCGAACCGAACCACACAGGTTTTCAAAAATTGGAACCGTGGCCGAACCGTGGGCTACTAAAACCGAACAAAACCGTGCAGTTTGGTTTGGTTCGATTCAGTTATGTGGTTCGATTGGTTCGAGCTTACACCCCTACTTCTACAGCAAGGCGTTAGCCCCCCGAAATTTAGGGTTGTCCACGTACGAGAAGGAGATGCTGGCAATCATCCATGTGGTGGCTATGTGGCGACCTTATTTGCTGGGCCGGCACTTCAAAATCCGTACTGACCACCAGAGCTTGAAGCACTTTTTCGAGCAACGGGTCTCCTCCCTGCTCCAACAGAAGTGGGTGACTAAGTTGTTGGGGTACGATTATGAGATTCTCTACAGCTAGGGCAAAGAGAACGTGATTACTGACGCCTTATCCCGCCTACCGGAGAGCACCCTCACCCAAATCTTCGGCCCTGTGTTCGACTCTTTAGATGATATACAGGAGGAGGGTATGCGGGACCCCGCACTACGGGCCCTCGTGGAAGTTCTTCAACAGGGGCAAGTCACCGCCCCGGGCTATCACCTGCAGAATGGAAGACTGTATTATCACGGTCGAGTGGTCATTCCACCCAACTCCGCCTGGAAGACCGTCATGTTGCACGAGTTCCACTCATCCCCTATTGGGGGTCATGCAGTAGTACTCCGCACTCTTCAACGGGCGCGGGCAAATGTCTTTTAGAAAGAATTACGGCACGATGTACAGCAGTTTGTTCAACAATGCGAGATGTGTCAGCGACAGAAGTACGAGACGACCGCCCCTGCAGGAGTACTTACACCGTTGGAGATCCCATACCACATTTGGGATACGGTATCTATGGATTTTATAGACGGGTTGCCCAAGCCTCAGGGCAAGTCTGTTAGTCGCCCAATTACGGAGGGGGCGGCCGTAAACGACCTCGAATGGGGTCAACTTGCTAGCTGAGTGGTATGAGGTGTTATAACAATATTCGGCCCAGTGCAACCAACGAGTTCATGCCCGAGGCTTCGGGGCTGAACCACCCGGTTCAACCCCTTGGGGGGGGCTGACCGGCCCCCCATGGGCCCGGGTCTACTTATACTCGGGGCTCTTTCTTAGATGGAGGCAAGGATGATTTCAAGTATTTCTCTTCTTCCTCCCCCTAAACCCTAATTCCTCTCTATCACCCTCTCTAGTTCTCTCATCTTCTCTCGTTCTCTATCAGATCTCTGATGGCCAACGATCGCCCATTGGCATTCGGTGATCGCTGATCCGCGGTCAACAAGCGTTACGGAATCGTCGATCGCTCCTAGCCAGTTACGGACCGTGCATTATAGTTTTTAGCCGACTGTGGAAAAAGGAAACAGGGAGGGGATAGGAAAGACTCGAAGGCATTTTCGGAAACCAAAAATGTAAAGGTCGTGTCACCATCACTATGGTTCATCTCCACAATTCCCTGTGAATATATGTGTGCATTATGTGTGTACGTGTTTCTATATTGTGTGCTTTGCCAATGTTTCAGATTGCTAACAAAGAGACGAGCAATCAAGAATGATACAAAGAGACATCAAACAATTAAGATCAAAAAGAACTCATTAGTGAGATGAACTTCCCAAATATACTTAAAAATTTACGAAGGTTAAGTTCCAGAACCTGACAGAGGTAAGCCAACTCCAGCTGCTCCGCAATATCTTCGCGTACAGGAAGCCAATCAAGACCCCCTTTTCGAGAAAACCAGTGGCCTCTTAAAACCCGGCGATTTTCTCCATTCCAATAAACTGGAAAACAGTGGCGCCTAGTTAAATCAACCTGTAGAATACAAAAAAAATATCCATAAAGATATTGAAAAGAAAATTTTAAAAAGGTAAAAAAAAAAATCAGAAGGAAGTTTATCCTTTAACAACATTTCCTCCTATCAATATATCTCCAGATCAAAATCATGAATTCTAAAGTAATGTAATTGTCTATATACATAGGTCATGAAAAACTGAATATTCAAATCTATATAAAAAATTGTAGGGCCGGGATTAAAACTATAAATTTAAAAAAAGAAAGATAGATGACCATTTATTTAACAAAGAATAAATGACCAAGAATCACATAGTAGAAATATAATGTTAAGCCAATAAGATTGGCTAAATAACGCCAAAATCAGCCTCCAAACTAGGATTGTAATTCATAAGCGTACATTATTCCAAAGTATAGGAGCAAACATTTCATCAGAGATATATTTACATTGAATTTTAGAAACAATAAACAACGAGATATTGGAAATCAAATTAATGAAATTATGGGTAAAAATAATGGCAGGTCACAAATTGATGTAGGACAGGGGTCACATTTGCCTGTCACCCTAGAATTATATACCTTTTGGAATTATATATGCCCACAGGCCACAGGGCTTCACCCGAGTTATATATAGAGAGAGAGAGAGAGAGAGATAAATATATATATATATAAGAAACCAATTTCAGGTGACTGGCCTAATATCTTCCACCATAAAGATGGACGCGGTTGCTAGTGAGAACACCACAATACAATACCAGGTATTTCTCGACAACATGGTATCATAGCAGTGTAAGTGTCGATCATCTCTTCTCTAGGTCTCAAGACAGCATTGATTTATCTGTCGTCTTCCATATTCCGTCGACTGCATTTGTTGATCTGACCCCATCGACTATCCAGTACTTCGACCACTTCCAGCGCATCAACCAGTCCATGTCTAGGATTGTTTCCAGCACGTCAATTGATTGTGCCATATGCGTAGATCAATGGACCCGGCCAGAAGCCAATTCCTGCGTGTTATTATTTCCAATGTGTTATTGGACCTGATCAGAAACTATCGTAGGGACAATTGCTGATTCCTGGTTATGTTTCTTCATTCCTCCACTTCCCTTTTTGTGGACTGAGTTGGACAATTAAGATGTGTGATAAGACCGATGTGAGGGAGATTACCTATATGAATCGATCCCTGATAACGGGTGAAGCCTTAGTCACATTACCTCAAAGAAGTTGCGAGACATTAAAAATTATATGCAATGAAAGAATTATGTCCTCATGTACAAATTGAAAGGGGTAAACGAGCTAATCTCATTGAAGCACACACCCTGCTCATGGAACCAGCAACTCAAATGTGTGGGAACAATAAGAAGATCAAATTGTTATCATGATGTGAGATTGTATGGAAATCTCTCTCTGATTTGGTCACTCATTGCATGACAGCTAAAAATGTACTAGACCTCTTAGCATTACTATACTCAGGAAGGTAATTTGAGAAGAATTTATGAATTATCGCAAGCATCTAACAAACTTGAGATGAGTTCCAAATCTATAACAGAATAATTTGGCGAATTAAATAAACTTGTTGAAGAACGGAACTCTCTCCATCTTATCTCTACTAATGTAAGAGTTATGCAACAACACAGGGAAAAGCTCCAGATTATGACATTCTTGGAAGGGCTTCGACCCGCGATCGAATTATTTAGTCGCATTCTCCATAACAGCTCACTGTAGCGTACCGCCAACCCGCCATATTGTGGGTTGTATCGAGAGGCAAGTCTTTGTCGTATTCGTTGATGATGCAAATTATGGTGATGTTGTCGGGGAATCGTTGCTTGTGGAGACGCAGAATCAACGATCCCTGATGGGGGCGACTGGGTGCCCAAGGATTAAGGACTGCAGAGATATGGCATGGCATAGGAGCTTGCTAAGGGAAGATTGCAGGTAGTAATGGCTGGAGAATAACCGATGAGATAGCTGGAGCAGAGCTCGAGACTGGATGAGTCTATGGTTACTGGTTAGGTCAGGGCAAGGGTGCACATTGGGTGTCAATCGAGGGAAATTTATGAGCATGTGAAATGGGACCTGTGGCGATCAGGATTGGTGGTTTTGTCTAAGTAGCAATCGTTGGGCTTGGTATCGTCATTGTTGGAGAGATTATGGGGCAACTAAAGCAGCATATTTGTCTTGATGTGCTAAACATCGTGGCATTAACACTTTGCAATGGAGAAAAGGGAGCAATTTTAATAGCGGTGAGGGCGTGGATGCTCGCCTTGTGACGAGCGGAGGCAACCGCCAATTCGTCCCCCATTTGTTTGAGGGTTTTGATGCATGTTAAGAAAACTCCTTGATTTCATAAACCAGATTATGTCTAAAGTGATTTAGGTCAATCCTTAATGTAGTATAGAAAAACTGTGTTTCTACTTCTTACACTACAGGCCAAAAGACTTCAAATTCCAAAGTTTATGAAGAATTGTCAAATTCAGGTAACATACGTCGAATTATATTAGACGTACGCAGATGTGCTTATCAGCTTTCGTAAATTTCTAGTAAAAGAATAAAGCATTGCCAAAATGTAAGTAATAAGAAGGCAGACGTCGATTTACAATCAGTGTATAGAAGTAGTGTTGAAGAATAAGAAGTATGCATGGGTCGTTTTCTTCTCTAAGCAAATTAGAGTACGGCTACTACAATTCAGAGCATAGAATATGTGACTTGAAATGCGAAGCAAGGTAGCGCTTATTTTGAAGCAAGGTAGCGCTTATTTTGAAGCAAGGTAGAGCTTATTTTGAAGAAGTGTTAGTAGTCAAAATTCGAATTGCATTCGACGTTGTTGGAACCAACAAGGTCGATTCCTCCTAAAGCTCGGAACTAAAGAGGCAGCTCACGCTTACTCCCTTAGGATCACACTCAAGGCCAATAACTAGACCGGAGGCTTCAGCGAGGAGGTCCCACCTCGTACCCGGAAGAGACTAAAGCTCTCCCCCTCCCTAGCCAATGCTGAGCTAGGTGCCTTAGAAGAAGTGAAAAGAGTCGAGAGAACTTGCTCTTCTAAGACACCTTACCGGTCTATTTATAAGCTTCCGAACTGGGACTGCAAATAACTCACTTAAACCGTCCTGAAATTTACCAGAATACCCTTGGCTAGGTCTGCCAACAGCCAAACTCCGCTGTTCTAAAGGGCTAAATGCAGACCACCCGGGGTAAAAGAGTAAAACACCCCTGGGGCCCAAAAGGTGGGCCAAGCCCTATCCGAACCGGCCTTGAACCAAAAAGGCACCTGGCGAGAACTCCCCTATAGGGTCCTCTCGCCTGACGAGAGGACCGCCTCTTGGCGAGAGCTCCACCCCTGGAGTCTTCTCGCGTGGCGAACTGGCCACTCGTCGGGAAAGCCTCCCCTCTCGGCACTCACTCGCCAATCTCCTGCCACATGCCTCTTGGGCCGTCTCGCATAACACCTCTCACCTGGCTCTCATTGCCTGGGCCCTCTCGCCTGGGCCCTCTCGCCTGGGCCTCATTGCCTGGGCCCTCTCGCCTGGGCCCTCTCGTCTGGGTCTCATTACCTGGGCCCTCTGCCTGGGCCCTCTCGCCTGGGAGCCCGAGGTTGTACAGACTTATAAACATGCAGCTGAAGAAAGGCGATAGTCGAATTGAAGCTTTCTTTCAAAGCATGTTGGTGTGCATATAAGATTTCTCTCCGCGTAAGTAAGCTTGTGTCAAATTCTATTTGATGCATATATAATTTTCTCTGACATGAAGATTTACAACATTGGAAGCATTTAGACAACTTGAATTCAACTAAATAGAAAAGAAGATATATGAAGAAGATTACAGTTCTTACTAAATATGGAGATAATCGAATGAAACTTGACTAACATGGTGCTCCTTTCCAGTCGTTATCTAATAAAACAAATTAAGGAAAAGAATTTTTGTTTCAGAATATGGAAGCCTCCTTTTTACCCTTCTCTGAAGAAGGCATTTGAATTCAATTATAAAAGGAAAAGAAGGGGATGGCAAACCTTAAACATCAATTCTACTCTCATTCTTTCTCTAAAGCTCTTCTGTCACCTTCCTCCTGCTTTTTTCATTCAAAGAATCGATGGATTCAGGTAACTTACGTTGAATTGTATTTGACATATCCATATTTGTTATTCAGCTTTCGTAGATTTCCATTCAAAGAATAAAGCAGCACCAAAATGCAAGTAATAAGAAGACAGATGCTGATTGACAATCTGAGTATAGAAGCAGTGCTCAAGAATAAGAAGTATGCATGTGTCGTATTCTTCTCTAAGTAAATCAGAGGACGGCTAATACAATTCAGAAAATAGAGTATGCAAACTGAAGCACGGAGCAAGGCAGCGCTTAATTTGACGAAGTGTTAGTAGTCATCCGTCGAATTGCATTCAACGTATAAATATGAAGTTGAAGAAAGGTGATAGTCAAATTCAAGCCCACTTTTACAGCATGTTTGGGTGCATATAATATTTTTCTCCACAAAAGTAGACTGTCCAATTCCATTCGACACGTGAAGAATTTTTTCTGTCACGAAGATTGACAGCACTATAAGCATTTACTCGACTTGGATTTGACTAAAGTTAAAGAAATATGAAAAAGTTTTCATAGCTTACTAAATCCAACGATAATCGAATGGATCTCGAATAGCATGATGAGATAACGGATTATAGTTGTTAGGCTTTACTTTCTAAGTTGTTATCAAATAAAATAGATTAAGAAAAAAGGACTTGTCTTTTCAAAAGCACAATGATATGCAAGCCTCCCTTCTGTCTTTATCTGAAGAAGACAATTGAATCCAATTATAAATGGATAGGGAAGGGGACAACAAACCCTAATCACCAATTCTACTATCGTTCTTTCTTTAAAGCTCTTCTGCCAGCGTCCTCCAAACCTTTTCAAGAAGTCTTTATTGTTCTTCCATTCTTCTTTCTCTGAACAAGAATAGATTACAAAGATTTAAATCCACACTAAGCTGGATACAAAAAGTGATCATTGCTTGTTGAAGATCGTTTATCATTGTAGAGCAGCTGACTGAATATTTCATTTATTCATGTAAAGAGTTTTGTGAATCTCTCTACAAAAGATTTAGTTAGTTCTGAGAGTCTCATGTAAATGACTCAGTGGTAGTTTTAAGGGTCTCTCGAGCAAAATACTCAGGATTGGTGATAGGCAATGCATTCTTGCTGCGGTAGAAGAGAGGAGTACCCAAGTTTGGAGAACCTCCATAAATTCTTGTGTCTTCTATGTTGTTGATATATAGCTAGATTTAATTTTTGCATTCACTTTTCTTTATTATTTCCTGATCAGTGTTGTGACTGTGATTAGATCTACTCAAAAGTATTTAATACTCTATTCACCCTCCCCCTCTAAAATAATTTATGTTAATATTCTCGTTCATTTCCTCATTTTCAATGCATTGTCGCACTATGTCGATGAAATTTTTCATGATGTCATGGGTTGGGTTGGTTGTTCAGAGATCATAGGATGAGAGTCTGTGATGTCCACTTGACAAGGGACAGTAGGTTGGCGCTGCAAAAAAGCCAGCGTCGCGGGTTGTTCACACCC
This sequence comes from Platanthera zijinensis, assembly GCA_039513925.1. Classification (NCBI taxonomy): domain Eukaryota; kingdom Viridiplantae; phylum Streptophyta; class Magnoliopsida; order Asparagales; family Orchidaceae; genus Platanthera; species Platanthera zijinensis. The sequence goes on along the minus strand of CM077080.1, from coordinate 221,622,525 downwards.
CAAGAAGGTGGTGTCGCCTCATAAGTCATTTTGACACTGCAATGTTCCGCTACTTTTTTTGGATAAAATAATTAATCAAATCAATTAAATGATTACTTGGTCAATCAAATAATTGGTCAAATAAAATATCAATCAATAGATAATTGATAAATTAATCTAATGTGAATGGCTCGATTCATAAAATTCGGACGGCTCAAGAGAAGGTCAATGGGGTTCATAGCGGCAAAGAGACAGGCGCGGTCGTACACGGAAGTGTAGCAATAGGCTAAATCAAGAATGCGTTGGGCGCAAGAATGGAGTCCACAGTTGGTGTTAAGGGGAAGAAGAAGCAAGTACAGTTGACCAGAACTATTGAGGGGCCTCCTATTGTCGTGGGCTCAGTGGTGAAGGAGGCACGGTCAACGATGGTAAAAGAGGCATGATGGTAAAAGAGGCATGATGGTGAAGGAGGCATGGTCGAATGAGCTTCGGAAGATGAAGATCGGGCGTGCGCCAAGTTTGTACGTGACGCGTGGTTCCAACTTAAGATTCAAAGAAGAATCTTGACCCACAAGCAACGGCTTCTACAGAATGCAGGCCGACATCAATAAGAACCTGGTTACCTGTCGAATCGACATAGTGGGGTCCGCAGGTGACCATTGATGATTTTTGGAGGGAGTAAAGAGATGTCTCGGTCTTTGTGGATGCAAGAAAGATCAAAAATTCCGAAACCAAGGTTGTTTTGTGCTTGTTTTGCGTAGTGGCAGTCTGGTAGATCGTCAGATAGATGGCTGGTGATGGCGTTGGAGCTGGAAATACAAGAGAACCGAGCTCACACAAAGAGGGACTAAGGAGAAGAGAGGAAGAGGGATTCTTGCTCAACCTAAACCCTGGCGAGTATAAAAGAGGAAAAAACTAGAAAGAGAAAAATATTTCATTACACAATGGCATGGACCGTAAATAAATCCAACATAAAACTACCTAAAATATTTAAAGAAATTAAGAAATGATGACTCGAAATAAAGACACATAATACTAACTCATAAAGTCGATGCCTAACATCAAAACATGACGATGCTAAATAACCACATTAAATGAATATGTGCAATAATTAATAATGGATAACTGGTCGTGGGGGACCATAACAAATAGGACCATAACAAATAGTTGCTGCAGACGCAGTGTTGTCTCAAAACGATAACGTTATTTCTCCCAAACTTATAACATTATTTCTATGTTCTGAGCAACAACGTAAGTAAAAGTTCCTTAAAGCGGTTTTATCAATTTTCCTACCGTTATATCTCGCCACTTATTTTCTAACACAATTTCAAACTACTCATTTTGTCAATGAAAATAGAGCAGAAGCAAGCTTATAAAAAAAATGTTGCAAAACATTATTTGTAAATTTTAAGGTGAAATTGAATGACTATATGAGTACCTCACCTCCATGCACCCCAACACCACCCCCCCCCCCCCATAGAAGGGGGAAATACATAACTGAAAGAAGACAAATGTTTAACATAAAATTTGAAAGAGGAAATCCATCAATGTTATAAGGGCCGCACTCTGGATCGTACGATCCAAAATGGTAAATTGGTCTGGACCGCACCTAGGATCTATTTTGGTTCCTCCACCGGTGGGATTGTGATCCAGATCGTAGAATCTATAAGATCGTGATCCTAAGACCGATCCTACCGATTCAGATCTTGATTGTAATTAAAGGATCTTGTTAAAGAAAATATAAAAAGGTCTATATTTAGGCCCAATTTGTATCCCATCTTGTGTATAGTTTAGTCTCACATCTTAGGATAGGGACTTTTTCCCCTTTCCCTTTCCAATTTAAATGTACAAATACATGTATTTCGAGGTATGAGAATTTGAAAAATTTAAAAAAAACTCTTATTTTTTCTCTCTCCTATGTTTCTCTACATGGTATCAAAGCAAACAATCTTACAAGTCTTTTTAAGTTGTACGCTTGCTTGTTGATCTTTGGGCGAATAGGAATTCTCTAGCCGCATCTCCTACTCTGCGGCCCATCCTTTCCTGCCCTTCCCCTTCCTCTGCGGTTACTATTGCCTAATCGCAGCCTTCCTTCTTTCTACTGGTGCTTCTCATTTCCTCCCCCCTCCCTCTCCTTTTATAGGTTTTCCACCTCCCCGTCGTTGGGGCCCACTGGCCTAACCGCAGCCTTTCCTGGCCGCCAAGCCGCCTGTCTTTCCCCTGCTTCCCAGCCGCACCGAGCTATTTCCTCAAGACAAGACGTTGCTCGCCTCCTTGCCGCAGTTGTGGCTTCTTAGCCACCGCCTCTTGCCGCAACATCCTTATCGTTGATTCTTGTCGCAGCATACGGTCGCGTCTTGTCAATGTTTCTTGTCCCACTGCTGCCTCGCACCTTGCCGCATTGAGTTTGTCTGACTGTCGTTGCCCGGAGTTGCTTCCCATTGTTGGAGCTCACCTCTGCTTTCTAACCGCCAGTCCTCTAGCCGCAAGGCAAGCCTCCGTCGCAGCTTCTCTGCTTTGACGCGCGGCTTGCTCGTTGCAAGTAAACTTCTTGCCACTCGCAGCTCTTATCGCAGTTCTTGTCGCAAGTCTATCTGCAGTTCTTGTTGCAGCTCTATCTACAGTCCATGTTGGAGCTCTTGTCGCAGTTCTCTGACAGCAACCCTCAGGCTATAACTTCTAGCCGCTCCTTGTCGTTGAACTCCTGTCACAGCTCCTACCTATTCTTGCGGTAATTCCTTGTTTTCAATCCTTTCTGTACTCTCCCAGCGCTCCTTTGTCGCAGCATCTTCCTAGTCGCAGACCGTTTGCTCGCCTGTCGCAGCTGCTTTCTCCAGGCCATCATCTGCTCTTCTATCCGTTCATCGTCGTTGTCCGCCTTTTTCTACCGGTTGGTTGTTCTTCTAAGCGCTACTGCTTTATTCGCTAGGCCGCAGTTGTCTTGCCTCTTGCTCTTTTCACTTGTCGTTGATGTATGTTGTTCGCAAAAGACTGACCGTCGTTCACTATTGCGGCAGCTCAGCGTTCACCCCCATCCTCTTGTAGAGACACTTGTTATTGTATGCACAATCTACGTCATGCACCGCCTATCTCTACTGCGGTCCCTGCTCTAGACAGCCTTCGCACCGACATTGATGCTTTGCGCATCCAACTCCAGCAACTTGAAGAACTGCTCAGTCATTCCTCTGGCTTTGTTGTGTCTATTTCAGATGGTGGTATCTCATGTCTAGCCCACAGTTCATCCTGGATTATGGACTCTGGAGCAACACACCTTATTACCCCCAAAGAAACTTTTCAATACTTGGGTTATGAGCATCCCAAGTATATTACTGTTGCTAATGAGGCCACGACCCCAGTCTCTGATTCGGCCGGCGTTGCCCTTACTTCATCACCCTTCGTTCAGTTCTTCATGTTCCGGGCTTTTCTTTTGATCTTCTATTTATTAGTCGTCTCACTCAAGACCTTGATTGATATGTAACCTTCTTTTACATCTCAATTGTTGTGTGGGATCGCAAGACGCGGGCTATAATTGGTAGAAGGCAACTGTTGAATGAGCTCTACATCCTGGAACCTTCCCCACCTCCTATGATTCTCTCCTTTATTAGCTCTGTCAAATGGCATTGGCGTCTTGGGCATGCACCTCTCCACATACTCTAGAAAGTTCTCCCTGATTTGTCCCTCAATGACTTCACGTGCGAATCTTGTATCTACGGCAAATAACATCGTGCTACTTTTTCACCTTTGTATACTCGGGTATTCGGGGCGATGCTCCCTTTGTTCTTGTACATTCAGATATTTGGAGACCCTATAAAACTGCAAGTTCTTCAAATTATCGTTACTTCATCACCTTTATTGATGATTACTCACGAATAACATGGATATATTTACTTCATGATTGCTCTGAGTTAACCAGTGTGATTCGTGTCTTTATTATTGAGACTCGCAATTAGTTTTCTACTACCATTAAAACTCTCTGAACCGACAATGTCGGTGAGTACACAAGTCATGGGGTTACAAACTTGTGTGCTAAGTTTGGGATCACCCATCAAACCTCTTGTGTTTATACCCCCCCCCCCCAACAAAATGGTGTTGTTGAACGCAAGAATCGTCACCTTCTTGATGTCGCACGCTCCATTATATTTCAAATGAATGTCCCCAAGCTCTATTGGAATTTCACGGTTTCTACAGCCTGATATCTTATTAACCGCATGCCCACTTATGTTCTCAACTTTGCTTCTCCCTTTTAATCTCATTTTTTCCTCCACAACCCCCTTTCTCGTCCCACCTCGTATATTTGATTGTGTTTGTTATGTTCATAATCTGGGTCCATCGGACTGACAAGTTAGTCTCACGTGCCACAAAATATATGTTTGTTGGGTACTCTCACACTCAGAAGGGTTATGTCTGCTACTCTCCCACTGATCGCAAAGTTGTTACATCAGCTGATGTCATATTTTTTGAAGACAAGCCCTATCATTGCCTACCTACTGATTCTCCACTTCCACCTTTACTTTCGTGGTCTGTTGTCCATGTTACTTCTAACCTTCCCCCTCTACTTCTGCGACATGCTATCCTTGTTGCTTCTAACAATCCACCTTTCCTTCCCACGCTGATTCACCAAAACCACCTCTAGTTCATGTATACACTCGTCGCACCCCTTCGTCAGTTGCTCTACAAGAGCTGCCCTCTACTAATGATACTCTATGGCCTGCAGATCCGACAATCGTCTCTACTGCTCACCCAATGACGAATTATGTCTCCTTACATTGCCTCTCTCCGGAACTCGGGCAATCTGCTCTTTCTTTTACTTCCATTTCCACCCCTAACTCTTTACAGGAGGCTCTCCAGCATCCGGGATGGCGTGCAGCCATGGATGAAGAAATAACTGCTCTTTGGGCTAACCAGACCTGGGAACTTGTCTCACTTCCTCCAGGACAGGCCTGCGTGTGATGTAAGTGGGTTTATGTCATCAAACATACTCCAGACGAGACAGTCAATCGCCTAAAGGCTCGACTTGTGGCTCGAGAGTTCACTCAGCAACAAGGCCTCGACTATGATGAGACTTTTTCAGCTTTCGTCAAGTTAAATACTATTCGGGTCCTGATCTCCTTAGTTATTCATCGACAGTGGCCCTTACATCGGTTGGATGTCAAAATGTCTTTCTAAATTAGACCTTCAAGAAACTATCTACATGCATCAACTTCCTGGGTTTGGGACCACGTGAGAGTCTCGGGTTTGTCAACTTAAAAAATCTATATATGGTCTCAAACATTCTTTGGGAGTATGGTTTGACAAATTTAGTAGGGTTGTCCGGGATGTTGGATTTACTCGAAGCTCAGCAGACTTCTCTCTCTCTTCACTCGTCATCAACCAACCGGCACTGTAATCCTCTTGGTTTATGATATTTTGATTACGGATAATGACTCCACGGGAATCCAAATGGTTAAGCGGCACTTAAACTCGGTTGTTTAAACTAAAGACCTGGAAAATCTTTGGTACTTCCTGAGACTTGAGGTAGCATGACGTCCTGATGGCATTGTCCTATCTTAACAAAAGTATTTTTTGACCTTCTTCAGGATATTGGATATTCAAAATGCAAGCCGGTTGACACTCCTATGGATGTCAACCACAAGCTTTGTGCTCATAGCTCTGACTCAGATTTTCTACTTCCAAATCCTGAGTATTATCGTCGCCTTGTCGAAAAGCTGATATATCTCATTGTTACAAGACCTAATATCGCATTTGTTGTTGGAGTTATTAGTCAATTTATGCATGCTTCACGAACCTTTCATCTCCATACAGTCGAGCGAATTCTCAGATACTTGAAGACTGGCCCGGGCAAAGGCTTGTATGCAAACCATCTTCCTCTTCCTCTCTATCGTTGATTGTTTATTCTGATGTTGACTATGCTGGCTCTTTAGATAATTGACGCTCCACGCCAGGTTTTTGTACTTACTATGGAGGACACCTTATTACCTGGCATAGCAAGAAGTAAACTGTTGTTGCTCGCTCATCTAATAAAGTCGAGTGTCGTGCAATGGTTGCAGTTGTGTCTGAACTTACCTGGCTAGAGAGCCTACTTCATTATTTGAGAATCAAACTTTCCTCACCAACAACTCTATTTTGTGAGCGGTAATACACATTGTTAAGAATCCTGTTTTTCATAAGCGAACAAAACAAATTGAGGTTGATTGTCACTTTGTTCGGGAGAAAGTTCAATTGAAGGAATTGGAATTACAGTATGTTCCTGCTATCGGGCAAGTTGCTGTCATTCTCACCAAGGTCTTACCACGATCGTTGTACTATCAAAACATTTTTATTCTCCAGCTTGCGGCGGAGCGCTGAAGAAAATATAAAAAGGGTCATAATTAGACCCAATTTGTAGCTCATCTTGTGTATAGTTTAGTCTCACAAGTTAGGACAGGGACTTTCTCCTCTTTTCCTTTCTGATTTAAATGTACAAATACATGTATTTCGATATATGAGAATTTGAGATATTAATAAAATTTATCTTGCTACTTCTCTCTCCTATGTTTCTCTACAGATCTAAATCCAATTATATCCAAACCCACATTATAATTAAATCAAGAACCTCTCGATAAATCTTAATATCATGCGTCACTCAACAACCCTAATCATGAGCCCCTCCCCTCCTTGGTTCCTTCTCTCTTTAAGCTCACACTTCCTCCATTGCCCCTCTTATTTCCTCCAATGAGACACCTTCAAATTTTTATTTCTTGCACGCTTCAGTGTGTCTTTGGGGGGACTGGCCCGCATCCAACAAATCCAGACCACATGCATCCAATGATTCCAGCCCGCGTGTATCCAACAACTCCCTTACACACATCCAGCTTGCATGCAAGACTATCGGCTCCGCGTAGCGTCCCTCTAGGATTCTCCACCTTATATTTAGGTATTTCTTTATGAATGCATCATATATTCATAATGTAGTTCTAATGTCATAACTTTCGTTCATATTACACTGCCCTTTTATTGGTTTTTATAGGAGTATATATTTAATTGTATTCTAAATATTGTTATCTATGGAAACGAAGTGAGGATTTTGGTACATAGGATCCTAGGAGGTTCTACAGGATTTGTATAATTATTTTTTAAGTTGAAGGTTGAAGATTCTTCTGATATCCCAACTGGAAATTTTGAGGTTTATTCCCCTCTCTTGGAAGTATTAAAAAAATGGCAGGTTTCATTGAGTTTAAAGCTCAATGAATCATTGCATCCTAACTTTTGTATAAGCATAAATTTTCATTAAGTATTACCATGATGTACCTGTTAAGGATTTGTGTTAATGGTTTTATGTTTGTCTTCCATCTTGTAAATAGGAATTGCAGTTTGACAATTTTAGTGGTACTTACATTATATTTACTTATTTAAAAATTATAATGATATATCTTTATGATTAACAAATCTCGTAGGATCTTACGATCCTTGATTCGATCATACGATCCAATCAAACCTCGAAACGATCCTACCTAGGATCTCGATCCTGACAACCTTGAAGTTCATAAGGTAATACAAAATAAAGAAGCTAAAAACTATTATAGACCTACTCTGGGATCTCATCGGATGTGGCGGTGGAGGCGTAGATATAAGAGAGTCGAGCTTAACCTACGGAGAATGCGAGGGGAGAGGAAGAAGGGAAGTCTTGCTCAACCCTAACCCTAGAATGGGGATGAAAAGGAAAGAATTAGAGAAAAGAATTTTGAGAGAGATAGAGACTTATTAATTCATTTACTATCCTCATACATGACCCAAGGGATCTATTTACATAATACAACATTTGGACTCAAATGTTTCGACTCAAATTGATACGGCTCAACTCATACAACTCGAACTCAATAAAGACTTGAAATAAAATATGTATAATATAACCACTAATAGATATTGACGACATGAGACTCATAAAATTTCACTCGTCCTTCTTTTTGAGCTTGTCCTGGAGATCGAGCGAAACTCGAATGGCCAAAAAAGCTTTTGATAGTGAGTTGTTATAGACGACAGCTGCCTCGCACAATAGCTCGTCCTTGTGCTTACATATGTCACAAAACAATGCACCGAGGCATTACAGAGGCACTTGCTAATAGGAGACTACCGGATATAATATCTTAAGGCAGGGCGAGTGTGTTCGGTGAGTGCGGACAATCGAGGGAGACAAAGAACTCTACTGAATGTGAGTGTTGCAATGATGAGAAGTGGCGGTGTTATTAAGCCAGATAAGATGAAATCAATCTATAAGGACAGTCGGAATAGGTGACTAGAGCGGAGGCCGTGGGATGGAGACTGCGGGGACTGATGGCGGCAGCACAAATTGTAGCGATGCCACCGGTGGGCTTGGAGGCAACGATGTCGACTATGTGATCTGTGGGGAATGAAGGAGTAGAGGCGATGGTGGAGAGACAAAAACTGCAGAGATTGGTGGAGTATCTTTGGGCGTTGCTGGGGTCAATGAAGGGGAAGGAGAAGCGTCTGAAGGTGTCCTTGCAGGGTTCATCAGTGGCATGGATTGCAGTAGCGTAATCAACAGCCTCGATGGAGCAATCGTAGGGGGGCAAAGCAAGTCAAAATAGAGGGACTGAGTCATTTGCTGGCTGGGGCGACGGTTAGCGTTGGTGGAAGAGGGATCGCAATGTGTCCCAACAGCGCATATCGGTCGATGTTGGCGGCGAATCGTGACAGTGTGGCGTCAAAGGATGTTGATACCTCCAATGGCATTGAACGGAGAGTGACTATTTTGCGGCATTTATTCTCATGTAGAATTATTTACTAAATCAATTACTTCGGAAATAAATAATCAATTTAATTAATAATTATGGCCGCTACGCTCGATAAAGAAAGGCATGCTGCTCGAGGATAAGCGAGAGCACTGGAAAGAAGATGTGACTGCCCGCCAACTTGTAGGAGAACAATACGGCGAAATCAGCGTGGGGAGATCGAAAGTTGTGATGAGGAAGTTGGCGCGAACGATCTTGAGGATGATAGTCGCTAATGATCGAGGAGTTGCAACTGAGTGGAGTGACTCTCGTGCGCAGGAATCGTGCGTACACGCTGAAGCTTGCGGACGGAGTAGCAGAAATCGCACGCAGTCGCTCACAATGTACGGGTCTGCTGGTTGTGGAGAGAGAAGCACGAGGCCCACGCTTTGGTTGTGGTGGGGGTGGAGCCACTGAGGCGTTGCGAGCAGAAGACCATACATGACGGCGCGGAAAGGCGATGCAGCTTCCATTGCAGACGACAAGGGAGGGGGTTGTTTGTCGTGGAACCACGAGAAGTGGAGGAAAGATAGCTCTGATACCAAAGTTGTTATGGACCTATTCAGTATTCAGGGATCTCATCGAAGGTGCTACTGGAGGTGGAGATACATGGGAGTCGAGGTCAACCCACGAAGAATGTGAGGGGAGAGAAAGAAGAGAAGTCTTGTTCAACCCTAACCCTAGAATGGAGATGAAGAGGGAAGAAATAGAGAGAGAAGAATTTGAGAGGGATTAATTCCTTTACTATCCTCAAACATGATCGAAGAGGTCTATTTATAGACTACATAGTAGGGAGTAATTAAGCTCAATAAAAAAGAGATGCGCACAACACAAACATTCAGACTCAACTCGACTTGATACGACTCAAATCATACAACTCTAACTCAATAAAGACATGTAATAAAATATGCGTAATATAGCCGAAAATAAATAACTCACGACGTAAAACCCATAACAAAAACCTGAAGGAAATTGAATGGCAATACTTAATCTTTTACTAAAATATGCACATGTACACAAGGTACCAAAAATTACCTCATAAAGGCCTCCTTTTACAGGTACACCAACTCTCTCTTCTTCAACAACATATAGTTCATCCCATATACTGACATCCCTAGAGTCGGAAGTTCTAGAAGAACCATTCGGACCTTCACTGCATTCTGCAAACTCTTTCCACCAATACATTAACAATTCTTCCTCCCTCTGCAACACATACCGTAAGGTCAATTTAAGCATACAAATACAGAGAAATGCAAACATAAGAGAGGGCAATAATGCCTTAAATCTCAGATCAACCGAAACAACTGAGATGATGCACATGGTTACAACATGTAAGTGATAGCATTCCAAGTACTAGCAAATTGAAATTGAAAATTATCAACATGTCACTGCAAAACCAGTTTGTGATCAATAGTTACGATTAAAACCACCACTAATAGATAAAGATAGAATAATATATTTTAAATAGTTAAGCAGGGATTCTATTCTAGTCTTCTAGAGCATCCGAATGGAATATCGATTTCTTTTGAAACAAGTGCACCTAAAAGTTGGCAGGCCTACTATCGGAGAAGTTAGTATGACCACACTTGCCTGTCAATAATGATCACATTGAATAGGGTATCTTCATGATTATAAAGGTCTTGAGAGGAAATTGATGTAGCCAGTAGAAATATCACTGAATTAAGTGCCTTCAACGTTATCAGAGTCCTTATAATTAGAAGAACGTGACTTCTAAGTTATATTGGTTCTCCTCATTAAACTTTATATTGACAAAGAAAGATCTCTCTTTTTTCATTACTAGAAGAACGAGACTTGATCAGTATTGGTTTGATAAAAAAATGAACCTTCTCCTTGACATAAATAAGTTTCACCAAAACATGAAAATGAGAATGAATTAGAAAGGAACTGAAGTTCTATGTTGATGGAGGGTCAGGCACTGGCACTGGATTATATGAACGTAGCAGCAAAATTAACAAAAACATGTAATATTAGTTGAATCGAGAGAAAGCGTGTTTTATTCTTCCACAATGTGGGAATATATAGGGACTACAATGATACATAATAACGAGACTCACGATGTGAGACTAAACCAACACACGCATAATAATAACAAATAAATGCGGAATATACGACTTGTATAATATCTCTCAAGTCTCCCCCTCAAGTCGGATGGAAGATGTCAGTCATTCCAAGTCTCTTGATGTTATCCATGAACAAGTCACTTCTCAAGCTCTTAGTGAAGACATCTGCTAGTTGATCTTTAAAATGGACGAACGGTGTGACAACTGTCTTTTTATCCAAATGATCTTTGATGAAATGTCGATCTACCTGCACGTGCTTTGTTTTGTCATGTTGAACTGGATTGTGGGCTATGCTGATGGCTGTCTTGTTGTCGCAAAACAAGGAGAAGGGGGACGTCACAAAAAAACCTCAAGTTCTGTTGAATGGTACACAGACATAGTCCCTCACACATACCTTGGTACATAGCATGGTATTCCGCCTCAGCGCTCGATCTGGCCACTATATTCTGCTTCTTACTGCGCCATGTTACCAGGTTTCCTCACAGGCTCCCACAAAGGAACAATAACCTGTTGTAGATTTCTGATCGTCACGGCATCCGGCCCAATCAGCATCGGTGAAATCTTCAATCCTCAGGTGTTCGTTCTTGGAGTACAGAAGACCTCAACCTGGGGCTTTCTTCAAATACCGTAACACACGATACGCTGCCTCTTGATGTTTGGCCCTGGGAGCATGCATGTACCTACTCAGGATGCCAACTGCATAAGTAATGTCCGGACTAGTATGAGATAAGTATATTAGTTTCCCAACTAATCTCCGGTAGCGAGTGACATCGGCCTGGTCACTGTCACCGTCTTCACCGATTTCATGATTTTCTTCCATTGGAGAGTTTGCAGGGACACAACCAAGCATACCGGTCTCCTGCAGCAAATCTAGGACATATTTCCGTTGTGATATAAAGATACCCTGATTAGATCTAGTCACCTCAATTCCAAGAAAGTATCGTAGTCTTCCCAAGTCTTTCACCTCAAATTCGGCAGCTAAGAGTGACTTGAGATTTGCGATCTCTTCCAAATCGTTACCTGTGATTGCAATGTCATCCACATTAACAATAAGGACTGCAACACCCTGAGCACGTCTCCGAATGAACATAGTGTGATCCGACTGCGCCTGGCTGTACCCAAATTTGAGCATAGCCGCGAGGAATGTGTCAAACCATGCTTTGGGGGACTGTTTCAGGCCATATAAGGACCTCCTTAGTCGACAGACAAGGTCTTCCGCTCCTTTTTTATGAACACCAGGGGGAATTTCATGTACACCTCTTCATCGAGCTCACCATGAAGGAACGCATTCTTAACATCCAGTTGATGATAGAGCTGTCACTTAAAACCGAAAACCGCAAAACAAACCGGAACCGAACCGGACCGAACCGTTCGCAAATTATTCAGGTTCCGGTTTGAATTTTGGAACCGTGAACAACATTGGTCCGGGTATGGTTCTTATATTTTATTACCCGAACCGAAACCGGAACCGGAACCAACCGCAACATACAAGTCTCAAACGGTTTCAAGATTTTTAGACCCGATCCGAGCCGGACTGAAGTAGAACCGAACCGCAACCCGTTTATTATTATTATTATTATTATTATTATTATATTGTTATTATTTTATAATTTATCTATAATATTTATACTTACTATCACGAGTGAAGTTGGTGCAGTTTGAACTCACCGCAATCGCATTAAAGGGGGTCGATTTTGGACCGAACAAAACTTCACCGCATAAAAACCGTATGACATGGTTTGACATTGTGCGGTTTGGAGTCAATTTTTGCAGTGCACTTTTTTATTTTTATACAATTATATAATATATTTTCAATTTTACTTACAAATTTTTTTGAAATATTTTATTTAAAAAATATAGAAGATATACAAAAACTATTTATTAGTAATCATGAAAGACAACTAATTGTAGGCGGTTGTTACGGTTGAGCATGCCGATGAGACGTTCGCAAGCCAACTAGAATTCGTGGCAAGTCTACACACGCAGGAAGGCAGTTGATACTATCCCACCGATCGCGAAAAAGACCGTAGAGAAGTGCACAACGTAATTATTTCTATTTTGATGTTGTTTTGAGTTTTACTATTTGAAGCCCGCTTTTATTTCATTCTTCCAAGCTTGATTTTGATTTTAGTTGGAACCGATTAGAACCGGACCGAACCGCATGGAACCGGACCGAACCGATAGTGACCGGTTTGGTTTTGGTTTTTGTTGAACCGTAACCGGAACTGTTGACACGACGGTTCCAAAAATTAAGCCGGAACAGAACCAGAACCGGAACCGGTCAAACCAAATAAGATTTTGGTTCTAATTTGAAGAACCGTTACCTTAGTGGTTCGGTTCATGGTTTTAATAGAACCGAAACCGAACTGAAACCGTGACAGCTCTAGTTGATGAAGACCCCAGTCCATGCAAGCCGCACAAGACAACAGTACCTGAATAGAGTCCATCTTAGCCACAGGGGAGAAGGTCTCCTGGTAGTAAACTCCCTGAGTCTGAGTGTACCCCTGAGCAACCAGTCGTCCCTTGTACCGTTCAACCTTCCCTTCTGGATTCTGTTTGACTGAAAACACCGCATTGCGAGCCAATAGTCCTCTTGTCAGGAGGGCGGGGCGAGACATCCCAAGTATGGTTCTTGTCCAAGGCTGACATCTCCTCTTCCATAGACTGAGTCCAGGCCGGAATACCCAATGCTTCCTGCCATGTCCTAGGAACAACAACCGTCGAGAGAGAAACAACAAAGGTCTGGTGTACAAGGGTAATGTGATGGTAAGCCACGTGATTAGAAATAGGATGTTTAGTACATGCATTCTTACCTTTCAACAGAGCAAGCGGGATGTGCAACTCTACATCATCAGAATTTGAGGCAGAAGTGGGCATTGGTAGAGGCGGAGCCTTAGTAGCATGTATACGGGAGGAGCGACGGTGATATATGTGAGGAAAAAGAGATATCGGATTATCAGGCAGAGGAACAGGGATAGGGGGTCCCTGTTCCTGAGACACAGGAGGTTATGGTGGTAGAGCAGGAAGGAGGGGAAGAGGGACATCTATATCGCCAGTATTCTCCCCCTGACGAGGAGCATAAGTCGATGGCAAAAAAAAAGATTCCCCTTCCCGAAAAAGTAACATCCATAGTGCAGTAGACACGCCTAGAGGGAGGGTGGTAACACCGATACCCCTTCGTGGTAGACGAGTATCCAAGGAGCACACACCGGAGGGCCCGAGGGCCCAATTTTTCACGGTAGGGCAAATGGATGTAGACAAAACATACAGAACCAAAGACACGAGGAGGGAGGTGGGAAGTATAGACCACAGTCATGGTCGACACCTGAGCGAGGGGAGTAGCATAGCTAAGCACACGTGAGGGAAGACGATTGATAAGGTGGGCAATAGTAAGAACTGCATCACCCCAATAGGACTTAGGAAGGTGCATAGCACTCAGGAGACAGCGGGCAACATCCAATAGGTGCCAGTTTTTTCGTTCAGCAACTCCATTTTGGGTAGAGGTGTGAACACGCGTGGTTTGGTGTATGATACCATGACTAGCAAGGTACGAGCCAAAGGCGCCCCGATCGGCATACTCCCCCCCCCCCCCATTGTCACTCCGTAAGACACGAACCACCCCCTTAAATTGGGTTTGAACCATTTTGTGAAAAAGATGAAAACAAGAGAAGACGTCGCTTTTCTTTTTGAGCAAATACACCCAAGTTGTACGAGAAAAAAAGTCAATGAATGTGAGAAACCAACGAAACCCAAAGGTAGATAAAACAAGGGACGGTCCCCAAACATCAAAATGAACAATATCAAACGGAGTGCTACAAGGAAAAGCCAAATGTGATGAACTATGGCGCACATGCTTAAATTCATCACAAATATCACAGACAAAAGTTTGTAAAAAAGGGAAAAAAACAATGAACAATTTCTGAAGGTAAATAGGAGAGGGATGTCCAAGCCGTAGGTGTCAGCGGCGAACATCATCAGCTATAACAGGAGCACAAGAGAGGGCCTGAGAAGAAGGTTGGTCCAGTTAATAGTAATACAGTCCAGCGCGGTTTCCTACCACTGTCAATGTTTCGCTTCGTACCCAGTTCCTGAAAAACACAGGAATCAGAAAAAAAATTATAGAGCAATTAAGAGAGCGAGTAATGTCACTGATAGACAGAAGATTGCGAGTAAAAGAGGGAACATGAAGAATAGATGGTAGAGAGATAGATGGGGAACAAGAGATCTGGCCTTTCTCAACAATAGGAGACAATAAGTCATTAGCAGAAATAACTTTATCCTTACCAGACAAAGGGGTGTAAGAGAGAAAACTTGAGGAAGAGCCGGTCATGTGGTGAGTGGAACCAGAATCAATCACTCACTCAGAAGGAGAGGCGGTGACAGCATGAGCATGCGGCATAGCAATAGTTGCAATGGAAGCGGAAGCACCTAGAGGCTGATCAGACTTAGAGTGCAGTAGACGGCGGAATGCATCCAACTCAGGAGCAGTATGAGGCCCGATCACAGCATGGGGGGCCTCTTCGTAGACGTCGGTAGAGTAAGCAGCATCATGAGGTCTGGAACCACCCGAGCGATTGCCTCCTCATCCAGGCCCTCGTCCACGGCCATGACCACGAGGGGAAAGATGAGGGTGGAGTTTGAAGCACACCTCTCAAGTATGACCTCGGCGGCCATAATAATCACACATAGGAGCAGACGGGCTAGGGCTGAGGACTTGGCCACGACCAACGCTAGTGAGGGCAGAGCGATCAGGAGGGGCACTAGCACTGAGAGACCTTCGACGGTCTTCATCACCCAACATCAGACTGAAGGCCTCGCGAAGGGACGGAAGCGGAGTGTGGTGAAGAATATGCGTCTGAACCATGTCAAACTCCATGTTGAGTCCCATCAAGAAGACATGGAGACGAAAGTGATCCTCCCGTTGTTGTAGCTGGACAGCATCTGCAGTACAGGCGGGAGTGAAGTGGGAGAAGTAGTCCAACTCCTGGTATAGCCGCTCGAACTCAGAAAAAAAGGATGACGTTGTCATAGATCCTTGTCGTAGTTCCAAAATGCGGCGAGTAAGTTCAAAAACCTGCGTAGAGCTGCCAATCAGGGAATATGTCTCCCGGGCACGGGTCCATATATCAAAAGCAGAATCCATCAGCATGTAACTCCGATAAACCTTCAAAGACATAAAGTGAAGGAGCCAAGACACCACCAGGGAGATTTTTGAGTCCCATCGCTTCCAAGAGGGATCAGTCAGTTGGTGCTCCTTAACAGTCCCATCGATGTAGCCATACATCTGGTGGCTACGGATGACATGTAGCGCCGCCCGTGACGATTCAAGATAGTTTGTGTCATCTAATGGGCGGCGGTGATCTTCAGGGAACCAGAGAAGCCATGAGACCGCTGAGAGTCGCTTATCTGAGGCGGAGTCAAGCATGGGGACGACACGAAGAAGCACCTTCATCGGGGGAAGGAGAAGCCATGGAGAAGACAAAAAAAGTAATAACCCGGAGCCAAACAACAGCAGAGGCGGCTGGAGAGACTGTGACAGCCTGCCTCAAACAGAGGAAACGGCGGCCGGACTGCAGCAGGCAGAGAATGCGGCCGTCGGGCGGCAGGAAGCAGGGGAGGCAGCGGGCTGCATCACGCAGAGGGGACGGCGTCCAGGCTGCAGCAGGCAGAGACAGCAGCAGACGGCGGCAACAAGCAGAGGGGGCAGCGGCGGGCGTTATCACGAAGAAGCGACGGCGATAGGATGAAGACGAGACAACGGGATGCATCACGGAGGGACGGCGGCGACACCCCTCTCAGCAACCGGCGGTGGTATGGGGGTCGCCCAACATGCGGGTTGACGCCGAGCGGGAAGGCGTTGAGCCGAGCGGGACGGAACCGGGGCGGGATGGGTTAGGTCGGAATCGGGGTGAGCGGGATGAGGGAGACGCGGGGTTGGAAGAAATTAGGTTTTTTTTCATGTTTTGCTCTGATACCAAGTTGAATCGAGAGAAAGCATGCTTTATTCTTCCACAGCGTGGGAATATATAGGGATTACAATGATATATAATAACGAGACTCACGGTATGGGACTAAACCAACATACGCATAATAATAACAAATATGCGGAATATACGACTGTATAATAACTCTCAAGTATATTATGCACCTATCGTTCTTTGAAATTATTTCTTCTCATGTGCTCAGCACATCAACAGGCTCGGGATATTCGAGCTTCTCAAACTACTTCCTAATACAGATAGAATAGAGCAAGACTAGTAATTTAACAAGTGTTAGACCAAAAGACAAAAATTTACAAGATACAAACACAAAATTCAAACAGGATACCTCAAGTGAAATAGAGTTCCTCAAGAATGTAAGGCCTAAACTTCATTAAGAATTAAAATATTAAAATATCAAATGTTTGAGGATGAAATTTTTATAGGGAGAATGAAATTGTAACACCTAAACTTCATTAAGAATTAAAATATTAAAATATATAAAATTATAAATGAATAAATCCCCAACGATCATTAAAAGAAGGTCGGTGTTGAAATGCTATTGCGAAATTCAGTAAATATTTTGATGAGATTTTTACGACAAATTTTCTTATTTATTCTTATTGTATTCTTTATTATTCTTATTTTATATTATATATTGGGACAAAGGCTTGAGTGTTCTTGTTGTATATATTTAAACATGCTCATATACATAAGAATTACATTATGTTGATTGACTTCTGCTCTTTTGCTGGACTGATTATATGAGGTGGATGTTAACTGGCTGGATGTCACTTTGTTGTCTGGATTAAATTAGGGCTTAATATAATGGCAAAATTTATATGACGGCTAGTTTAACATAATACAATGGCTTTATATTAATATCAGCTGATGGAATGAATTAATGTCTAAATTGACCCTTGGTGGATTTAGGCTCCGTTGGGGGGACTTATTTTCTCGGTCAAGCGGTACGACCGCATGAACCTGACCTTATTATAATAAGGTCAGGTTCATGCGGTCGTAACCGCTTGACCGGAGAAAATAAGTCAATAATAAGGCATGCGGTCCGCTTGACCGGAGAAAAAAGAGCCCCCAAACGGAGCCTTAAGTTGGTGTCGTTTAGCTTTTGATGGCAATCAAACTGCTGGTAATAGAGGGGGTTTGATGGGAACTGCCAAGAAAAAGCTTATTTTTATCGTCTCTCGCGATTTCGAGAGCCTTCTGTGCCGTTCTCTATATCCCCAGTCGAGAACCTCCTTTCTTGCCTTGTTCTTCTGCGCTGGAGCTTCAACGTGAAGCTAGGAAGTTTTCTCCTTCCCTCACGACAATCTTGGCCCAAGTTCTGACGTCATTGGATTCTGCAGTAATTAATACAGACGGGTTCATGGGTTTCTACTCTGATACTCATTTCTTCTTCAACTTCTCTGTAAGCATTAAGCTTCTTCCCTTTCCAGCTTTCTTCTTTTCATTAGGTGATACAAAAGGAATCTCCAAGTACATTAATTAAGCTTAGTAGGATTTCCTCTTGTTTTGTAACATCTGAATGTGATTTTGATAATAACTGGATGGTTAAGTCTCATTGTTTCAGATCTTGGAATACCTTTTGTTCCCTGTACAGCTCAGCTCTGTCCGTTAGATTGGTGAGCTGTTTGGGATAATGAAATTTTCTCTTAACTCTTAAATGACCGGTAATATTTACCTTAGGGTTTGTCCTTCCTATTAGTGGTGTATTAATCGAATTTTGTGGATTCTTCTGAGGAATTTTATAAAGACTCTACTAGAAGCATTATCACCTAATCGTTTCGCCTGTGAGAACCCTGAAAAGGCATGTTATCATTCTCTGGTGTCAATGTCGACTTCTGTTTTAAGACGCAACTCATATAAAAAGAGAATTCCTACAATTAAAAATATTACGAGGAATAGAGTTCAGAGATGGTGCAATGATAACCGTAGGAACGATAGAGGCAAAGAAAAGATTATGGTGAGTTTACCACTGTAATTTATGTTTTACCTTTTCATATTTTTTACTATTACATGCAATGTTATTTTAATATAGAAAATTATTTCCTGCATATGCATATGCATGTTAAATTGAATAAATTCCATATTTTCAGACTTGAATGAATCACTGACAATAGATAACCTCTAATGATTTGACGACTAAAGAGGGCAATAAATATCATTAGGGAACCAGAAAGAGATAAAGGTGTCTGAGGGGAATAATAATAATTAAATAACACCTTTAATTTTATAAATAAAGAATATAACAATTGAATGAAAGTAAACGGATAATGAAATCACTTACTGCATCGATGCATAGGTATGCTAAGGGTAAACATAAGGGGTGAATCGCCTACTAATGTACTGATTTTCTAATTCAAGGGACCAAAAGTTCAAACGATTGTTCGATGGCGCTAAATTGGAATAAGATGTCTAATCCAGGGGACCGAAAGGTCAAACATTTGTTCGATAGCACTATACAACAACAACACACAAGCCTTTATCCCACTATAGTGGGGTCGGCTATATGGATCCATTGTCGCCATTCTGCCCTATTTTTTGTCATAATCTCACTAATGCCTAAGTACATCATGTCTTTCCTTATAATTTCATTTCAAGTCTTTATTTATCATCCCCTCCCTCGTTTAACATGTACAGTGACTAGACTCTCACAATGCCTAACAGGTGTCTCTAATGGTCTCCTTTGTACGTGTCCAAACCATCTTAGTTGAGCTTCTCGCATCTTCTCTGTAATTGGTTCTACTCATGTCTTATCCCTGATACATTCATTCCTAATTGTATCCAGTTTCATGTGTTCACACATCCACCTAAGCATTCTCATCTCCGCAACTCCTATTTTTGCTCATGTACACAATTCACTGCCCAACACTCAGAACCATAGAGCATCGCTGGTCTAATTGCAGTACGGTAAAACGTGCCCTTAAGTTTTAGGTACTTTACGATCACATAAGATCCCTCATGTGAATCTCCACTTCAACCAGCCCGCTTGGATTCTATGTGTCACGTCTTTATCAATACCTCTTTCTTTTTGAACTATCGATCCAAGATATTTAAAACACTCACTACGGAAAATATCTTGATCACCCAACTTAATAATGAAGTCATCTGTCCCAAGTCCGGATAAAAAATGGTGAGGATTGTGTTAGGTAGACGGCCAGGGTAAAATTTAGTCACCCTTGTGAATATGATTCGATAGCGTTATATGATATGAAAATATAAATTGCGGCGATTTGTGGGCGGTTACAAGATATGCCAACTAGCCTAAGAATACTCACATGCTCTAGAGGCAACTTTACAACATGATAACCTAATTTCAACATCTTTAGAGGGACCGTGGAATTAAGAATAAGTTGGAGTTGAAGCAATGGAGACTCGAGAATAGACATGTACAACAAGGAGTAGAAAATGAACCTAATAAAATAATGATAAACTAGGGTCAAAGGATGGTGCTAGAGGAGTTTAGAAGGCTTGAACTTTAATAGAGGTCCAAGGATTAATTTAGAGCAATGTTAATAGCACCCCTGAAGTCGCTATTAGCAGTCATTTCAATGTGTTATTTTGATTTTTTTTGGGTGCTATTAGCCAATAGATGGGTGCTATTAACATTGCCTTTTATTTATAAGAGAAAAACATACATACTAAATTACATGATATGGGACTAATATATCTAACACTCCCCCTCAAGATGGGTCGTGGGAACAATCCAGACCTAATTTGTTACATATAAAGTTCATTCTAGCACCTGTAACTCCCTTAGTAAGAATATATGCAACTCGATCTCTGAACTTCACATGACTTAGAGAAATAAGTCTTTCTTCATACTTTTCCCTCATAAAGTATCAATTGACCTCAATGTGTATTGTACGTTCATGAAACACGGGATTAGTAGTTATCTGTATCGCAACTTGATTATCGCACCAAAGAGGAGTTAGATTTTGAACTGGATACTCGATTTCACAAAGAGACTGTCTAATCCACATGATCCCAACAATAGTATGGGACATGGCCCGATATTCCGCTTCTGCACTAGATTTGGCAACCATGGTTGGTTTCTTGCTCTTCCAGGAGAAAAAATTTCTACCCATAAAGATAGTGAACCCTGTGGTTGACTTCTGAGTGACTAAGCAGCATGCACAGTCAGTCACAATACGCCTATATATTGGAATGACCTCGGTTCTAGTACGATATCTCAAGTCTGGGATCTTTCTTTATGTATTTGGCGATTCGGAGTGCAGATTCAAACTGAGAGATAGTTAGAGCAGCCATGAACTGACTGACCTTAATGCACAGGCAATATCAGTACGAGTCATGGCAAATAGTTCAGTTTTTCAACTATTCTTCAATATTTTTCTAGTAAATCAAATAGTTTGCTTTCAACATGAAGACCATTTTCCCTGATTCAAGTGGAGAATCCATAGGACCGCGGTTAGACATCCCAATGTCAGATAGAAGATCGAGAGCATATTTGTTCTAACAAATAAAGATGGTGTTAGCTTAATCAGTAACTTTAATGTCTAGGAAGTACCGTAATGAGCCCAGATCCTTGGTTTTGAAGTCAGAATGTAAAAATGTCATGAGATTTATTATCTTTCAGAATCATTGTCTGTGATAACAATATCATTGACATATACCACTAAAAGGATAGTACCTATCGAAAAGTTTTGATAAAAGAGAGATGAGTCTTTCATACTATGTGAAAGACTGAACTAAGTGACTATAGATCAGAAACGAGTAAACCATGTTCGAGGGGATTGCTTTAATTCATATAATGACTTCTTGAAGTGGCACACCTTGTTTCTCTCCTCCTCAACAACGAACCAAGGTGGTTGTTCCATGTACACCGCGTCATTCAAGGACCAATGAAGAAAGACATTTTTGATGTCCAATTGGTGCAGGGGCCATTGGTGAGAGACTACAAGTGAAAGCAGGATACAAATGGAGGACATTTTGGTGATTGGGGTAAAATTTTCATCATAATCCACCTCAAAAGTTTGAGCATAACCTTTGGCAACCAAGCGGGCCTTCAAGGGAACCATCTGCGTTGACCTTGATGGCGTAAATCCATTTGCATCCAATAAACCGCTTCCAGTGGGCAAAGGAACCAAGTCCCACGAGTGCAGTGCAGAATGAGAAAGTCAATAATCCTTGGTTAGAATTAACAAATAGATATTTGTTCCGACAAGCCCGGCTTCCTTTCCGTACTGCAATGGGCAGTTCCTGGATGATTGGCAAGGGATCCACAGGCATGCTAGCAGAGGCTTCCCGAGAAACAATCGTCGTACTATCGGGGGAATAGGGAGGTTGAGGTGGTTGGCTAATATACTATCAGAAAGGCGCCGATTGTAAACATGTCCCCAAAGAGGACTTGGGAGGTCATCCGGAGAGAGAATGGCAGGTTCGGGACAAGTAACCAAGATAGAATCAAGAAAATGGTCAGGAGGTGTGGATCAACGAGGAAGGTAAGAGTGAGATTCAATGAAGAGAGCATACGTCGATATAATATATATGTGAAGGTAATGAGAATAACATCGATATCCCTTACTAGTACATGAATACCTGAGAAAGATATATTTCAAGGAGCGAGGATCAAGTTTGGAGACAGAGGGTCGAGCATCCCAAACCTAGCAAACACACCCAAAGACTCATAATGGTAGGAAGAACCCATGGTGGTCCGAATAAAGGGTATGGTAGAGTGTCACCCCTGAAGTATATTAGTGGGAAGACAATTGATAAGATGTGCAGCAGTAAGTACTGCATCACGTCAGAAGTGTTTGGGTATGTGCTTATGGTGAAGAATGGCATGTGTGACCTCAAGAAAGTGGCATTTTTCTTTCAACAACACTGTTTTGTTGGGGCTATCAAGACAACTAGTTTGATGTGGAATGTCTTTGCCGGACAGAAAGTTAAACATATACTGAGATAAAAATTCTCTACCCTTATCAGTATGAAGACACTTAAAACAAACAGAGAATTGAGTAAATATTTCATTCCACGGGTTTTGGAAAATAGAAGGTAGTTCAAAATGACTTTTCATTAAGTACACTCAAGTCATACGAGAGAAATCATCAATAAAAGTAAAATAATATGTGTCCTAACAGAGTAGGGACAGGACAAGGTCCCCAAATGATGTAATCCAAAATGAGAGTTTTGAAAATAATTTTTTTTCATTAACTATTTGATTTAATTTAATATACGTCGAGGGGCCAAAACAAATTTTTGCGCAAAAAAACTACTCTCAACGATAAATTTCCACTAATCCATTAATCGTTATTTGTAAGAAGTTCCCTTGAGCGACTAACGAGTTGAATCATGGCGAGATTTGTAGATCCAAAAGAAAAATCACGCGTAATAATTTATGGATAAACGGCAATAAAAAAACAGTACAAACGTTGAAGGCAAGCTTAAATTAATTAATTAGGATGCATAAAAGTTAAGTAGCAAAAGGCGGTGAGATTACCCAAGGATATGACCCACCCACGTCCAGTCGGCGCACAAGTTGGAACGAAGCTTGTGGTCAATGTCAGCTGACGAAAGAAAATCGGCTTGTCGTCGACGTCAACAGGACTGGATCGTCGGAGTCAACCAACGAGGTCGACGGTGACCACGTAGGCGGCGGAGGAGGCGCTGGATGATGCGGAGGTGTCGAATCTGGCCGCGGCGAAAGACGTGGATGGCGTGTGGCAAGATGAGGCCGACGGGCAGTTCGTAACCCTTTAGAACTCGCTGGAGTGGTTAATGAGGCGGCTTGACGTCAGCTAGGTGAGGCGACAAGGAACAACAGCTTCTCCGAATACAGAGAGACGAAATATGATTTTCGTTTCTCTGAAACATTTCTGGCGCCCTTTACTATTCTGGATGGCATGTCTTATATCCTGTGAATGGCTATTACCCTTTTTGCTATTTCCTCTTTATTTCCAAAAATATGATAGCACTTATTTCTTTTCCAAACTCTTTCACGTTTTCTGCAAAAATAATTCCCAAGTATTCCCAAACTGATTTCCCAAATGAATACTTCCAAATTTTCAAAGAACTCATCTCATATATTATTATTATTCTCCTAGTAAACTTTCTAACTTGTTTTTCTTGGTCTTACCTTTATGCATCCTTTAAATAAATTAAACTTACCTTTTTCTTTCTTACCACATAAATTACCAGACTTTTTTTATTCAAGGTCTCATCAGACGGTCAACCTGATGAGCAAACCAACTTCAATTTTTTAAAAAAAAATACAGTGCGCGAAAGAAATACATGTTAATAAATAAAAGCTGGAAAATAAAATGTGTGACTTAGGATGCGACGAAGGATGCATCACCAAACATCAGAATGAAGTAAATCAAACGGTGTAGTAGCACGAACATCAAGACGAGCAGCATAGCTAACCTTGTAGAGTTTAGTAAAATGACAAGACTCGCAGTTGAGATGAGAAACCTTCCCAAACTCAAGATACAAACGACACATAACATGCAAAGACGGGTGACCGTGATGACAGTGAAGATCCAAGAACTTGGTCGAGGAAGCAGAACAAGCAAAAGGTAAGACTTCATCTAGTGCATACACGCCACCACTCAGCTTCCCTCTAACAATAATACAACTCGTTGACTTTCCCTAAAAAAGAAAACCAAAAGATGTGGAAGTAGCAATACAATTTAAATCACACGAGTAAGCTTACCAATCGACAATAAATTGTAAGTAGATCGGGGAACGTGAGCAACCAAGGACAAAATCATGTCGAGTGTCACATCACAGCTACCAAACCCAATAATGGGTACTGTCGATCCATCTAAAACCATAATCAAAGACCCATTATGAGATTTATGAGTGTAAGATACCTAAGGTACTAGTAAGGTGATTAGAAGCGCCTGAATCTGCCAGCCACCGAACAGGACGCTGTGAAGTGAACACTGTCTGAATGGTTTGTGTCACAGCAACACTATGAGCCGAGAATCAATCTGAACGGCATATTGGCGACAATATTCCTCCTCAAATATTTCAACTGTTCTCAGAATCTTAGATATAGAAGTGGAGTCCGCAAGGTGCGCAGTGTGAGATGATAAAGGAGATTTGGAGGCCCAGTTAGGTTTCCAATGAACAGCCCAACAAGTATCTTTTGTGCGGCCTCAACGCCCACAACGGGTGCAAGTCTCGTGTTGGTGTCGGCCTCCACGGTTACTCCCCCTCCCACCACGAGAAACAAGAGTCATCGACTCTCCAGAGTAAATATGTAGAGCAGATGAAGCAGGGGTACTGGTTGTTCCATCTTTGGTCAGACGATGGTACAAACTAGCAATCTTCAGGGTAGAGGGGCTCACTAGCATTTCAGTCGTTCTTGTCGAGAAATTTGGATCAAGTCCATTCAGTAGCCAAAATAATACAAGGTGCTAACGTTAAGCCTGATGCTCCTCCCGGTAGAAGGGATCTCTCAAAAATCCAAGATCTCATCAGCAAGAACCTTCCATTCGGCAAATTACTCGGTGACTGAACGTGCCCCTTGTCCTAGTTCATCCAAATTGGGAAAGAGTTCACCAAGATGAGTAAGGTTGTTCGCCTAGAAAACATCATATGTAAGGTATCCCATAGTTCCTTAGTGAGGTCACAGTTCTTGCACATTCGTTGGATGGGGGTCCATGGAGCTCAGTAGGGAGAGCAAAAATGCGGCAATCATCATTGTACTAATCCTCATATTCTGAACTGCCCACATCATGAGTTGGGAGTCGTGTACCTAATAAGGGCATATTGACCCCCTTTTCCACAATTAGAAGTTGGAGGAGGTAAGGATAGTAGTAACAAGCCTTGCATTGGGAGGAAATGTATTGTTGGAATCCCCTGAGGGTACAGTCGTCAGATTGGTGCTCGTGACTGAGGAACTCATGACCTAGCTGTAAGACAGGATGGCAGAGATATTGTTGAAAGAATTCACATCAAGATGGCAGAGAGGCAAGAGGCAGGGAGCACACTATGGCAGATCGGCGGGAGAATACTCAGGAAGAGAGCACTTCAGTAACAGGAAAGCTACTACGTACAAGCTCCAGGGAGCACATCAGCGGAAAAGAGGTATATCAAATTCACCAATCATGGGAGAAATTCATGGCAGCATTACCGCAAGGAGCGGGGCACGCCCCCATTTAAGTCACGGCATCTTCAAGCGCAGGGAGGAGTGGCGTCATCTTCAAGTGAGGGAAGCGGAAATGATCGTTGATCAAAGAAGATACAGTGTCGTCGTCAACGACGGGGCTGCGGTGTCATCGTCGATTAGAAGCGACGATGTTAGAGCAGCAGGAAAAGCTTCGATTGGAAGCGTAATGTCGGAGCAGCAGCAGAGAGAGATGCGGGAGAGGGAATACGGCGTACGAGAGGCACAGGATGAGTTACGCCCTAACCTATCTATAATGTCATGATAGATGGGTTAGAAGCCTTAATACCTCAATAAAGGTCCAAAGGTTATTTATAGTTGGAGAAAAACAACATACTGAATTACAAGATATGAGACAAACATATCTAACAGATTGGAAAGGAAGAGGATTAGAACAAAAGTAGCATGAACAAAAGTTGTGCAAAAGGATTAACACAAAATAAGTTTAACAAATCATGGAGCACAAAACAATAGAGAAATAAGGACCCTAAAGCAAGACTAAATAGATGGATTAGGAAAATGATGACAAAGACATTCTTAAGTTGCATGGATTTGGAATTACAATATACAGAGAGTACAATCAATTAAGTAAAGCATTATCGTCAATTGGACCATAATATCTAGTTTTTCCATTCTTAAATTGAGGTTTATTTATCTATGATTGTCGTGGATTGCATCATCAAAGGGGATGCGACGGAGGACAAAGGTTTAGATTCACGTAGATGGTCGTTTCCCCTTGATCCTCCATGTGAATTATGTTAAGATTAGCCGTAGGAG